>VZRS01004231.1:527178-689647 GCA_013398055.1 Ifrita kowaldi
TGTTGTTGTTTTCCCAAGTAGGAACTAGCTAAAGAAAAGCACACTGAAACAAGTGGTGGTTGGGTAGCTTCTGTAGAAGCAGGCAGTTGTACTCTATGGGCAAGACATAATTTACACCCCAAACTGCCAAAGGCAAGACCTGAGCAAGTTAATCGATTTCATATTGTGTTCTGACTCTATCTGGTTAGAAGTGTAGCATTCTTGGTCATTTCAAACCCTGTTCTCTGTTATTTTGGTAGCTAAAGGCCTGCACTATGTAAGTGGACTGTATTTTCCCACACACTGATATTGGAAAACAGCTTCTGGGCCCTGATGAGAAATCAACAGCTAAACGAGCACAGCTGAGAAAAGTTGCTCACTGACATGAGTCTATATATAGTCACTGCTAAGCTGAGCCAAATTCACATCAGTGGCCAGGTGCATCACAGGTGATTTTGCCATATGCATACTCAAAGTTCTATCCGCTCCCATTTTCTGCTCACTGCAAAAGTGAACAAACCTATGAAAATATACAAACAAGGTTTGGATGGTGTACGAGTGAGTGGTTTTTGTTCCTCCACATCACTTTTTCCCTTCACAACAGTGTGGTGCCTCAGCTCCACACATTAAATTGTATGCAGATGACAGTAGATGGAGTTTAGTAGCTGCATCTCTGGATGCCAGGTTCTTCTCTCGCAAGAGAGCTTAATGAGCTATTAGAGGGTGAGAGAAGCCAAAGATCCCCAGCACAGTTGAGCCTGGGACTTCTGCCAGTAGTTAGTTGAAGGCTGCCCAATCTGTCCAGACTTCATGAGAAACAACAGGTTGGGGTGAGACTCTAGAGATTTTGGAGCCTGAGGTGAACTGCTGGGTCCTGGCAGTTTGTGCTGTTGATGACTGTTCAATGTGCCCCTGAGCGAAGGCTCAAATATCCATCAACAAACAGGTCAGAGCCTCTGGCAGATCCCTGAAATGGGCATCTTTGTAGGACTTCTAATCCTTTGCATCTCTGCCAGCTTCCTACAGTAAAAGGAATGATGCATGAGACATTTGAGCATCACTCATGCTTTTGAGTAAAGGCTCTGCCCCTGCCTATTATCAAGCAGGCTGTTTTCTGGTGGCTCTTTGTAGAAGTTCAAGTGAATACTGGTCCAACATGTGCCATAGTGCCATCATTTTAAGTAATGTGTACTATATTCAAGGGGTATTCCAGAGTTCAAGCAAGTTACATCTCAATCCTTTGCCAAGTGGGAAATTCATTGCTTAAAGTTGATTTCTCAGTCACTGGATAGTGTCTCTTCTGCTGTGACACAGTCCTCCTGTGAGTAGGTAAAGCACTTTAACTTTGTGCTGCACTTGTCAGCTCCACGCAACAGTAGTCTTCTGAAGAGAAGCATTTCCCTCAAATGAGTGGTAAATTCAGGAGTACAGATAGTTTGACCTGATCAATATTTTAAACCACTAAAAGGCAGAAGATGACCTGTGCAAAAATAGTTCAGTCAAAAAGAGTTCATGAAAAGCCATCTAAATTGCTTTTCATCAAGCACATTATGTAAGATGAGCAAAGAGATCAAATTGGTAGACTTTACTAATAGCATTTTCCAGCTTTCAATTGGTGCATCTTTGCTCTAACTCACAGGAGAAATATGTGGAATGTGCACGTATCCTTATCCTCTGTGGTAAAGCTTATTCTTGTTTGGAGACTTTCTTGCACAAACTGGGAATAGTCAGACTGAAAAGCTTCCAAGTGTGACACACTCCAGGTTTTTCTTGTGGTGTGTCACTCTCTTGTCTTCCTTTTTGGTTGTATTGCCCACTTTTTCAAATGCGTTAACTAAAAAGAAGAAAATAAAGGAGGAATTTTGTAATTTTGATAATGCCAGAACAGAATGTTTCACATTTTCAGAATTCCACTTTCCACCCCCACACTGTTTAGCTGAAACAATTTGCTGAATTCAATCCAAACTTTCAAACAGCTTCAGTTGTCCTTCATTTTTTGGTGAGTAAACTATTTGTCTAGAAATTTTTGTCCAGATCTAAAATTTATCTCAAAGTTTTCATAAATGGGATTTAAAATGGAACGGTTACCACTGCCATATTTTAGGGGGGAAAAAACCCCACTATCCACCAGTGGTTGAAAGCATCATGGATTACAACCCAAAAAGCTTCATTGTAAAAGATGATACTTCAGTCAAATATAACATAAATAATTTAAGGCTCCCTACTTATGTGCTCTTGAATTTTCACTGACTTTTCACATCCTCCGAAGTTACGGCATTGCTTTTCTTCTGATTTTGAGCTGTTTTCCATCTCAGAGGAGACTTACTGAATTTTTGGTGTACATCCTGTCTCTAGGTTGAGCAATCTGTAATTAAATAATGCTTTTCAGGTGGTTTGAGGTCCATGGGTAAAAGGCAACAGAGAAATTCAGATTGTTGTTTTCAGGAAGTTCATTACTTTGTGTCCATGATATACTAACTCTGTAGACTTGAATTGCATAAGTAATTTCACTTTTTGTAACATCTCTAACTAATCACAGTTGCAGTATGACAGATCCAAATTGGACAGATGTTTCTTAAAAAATAAAATGTCCAAAGGCAATAGTGTTGAAGTTGCCAGTGAAAAAACAAAGACATCTGTACTTTTAAACTGAATTTGAGGGGGTTTTATTCCTTCTCCTAAGTTTCTGTAATTTTTAGGTCACGTTAGAATCAGTGTGTGTTAGTGATTTGTGAAGTCCATTGTCTAGTGATGTCAAAAACTAAAAATGAAATCTATTTAATTTGGTATCACTCTGTGAGCTTCACTGTATTTTTCAAATATTTCTTCTTGGGGTAACATTCTCTCATGGGCTGTTAGGCCAGCAAATGCGTATTTTATGCACTTTCATGTCTCTATCAACTGAAAGCTCAATTCCTGCCAATCTCTTTTTCTCTTTTGTTTTCTTACACTGGTGTTCATATTAAAAAGATTGATTCATGGTAGCCATGCTAGCCCAGTCTCTGTATCTTAGGCAAATTTTATAATACAATATTTCTGCATCAAATTTCTTGTTTGTCAGTTATGGGCAGTGATGGTATTTTTCAGAGTAACAATCTTAACAGTGGTGTTGTGATCACATTTAACATGACAAAAAGGTGCAGGCAGGAGCCATGTTGCCTAATAGGATCAGATGGTCTTCTACTTCCCTTTGTCCCAGTCTGCAATCAGGCTGGTGAACTGAAAAACTCAATAGCTAATTGTGATATAAAAGCCTAAACAGAATGAGACTGGAGCATGAGAGAAAAAAAACAGAGGTAGCGTTTGTCCTGTTCTCTATATGCTTTATTTTGGGAGGTGTTTCACTGAAATCAGAATAGCAGGCGGTCACACCTACAGAAAATATTGTTATCTCACAGGACAAGAAGGACAGCCAAAGGGACAGCTCTACAGCAATATAAAATGTAAATCCCATATGATGTATATTTTCCTCTGTCTCAGCTTTTCAGTCCAGAAAGCACATCTGGTTTTTTGTAACCATTCTAGAAAGACCATGATGAAGCCTATGTCCAGATTTCCCAATAAGCTGGAAAATGAATGGACCATTTTTCAGTGGAAGTTTAGCTTTCTGACTGTCATTTTTTAAAAGAACAGGTATTTTGTTTTCATGTGAACATGATGCAATTTGCTTTTTCAAAGTCTGCCTTCCAGTTGTGCTAAGTCTGATTCTGGACACATGTGGAAGGAGGAGCAGGTGCCCCAGGTGCATTATCAAAGCATCCAAACTGTTGGCTGTCTGAACCTCTGGAAGTGAGCTACAGCCTACCTTAACAACTCTATTAAAAATTAATTTAAGATTAATTTAATTTTTTAAAAAATTAATATGTCTCACAGTATAAATAGACATGTCGATATACATAGGTATTAATAGTTTGTTAAAAGCAGAACTGAGTATGTTTTCCTTCTTAAAGCTTCAGATAAATTATCCATGTTTTCAAATACACCATTTGTTTTCAAACTATAGCACTAACACAATTAGTGTTAATTCTACACTAAGATTTCAGTTGTAATAAATTTTTTAAATTATTACTTCCTATTATCGTCCCTGCTTAACAAATCTTTAGGGATTGTCTATCAAATTATTAGGAGTTCTCTGAAGTCTTTGAGAACAGAAGCAGTTCTAGGATGCTGCCTTCAAAAACATTTATGATGTTTGACACCTAAACCAGTCTTATTTTATTAAATGAAGATTTAAATATTCATTTTTTAATTTAGATATTGTCTCTGGAATGTCATTTGGATGATTTTGCATGCCATATTGTCAAATTAATAAGTAAATGAGGGTTTATAAAGATAATGCCAATTTATTCATGGCTACCTTTTGAATGATGGCCCAATGTTTCATGAACTCTTATTTGTAATTAATCTAGTATGGATATGGGAAGTAAGAAAACATCTTAGAGCAGTTATTGAACTGTTCATCAGCGACAAGAAAAACTTCAGGTAATTAAAGTGCATTTAATAAGTGCCGTTCCACATTTAATAAGTGCCATACCTCATAGATAATGGCCTTGATGGTGAAATATAGTCAGCCCTTGCAACAGTCACTGTAAGAGGGCCCAAACTGAATTGGGCCCTGCTTCTTCTGCCAAAAAGGAGGGGCAGGAATCTGAATTTTCCTTTCCCTGTCCCCAAGTACATTACTTAAATCAATTTCACTTCCTCAAATTAGGAAGTTGACTCTTTATTCTGCATTGTCTCCATGCACAGTACTTTTCCTCAGTAGGATAACATCCTTAAATACACTGAACTTTAGTTATATTTATGAGTGAAAGGAGCCTTCAGCAGCTGAAAGTATAGTAAATGTTGCCCATTTCATAGTCTGCTTTCCTAAACTGCATAATCTCGGACACATAAAGTAGGTCAGAAAGAGAAGTGGAGAAGACATTAAAAGAAAAAAGAATGAAAAAAAAACCCCAAAGCAAAATGACTAATAAGTGGTTCATGTAAGTATATATCCAAATTATATACATATATATGCATTCAAACATATACATGTGTATATTTGTGTATATGTATATGCATACACAAATATGCATAACCTTTTCCTACTGAATTTAATAGCCAGTGATTTAGCTTCAGCACCCAGGCACTGGTGAAAGTCCTGTCTGTAACTGAAGGTGAGACTACAGCTACTAACAACTTTCTCCAGAGCCGACCAGGTGGGAGTGATTCAGGCTAAGGGTTTCAGTTTAGCTAACGGCATACTGTGCACGCTGACCATTTGTAAGATTTGAAATTAGCATTCAACTCCCCAAGCAGTCAGGATCCTGCTCTGAAATTGTGGCTCAGGCTCCATTTGAAGTGCCTCATTACAAAAAAACTGACATAGTATCCATGAAAGAACTATTTCAGGTAATATCAACGCTATATACCAAACATACAATTCTTTTTTTTTTCATGTGACACATAGTGTTGTTATTGCTCAAGGCTTTCCAAAGAGTTAAATGGTAGTATGTTTACTTGAGACTAATAGAAAAGCTCTTTCAGGGCTCAAAAAGCATTTTTGTATTTCCAAAGGAGCTTTCAAAATATGATGGCCAAAATATTTGAAATATGTGTCCCTGTGGTGATGTCATCCTCAAGGGAAACATACTTCTGATATGAAGTATTCCCATTAGGAATCTTGGAGATCTTACATCTGTATTCTTAACCTCAAGAGGTTATCAAATGATAATAGTTAATTGTAAAATGGGATGTCATCTAATGGACTGCTGGCAGGCACGTTGGCCGGTAGTTACAGGTCATTGCACAAATATTTGTAGAGGAAGTGAAGGCTTCATTTGGCCTTAACAACCAGACATCTTAGACAAATATTCATTAAGTGAATAATGTTCAGATTCAGGCAGAACCAGAGCCTTTCTGGTCACTTTGGAAAGCAGACATGCATGCACACCAGAGAGGCAGAAAAGCACAGTGGCTGTGGCAGATCTGTGGGACTGAAGCCTAACACGTTATTCCTAAACTAGGAATGACCACTCAGCTGCTGAGCCCTGAGGATACACTTGGATACACAAGGTTGTCACCTTGGCCATCAGACTCACCATCTTCAGGAAATATCAACTCTCCTGTGCAAGGACTTGGCAAGTAGCAGTCTGCAGAAGGAGCCCTCCGTATGGGGAAGCCTAGCCAAGAGGGCATCTCGAAGCCATTCACCTGGAAAAGGCTAAAGAGGAAGACACACGGGTGCACGTCCTTCCCTTCCTCTCTCAGCTGAGAAAACCAGATGCTTGGCAGGGGCCTTGTTGTTTCTCACAGCAGTGGCAGTGACAGGATCTCCCGTTCCAGGGAGGCAGTCTCCCTTCCAGTGTTGCTGCCCTGGGATCGAGACAATGTGATACCTGCCTTAGGAGGCACCTGGCCATAAAGCTCTGGAGAGAAGTGTTTTAAGTGTTGACTTGCATGCGGAGTAGTCTCTGGTGGCTGACCCTCTCCTGCTCCTTCAGCCTGCAGTGAGGAGCACTCTGTCTCGGCACAAGTTTTTCTCCTGGCACTCTTAGCAGAGACGAGTGACAGATACTATGACTGAGTTGACCACCAGCAGGGTTTAGGCATGGAAGGTCTCTTCAGAAAGTTAATCCAAATTAACCAGAGATGCAGAGAGGATTTACCAGAGGATTTACCAGTAATAAAGCCTTCATTTTCAGATTTAGCTTAAATGCATTACGAGTGGAATTAAGCTATGCTGAAATCAGGACACTTTAATTCTGAATAATAAAAAGCCCACAAGAGTTTGATGGGCTGTAACTAATCCATTTAAAGCTCATTCAGAGATTCCAGGTTTGTCCCCCTGCAGACTAGGCAATGTTGTATTTCACAGTGCTTCTTCAGCTCCAGAGCTGGTTGCAGGGACTAGGTTCCTGCCCCAATACACCTGCTTCCCTCCTTGCAACTTAGTGCAGATGGAGGAACTGCGAGTTTGGAGCTGAAACCGGCCCAAAACGCTGTTTTGTGACGAAGCAGACAGGAGCTCTCAGGCCTGCCACTGGCATTGTCCTCACACCATGCAAAGCACCACACAAGCAACACGATCCAGCTGTGCTGGAGGAATGCGAGCCCACGCTGTGCTGTGTGCAGGCTGCAGGCTTGGCTGTGGACCTTGCTCCTTCCCCCTCGCGGTGGGTGAGGATGGCCCCAGGGCCAGCAGGATTTCTGGGATGACAACAGAAGTCAGATTCCTGCAATGAGTTGCTTAGAAGACATATCAAACTGGCTCCAATTTCCATGTGCTGCTGGCAGTTGGCAGAGGCACCAGGCAGAGGACCTTTTGTGGAAGAATTCACTGCCACCAAAGCTGGCTACGTGTGGAAAACCATGACCACTCCAGATCCTGCTGTGTGTGCAGAGTAGAGCTGTGACTATAAAATAGCAGGAAAGTGAATGTGGTCCCTGGGCAGAAGTTCAAAGTTATCTCCTTCGTCATTTGCTTAGCCTTTCTTGAGCCCTAACCTCAATTTCAGGATGCAAGAGTTGCATGGTGGATGAGGGCTGTGATCTGCCACACTGTGCTTGAGCTGCTGTGCGTGCTTTCTCTGCTGACAGGCACATCTTGAAGCTGATTTTGGGGCAGACTCATCCCTCTGTGTCTCACCTCTTTCCCTGGTGGTCAGTCCATGCCTGACCCATTTGCAGCACAGTACCGTGGCCTTCCTCCAGCTCCATGACATACAGCTGGCGTGCCCGAATTCCTGTGTGTCCTGCATGGCAATAGCTGCCACAGCATGCATTTGAGGAAGATGTCATAAGGATCCCTGCTTGGCAGCACCCCCTGGGCAGCTCTGGGTGCTGCCATCATCCTTTCTCACCTTGTGCCCTGTCTGCCCCACACCTGCATGGCAGTAAGTACAGGAAAGGAGCAGTCCCAGCTTTGTGCCAAACCTCCTCGTCAAACTGGAGTTTTCCAAACAGTGGAATATGGAGACCAAACTAACCCAGCTTGTAGCTTTCTGAACTGAAATCCGCCTGTCATACAGACAGCAATACCTTCTCTGCAACACAGCACTTGAAGCACCTTTGTGTCCTTGCTGTGTAGGCTGTGTCAGAAGACGTCTTGGTCTCCTCAGTAATGTCTTCTGCCCTCCTGGAGAGGGAGAGAGGGGAACAAATCAATAAGAAAACAGGAGTATTTCTCTTCTCACCTACATCAGTGTATCGCACGTAAGAAATAAAAAGGCAGAAAATACACTGGTTGTGGGATTTTTGGAAAATTTCTTCACATGGGCCTAAAAGAATATAATTTCAAACTCCTAACTGTAAGGAAATGTCTCCATTTTTCCTCACTTCTGAGATGCACACATGTTTTTTCACCCTATTGAACAGACACTCTGGTAGTCATCAACAATATGCATAGACTTACCCACGTGAATCGAGGCAAGAACCTTAAATAAATCATTGTAAAATGGTTTTTTTACACTGTAGACTTTAAAAAGCAGTGAAACTTCAAATTTTCAAGACAGCTAAGATGTATCTGAGGCTGATGCACCCAAAAGAACATATAATGGCTCAAGATTGGGCTGTTTCTATCCATTAGGAATAGCTAAAACATGCCTCACCATCAGATGCTGTAAATCGCTGCTGGAAGAAGGCCACAGAAATCACAGGTGAGTAATTTTTCTAGTTTTGCACCATCAGGGATGCTGAAACATCCACGTGGGTAGCCAAACTGCCATGTCTGATGAGAAATTGACTCTCACATTCTCTCAGGCCTGATCATCCACAAGCTCAGAGCTCAGTCTGTCTTACAGAACCAGACTGGAGAAGATTCCTTTCTCCCAAATGAGCTATAAAAAATGCAGAAAGTCTCATTTTATTGGGCACTTCATCTATCTACACAATATGTACAGCTAAAAAAAACCTGTAAGTAATACTTTTAATTGTTGCCAGCCCATATTGAATCAGTCCATTCTAGAGATATTTGCACCAATAACACCATCAGGAAATCTGTGTACATTGTCCTCTCAAGACTGGGAAGAAGGACAGAATAACTCCAAAGGCTCAAGAAAATCTGAGATTTTGGTTCATTGAATTATGTCATTACAGATCCCTTGTGTGCTAAATACACCCCTAGAGGAGACCTTCAGAATGTAATTGGTTTATCACAAGCTCATCCAGCCATTCAAGGGCTGGGAGATTATGTGGCAGGTTTCACTCATGGAAGCCCATGCTCTAAACACCAGGTGGGGGAGAGCATGTGAGGAGCTGTTGGATCTGGTTCTGTTGGCTCTTGGATCTGTATGTTGGACTGATTTTGTTCTCTATTACTCCCAGCTCCATTCAGGGTCAGAAAATAGACAGTGGGCTGAGCAGAGATCCCTGGTATTGCCAGACTGTCTGATGGGCCACCAACAGTACCTTTCTGACCTAGCTAGTAGGACCAGGAATCCTTGAAGAACATAATGTTATAGAATGTTATGGAATGATAAAGAAAAGCAATTTACACAAAACCAAACCACCTTTGAAAAGCATAAAATGGGCAGGTCAAAAATCTGTATCTGGTAAGTGTATCTGTCCGATATCTGTATCTTTGAAAAAACTGAAAACAAAATGCATTCTATAGTCATATTCAATAAACCACTGGTATTGTCTGGGTATCTACCCTAGAGGTTACAACTATTCACATAGAACTTGGCTGGTACCACTGCTGTTAATTCTCAGATGACATCATTCTACAAACTAATTTTCTTTAATCATGTTCCTTTTTAAATTTATATTTGCTCTTTTTGGTTTTATGTGACATGCAAGTTGTATGTTAGCAGACTTTCTTCTTCTACACTTCTACACTCAAAATAATGAGTAAAAAGAAATGCCTGGCATTGTCTTGCTCTTTGGAGAATTGCTGGAAAGTACAAGCAGTGTTTACTGTGATTTGTAATAATTAAAATGGTTTGGCTCTTAGGCTTTCAATAAAGTTTTCTTCTCTGCAAGTGGTTAAAAGGGAAACTTAATGGAAGTTAAAATGCTATAAAAACCATTTTGGTTAGCTTGAAATCCTTGTCTTGCAGAAAAATCTGCAATAGCAACACTGCCTCACTAAAACCCAGTCACTACATCTTCTAGCCTGGCTGAAAAATGGATGCCTAATGTCAAAAAAAAAAAAGGGAAAGGATTTATTCAAAAATCTGAACCAAATTAACCCAAAATCTTAAGACCCTACAAATAAAATTGAAAGAAACAAGAATGAACAGAATGATCAGAAGTTCCTTTTTCCATCTTTAATTCACTAGTATGGACATGCCTACATTTTGGAAAAGGGCTGTTATTCTGTCCAGATTGATTTGTACCTCTCTAGTTACAGTTTTTGTGATAGGTAAGAAGAGTTAGAATTTGATTAACCTCCCTCTTCAGTTCCGATGTTGCTGCCCCCATGTCACTCTCACCTATTCAGAGAAGGAATGTCATGTACAGCATGCTATTATTTTTTGTTCAAGTGAAAGAACAAGTTATTTATAAAACATACTCACTTTTCCACACCTAAAGGGCAAAACTGAGCCTTTTGACTTTCCACCTTTCCAGATGTGAAATTCCAGATCAGATACAATCTAGAACAACCTTTTTTTACGGGCCATCTCTTCACCTCTCTTCCATTCCTTTTCTCTGCCAATAAATTGCAAGAAAAGCAGTTATGTCTGTCTGAGGACTCTGTCTCGAAAGATTGTAGCAAGTCTTGAGTGACCTTTGACTTCTTGCTGTTTCTTGGTCAGAAAGATTTAGCATCAATAAGGAAAAATATAAAATTACCAGGTAATTTTTTTTCTAATGTATAGAGCAGGATGATACAGAGACAAGTCACACCGAACAACTCCCGCATTGTAACAAATCAGGTTCAATTTACCCAAAATTTCTAATTTGAGTTTGGGAATAATTCTGCTTGTGCCTCAAGCATTTCTACAATATTGAAAGTCTTGCCCCGTCAGCCTGCCGATGTTGTGCTGTCTGGCAGTATAAATCAGTCACTTTACTAAATCCCCTTGGTCATCTGTGGACATCCTCCAGTGTCTGCTTCATGTTGTGGTTAGCTTCAGTGATGTTAAAGATATGCACAAGTTCTACATTCTAGTAACAGAAATTATATGTTGGGAGGTGCAAAACAGACAACAGACTCACATTATTTTTAGTAGTTCTTTGAAGGACATATATTATCATCTTCTTCATTCAGATTCCTCCTCATAGATTAACATCTTCTTCAAGATCAGAAAAAATGAAATGGATTAATATTTTGCATAATCATGATCTAATTTACCTTTGTCTGCCTACCTTTCCCTTGTGCTTTCTCTGTGGTGGTACATGCTCTTATTCTGCATGGCTGGCACTTTAAGACAGTAAAGCCATCAGTTCTGTGAACTCCATAGAAAAGGGTGTCTTTGCATAATGAAAAAAAAAATATACACTGCCTCAACCTGTCTCCTAAACAGGCCAGAGTTTGCCCTCTGAAAGTCTGAGGTGGCGGTTCTGCTGAGCTCTCTCCTTCCTTCTCTGAGAATTGAAAACTCTGTCATTTTGTCATCACTATTGGCTAACGCTGTTTTCGGTGTATAGGTACACCAAAGCACAGAGCCTGGGAAAGAGGCAGGAAGAAGTAGAGCTCTGTATGTATTTACAAAGCTACAGCATCACTGGAATAACTCAGATGTGGTGGGGTAGGCTCTCATGACAACATGCTCTTCAGGAGAGACGAGGAAGAGGGGCGTAGCTTGTTCCCTGTGTTAAGGAACAGTCTTAATATATGCAGCTTTTGTATGGGATGGATGATGGACTGAGTGAGAGCTTGTGTGCCACGGTCAAACAGCTGAGTAAAGATGCCATTTTGGTAGGATTGTGTTACAGACCTCCTGAACATGGTAAGAAAGTGGCCAAAGCCTTCTTTAAACAACTCAAGAAAGTTCTTGGATCAGAGACTCTGGATTTTATGGGGTATTTCAATCTCCTGACATTTTCTGGAAGAGTAACAATATGGGATGCTACAGTCAGAGAGGCTTCTGGACAGATTCAGGGATCGCCTCTTGGCAGAGGTACTCAATGGACCTATCAGGAATGATGCAAAGCTAGATCTGCTATTTACAGGGAAGAAATGGTTGGCAATGTGAAAAGCAGTATCAATTACTCCTATTTTAGTGCCCATGAGCCAGTGGACTTGAAGCTCCTGAGGGGAGTGGAGAGGGGGAATAGCTGGGTACAGATCCCGGGCTGTAGGAAACCAGGTTTTGGTTCATTCAGGAAATGGGTAGATGGGATCCCACGGGAAGAGTTCTGAAGGTAAAGAGTTCAGGAAACCTGTAAGGGACAAGACAACAATGAAATTGAATAAAGTGGGTTTCCAATGGAATAGAAGGAGAAACCTTTTCCCATGTGGCCAATCAAGCAGGAGAGCGATTTACCCAAAGATATTGTACAATCTCAGTCCTTGGAGATTTTCAAGAACTGACTGAATAAATTCCTGAGCTCTCTGGGATGACCCAACAGCTGACCATTCTTGGAGCAACAGGCTCAGTCAAAAGCCCTGTGAGGTCCCTTCATACCTGAATTGTCCAGTAATGCTATGAACATGACAGCAGTCTGGTGGAATCAGCTGGCCATGAGAAGATTCAACACCAAATATGTCAGCTCCGTTGACTCTGACTCCAAATATTCATCTTGATTCAGCTTTCTGGCAGAATAATGGTACACAAGTAGTACAATTTTAAAGATAGCTTGCAAATCATTACAGGAAAAAAAAGTGGTGGTAAAGAATTGGTTGGATCTGTCTTCTATTACAGAGATTACAAATGAAATTCAGCACTTGATGGGTGGGTAGATACTGTGACCATTTGACTCTTCTCTCAAGGGCTGAGGAAGAGAGTTCACATACACTGCTCCAGGACAAGGTGAACCAGCTGCCAGGGAGAAAACTTTATCTCTGGCTTTCATAGTATTAGGTGCTCATACTCCAGACTGTTACTGTCAGTTTAGCAAGTGACTGTGTTATAAACCCGCAAGCATTGGGTCAGGCAGGTTGAGTGTTTCAGTTCCAGACCATCTCACCATCACATTTTCATGTATGGAGATTTTCAGATCTTACAGCGACTCGACACCTGTAAAAGCAGACAACCTAATGGAAAAATAGAGCAACCCTTGAGATGTTTTCCTCCACAGCTCTGTGGCGTAAAGAAAGTTGTAAAAATACTTGAAGCAGAACTTGGGTTTTTGTTCTGTTAACTCTTTCTTGTGTCATCACAAAGTCATTGTTAAATCTCAACTGGAGCTAGACTAAAGGAATTCAGCATGCTGTGTTTCCGAATGCCACACCAGCAATTTACCAGCCATTCTTCCCTGCTTGTTAGCTGAGGAGTTGCATTGACAGTGAATCCAGCATAGTCAGGGAAGGAGGGACAAATGCTCCCTGAGCTCTGAGCTTAGATAGAATCAGGAGTTTCCTGATTTAAATTGAGTTGTGCAACACCCCCATCCTGCAGTTCTAGGGGATAACTTTCTGGTGTCCAGCAGCAAGGGTCTGCCTCCAAGGTGGAGATGAAGAAGTTTGAAAAAGGAGGAAAGGAACTTCTAGAAAACCCAGCTTTCTTAGGTGTGTTTCAACAGTGTACGAAGCTTTAGAGAAAATCTTGAAAAGAAGAATCAAAAAAACCAGGGGGAAACAAAAAATAGAATAGAGTACAGTGGGTCAAACCAGACTTAAGGTGATACCTTCTTCTGTGACATTATGCATATTTGGAACAGGGAAATATCTTGCAAAATGCTTGTTATCTGCTACAAAACCACTAGGATGGAGATTTCTTTTTTTTTGGGTACAGATATGTTGTGCACAATTTTTGTGCTGAAACTGCAAAAAATCTTTAAACAGAGATGGTAATTGGCAGTGGTATCAAAATTGACTTGGAAGAGGTTATTGACAGAGTACGTGAAAGCTGTTTTTGAACTGATCTCACAAAATGTTTTGGTGAATTGCTTTAACACAGAGAGAAACAAGTGTATTAGTGGCACTTGCTGATGATATCAAACTGGGAAGCATCATCAGCTCAGAGGAGGTCTGAGATAGGAGCATGAGATTAAAATAACAGTTCTTTTGGTAAAGCCATGCTTTTATGTAAAAAATGCAAGACTTTTCTGTTATGTTAGCTCATTACTATGAAACAACAGAAGAGAAGGAAGATCAGGGGGCACTGGTCTGCTACAGGGTGTCTGTGATTCCTCAGCATGATACATGTGAAACAGGTTTATTTGATCTTAGGAGGTGCCAGTAGAGGGAGGGAAAGGTCAACGCTACTGACAAAGCTTCCTGGAAAGACTGTGTGTGAGTCCTCTTCATCCAGAAGGGATGGGATGGCTGAAGACAGAGTGTTTCTTGTGTGAAAAGACATTTGGGCAGTTCAGCCTCCTCAGCTCAGCAGAACTAAGAATGAGAAAGGACATAACTAATCCGTAAAAACACATCTTAGGAACGTTACGGAAAGACTTTGTGTTGGACAACACTGTTCATGCAATAGCAAGTAGGAGTACACTGTATGCATATAAATATTGGGTGGAAATAAGTGGAAATTTCTCTGCAATGGGTATTTTTGAACAGACATTCACATAGAAAAAAAGAGGCAGATTGCTGGTCTAGTTTTATATTTCAGTAAATGGGCTTTTCAGTCAGTGCTATGTGCTCAGGTTAGGGACATACACAGATTAGTGGGTTTACAGAGCTAATTTTGGGAGATGGATGCTTTACATAACAGCTTTTCTGGACAGTTATGTCCCCTTCTGTTGTCTATTACTCTAAGTGATTTAAAGTAGTGACACGGAGGTTATTCTCCCAGATTTCAAGTTCAACCTCACTACAGGACTGACTGATGCAGTTTTAGGTATTTACTTGCTTTCCAGTGCTCTTCTTTTTCCATTCAGAAGGTCTTATTTTCTCTCTTCTTGAATTAAAAAAAAAAAAAAAAAAGCGAGCGAGAGAAAAATTAAAATCTCCACAGCAGCAAGGTGAGACTATAGAATTGCTTCCTACCTTGAGAATGACTATTGTTCTCAGACAGCTTTCACTCCACACGTTTATGGGATTTGGGAATACAGTATTACTCAGGGGGCACAGCATAACCACCACTGCTGAGGTGGGACACCGAGGAATCACACTGCACTGCTGGCAGAGGCTTTGGCGGGATTTATTCAGCAACTCTCCCATCTTCCGGTACTAGCACCGCTAGTGCTGGCCTTGGATGATCCTTGCATGTCACAGCCCAGAAAACACCTAGGTAAGGCCTGCATTTGTTCCAACTGAAACTCGTGCTAAAATTTTCACAGTGACCTGTAAGAGTTGGTGAGCTGATGAGAAAAAAATCCACAAGACCTTATTCCAGAAAAGTGTGATTTTACCCTTTCAGTCAAAGTCAGTATTGCATTCAAAAACATGCAAGCCTAAGAGACTTCCTACAAGTTTTTCTTTCTTTTTAAAATTTTTTTTAAAATTTTGATTTCATTTCAAGTATCTTCTGAATAATTTTATAGTAGAAACAGTGAAAAGAAAAAAAATAATCTTATCCACAAAATCAGAGAGAGTGAAAAATGAGATCTAGGGATCAGAGGACAAGGCTGAGTCTCTTTTACAAGATACTGAGACTTTGTGAAAATGCACAGAAAGCTCTCACATCTTTCCACTGCCTGACCCATCAACTTAAACTTTCACTCATAGCTCGGCTCTGATTTCTCTAGATAATTAAGTTAACTGATTTCCAAAAAAAAAAAAAAAAGGATCAGACAGCCCTGGGGAATGTGTAAGGCTCTCAGTATTTCTAAAACATTTGAAAAAGTTTAAAAATGTTTTAAAATCCATCCATTTAATTTAACTGCCTACACATTATTATGACTACTTGGCAAATCTAGCCCCTGCTGCAATATTGACACAGGAGGGCATCACAATAAACTGATCGTGTAAAAAATTTAGTTTAGGTAGAGTATAAATTCCATCTGAGTTCCACATCACAAAAAAACTGTGTATAATTTTATGATTCTCATCTCTTCTGGTCCAACGTTGCCTACCAAGAGCATACCTCTGAGTTATGGCACTCTGTTACTAATGTTGGTCCAGGATTCCAGTTCAGCTGTAAATAAGTCATCAGCAGAGACTCATTATGAAATAATCCTGCAGGCATTTTCCCTGGAACATCGCTGAGAAATAAAAAAGTTTGCTGAATGTCCACTTAATAATTTATAGTATCATTTCACTTTTTATATTCCTATTAGAGGTGTAGATAATTAATTTTTCTACATTCAAATGAACCCATGCTGAGGCTAAAGCAAATAAAACTTAAGGCAATGGGTGCCTGAAAGCAAATATGAATGGTAGCTAGGAAGCAGGAATAATTTGTTAGGAGTGAATCCATGTCAAAGTCACAGATTTCCCCTGGAGAATCACAGCTTTTATATTGGCTATATATTTTTATTGTACCCAATTTCAGTTTTCTTGTTAAAAGAAGGTTTCCTTAAGCCCTTGCATTTCTTCTGCTTCATTCCCCATGGTTCACAAGTACAATAGTGAATGTAAGCTACAATAAAAAGGTCATTTTCTTCTTTCAGCAACAGTAACACAAGTGGCTGCATTTCCTGATTCTGGATTAAGTTCAAGATTTCAAATACGACTGGGCTCGTTTCTGATTAGAAAGTTTGATATTTATCACAGACTTACCTGTCTTCCATATCCAGTGTGAGTGAGATTGTAAAAAGGTAAACTGAAAGGAACCATTCTTTTATTCAGCAATTAACCCCATCTGAGTAAATAATACGGTGTTGTGCACTTGAGCCTTCGCTGTTATGCACTGAATTCAGAATTCAAAACGGCTTCAAAGCTGCGTTCGTGAAATGATGACAAGATGCTGCAGAAACAGCTTTTCATGTGGAATATAATGCAAGTATTGTGTTACACAGTACAGTAACAAATAGGGTATAGTTGTAATGATATAGCAGATAAAGTGTCTGGAAGTACTTACCTGAGGGAAACTCAATCTTATTTTGCTTCAGGGCCTGAGGGTTATAAACACAGTGTATGGTCTTGAAACTTAAATATTAGAGGAATCATTTTATTGGGGGGAGGAGAAGGTAATGTTTCTTATTACAGGCAAATAAAATCTCTGCGCCCAAATACACAGCAGAAATAGTCCAAATTCCTTCAGGTGGTGTCTCAGCTTGACTCTGCTGTTTCACAACAGGCCCACAAAGTCTAAGAGAAGTAAAATAATGCCACTTGTGATCAAGGAAGGCCAACGGCCTGCACGGGCAGGGGATGCAGTGGCAAGGCACGCGGCAGGGGCTGGATTGTACTGTCTGCTGTGGGGGGCATGGAGATGGCTGGTGCAGGAACAAGGGGTCTCTAAGTCCCACCTCACAGCTGCATCAGAGCCACAGCACCAGTGGAGATAACCCCACAGCTTTAAACCCACTTCAATATGTGAGTGCAGATTAAGCTCAACACAGGGCAGCAAGAGCATATTTTGTGATAAATAAAGACAGACCAGGATATAGACTCACAATGACACGAATAATTTAATTATTTACATTCACCCTTGAGTTGCTTTTGACCTGTTCTGTCCATTTTTGTCCTGGACATTGCTGGGGCATGGTTCAAGGCTAACTAATGCACTAGTGACTGCTGCTGAGAAGCGCTGTGGGCAGGACTGTGCTGCTCGGGGTGGTGGGATGTACCAGATGTCTGGATGTGGGCAAAGTTTTCTGGGTTGATGGTTGGACTTGATGATCTTAGAAGTCTCTTCCAACCCTGGCAATTCTAAGATCAAAGAAGTGCTTGTCCATCAGCCACAGAAACCCCACCAGTCTGGTTTATTTAAAAACAGGAATGAACCCAAGCGCCATCTTTTCCCTCTCCTGTATTGATTGAGACTTAGTCTGAAAGGAAGAAAAAATAAAATGAACGGGAAAGTGCAAAAGCTGTTATACTGTTTAAAGTCTGAAAAGAAGCAGAAAGGTGCTGCATATTTATTTGGATGTTTTCAGAACACCTCTGCAACTACATGCACTTAATGAGACTGAGAGTGCCTGGGAGAAAACCCTGCTGGGATTTCTCCTCTGACTTTCAGTCTGTGAGTCAGGCCCTGGGTTATTTCAGGGTGGCGTGTCTCATGTGGCCCAGCTGGGGCTGCTGTCTTTTCCTTCACGGAATAGAGTCATAGAATGGTTTGGGTTGTAAGGGACTTTATCATCCGGTTCCACCGCCCCTGCCATGGGCAGGGACACCTTCCAATACACCAGGTTGTTCAGAGTTCCATCCAACAAAGCCTTGAACACTGCCAGGGAAGGGCATCCCCAGCTTCTCTGAGAAATTTATGCCTGTACCTCACCATCCTCAGGGTAAAGAATTTCTGATCAAAGCACACAGCTTAGTGAAAACACACTTTTGTGGGAAAAGGCCACATATTAGGACTCAGTCTTGCTGGAGAAACTGTGCCTGGGCAGATTGACAGCCAGTCAGGTCTCAGCATTAACTGTATCATCCTTCTCCAATCCTGGATGCTATCTATGGAAACATACATGAAATTACTTTGCTGCAAACAGAACCCTGGGTACCTGAAACTTGGCCACCTATACACAAGCACAGGATCAGTGGCTATTTTTCAAAGCTCAAGGTATGGAGTGCAAAATTTTAGACATCTACTTTGGAATGGTTCTCACTGTTTTGCAATCCCCTGTGTAAATATTCCCTTAGAGACAGATACAGGAACATGCCAAATAGAAAAAGGTGAGTTGGAGGACTGCACAGGAAGCCCAGCCAGGTGTAGTCGCCTAGGAACACTTTCTCTCCATTGCGTGGGCACTGTCTAACCAGGATCTCCTGAAAACATTTGGAAGAGTGCTCTAGCTGTGCATTTATCAGCTTCACCTGAAACAGTGATCTGGCACGCTGACCGGCTTTGGTAGAAACAACAAAGCAGCCTCAAGGTAATTTGTATATACACGTGACACAACTTTAGAACACCGAGCAACTCCTGTCTTTGGGTTATCTGATATGCCAAGTTGTCTGCTGCCACTCCAGATCTCTTTGAAGGGAGGGAGAATTTTGACAAAAAGCACTAGTAGAAGAAGAGCATGTTGTGGGGATCAGAGTACTGGTGTATGTGGGGTGATGGGATAGCACTGGGATATAACAAAGCACAAGGTACTAACACTGATTTGCAAAGGCATGAGGGTGGGACTGACTGTGCTCAATTATCTAAATAACATCTTTGTCATCACAAAATCACAGCATTGTTAGGGTTGGAAGTGACCTCTGGAGATCATCCAGTCCAATCTCCCCACCAAGGCAGGGTCATCTAGATTAGTTTACACTGGAAGGTGTCCATGTGGGTTTTGAATATCTCCAGAGAGGGACACTCTACATCCTCCCTGGGCAGCCTGTGCCAGTGCTCTGCCACCCTCAATGTAAAGAAGTTCTTCCTCATGTTGAGCTGAAACTTCTTGTGTTTTAGTTTATGGCCACTTCTCCTTGTCCCGTCACTGGGCACCACTGAAGAGAGTCTGGCACCATCATCTCGGCACCTGCCTTTGAGGTATTTATAGGGGTTGATGAGATCCCCTCTCAGTCTCTCTAAACAGGCCCAGCTCCCACAGTCTCTCCTCATAAAAGATGCTCCAGACACCTCATTATCTTTGTCCCTCTGCTGCTCCTCTCCAGTAGCTCCTTGTCTTTCTTGTACTGAGGAGCCCAGAACTGGACACAGTTCTCCAGGATACCATTGCCCCTCCTGGCCACAAGGGCACTGCTGGCTCATGGTCAACTTGTCATCCACCAAGACTTGCAGATCCTTCTCTGCAGAGCTGCTCTCCAGTGCGTCAGCCCCCATCCTGTACTGGTACTTGGGGTTATTCCTCCCCAGATGCAGTACCCTACACCTGACTTTTCTTAGAGAAGGAGACATTTCTCAGGACCCTGCAATTTGGACTCAGCCCCATGCTTTTGGGAGCTCTTAGCATTCTTGAAGAGCTTTCTGCTTCCTCTGCCAGCCATGTGGGTCATCTGTCACCTAGGCAGGGCTGGAGAAGGGCTGGGGCATCAAGGCGGGATAAGTGCTCAGCTTTTAGAGGTTGCATCAACTTACAAATATGTCTTTAGCAGTCTGTGTCTTTCTGTGAGAAGTTAATTGAATTCAAATCATCTTCATTTTGGAGAAAATAATGGGATGCTTTTCTTCTCTGTTACTTGATGCTTGGTCTGTTACATGAGTGCAGAAAACTAGTGAATAAATATGGCATCTCATTTAGTCCCATTCCTCATTGAAATTTCTGCACAGACTAGTCAACCACCACAAATGTTTCAGACAACTGAGAAGTCACTAGCTAAGGTATTAAATATCCAGTGAAATATATGTTTCTCACTTCGAGTCATTTTCTGGTTTGAAATGTGAGGATTTCCACACCTGGTAGGATTAAGAAAAATATATGTAACACAACTGTAAAGATTCTTAATATCTGTGTAATTACATGATTGAATCTTCTAATCCTGTAAACTCTTGGCATCTTTGCAAAGAAGCAATGTTAGATGTACTAGGTGACTTAGAAATGCTAAGAAAAAGATAGGATAGCTTACTTGAATGGAATATTATGACATGAATGGATCCAAGCAAATAAGACATAAAGTAAAACAGACTGAAAGAACACAGAAAGGGAAATTCCATTACCTAAGACTTCTTGTGAATTCATCTTTCCCCATTAATTTCTTTAAATACTTTGTTTTACACTGTAGATTGAACATGAATTCAAGTGTTAAATAGGATTCCTTGTTTGAGATTTGTCGTCCATCATGTCAAGGTTATTCCATCCAGAAACACCTGTGATGTGACTTTCATATTTTGTTTCCTAGGTATTTTTCTATTAACACTTAAGTACTACACTTTTTGCAAAACACGGACAGCAAGGAGTGAATGCATCAAAATAAGACAATTTAAATATGGGATAGAATTATGAACAGAGCATAAACTCATTCTCATGAGCCTCTTAGGATATTTAAATACAGTTTCATTTTGAGATGAAAACAAAGCTGTGAGGAAAGGAAACTTCTGGGTAATTAAAATATTTTGGGTTTCATAGCATTAGAAGTTTTGGGCTATTTTTAATTGCAAAAAAAAGTCAGAAAGGATTGAATCAGAAAATATCAAACCAGTCACTTTTAGCATTCTTAGAAAAAAATTCTAATTCTTAACAAAAGTTTTAAGAAAGTTCAAATAGTTTCATGAAATCTACTTTACATAGACCTTCATTTTTTCCCATGGCAGCTGTGTCAGCCCATATTTCTTTAAAAGCCCTAACCTGCACAATGATTCACAGGGAGAAGCATATTGGTATTTTGTTATTTGATTGCAGGTAGCAGATAAATCAGGCAACTTACTGTCTTTGCCATAGTCTATTGTTCTGAACGTGGCTGGGCCACACATTCCACATATCTGCTGTAGTCAGTAACTAAGCAAACTTTTCTCTGAACAGAAAAAAACCATTGTGCTACATTTTTTTGTCCAGGCAACACAGAGCAGTTATCCTAGTGCTGACTTAGTGCTATAATCAACTCTGGTCTGGAGGAATGAAAACACTTTCATTCCATACTTGTTCTCTCCAATGAAGTTATTGAAAAGGCATGAAATAGGGACTGTGAGCAACTCTCCAGAACTTGAACAAACATCACCAGGTTTTATTTCCTGCACTCCAGAGACAGTATGCCTGTGAGCCAACAGACAATAATGGCATTAGATCATTTCTAGGCAGAAACAGGCTTCAAGGAAGGACTTCAATGTAAATTCAATGCTTCTAGCTATCAGTCCTTGAGCCACACAGCCACTGGTATCTGGATCTGTTTTGCAACTTCACTTGATTTTGCAGAGAAGGACTCAGGCCTCTCATCCTTCTAAAGTCCAGATGTTTTTAAAACAGAAAAATCAAAATAAGATCCTTTGTGTGTATGAAATAATTCTACCCAGATTTCCAGGGTATTTTGGTCATTCTTTTCCCTACTTACATTTTTGGCCAGTATTTTACTTCTCTTTTTTCACTAGTCCAACAGCTGCTGGGGACCCAAAGGAGGTGAAAATACAGAATATCCAGGAGAATACCAGTAAAGCTGGCAACAGAATGCCTCGAAGATGAAGGCATAGAGGAGTAGAAATGCTGGATGTTGATCCTAGGCGAATTCAAAGTAAGAACAGGCTGAAAAGCTTTAACAAAACTGAGCAGAAAGAAGTGAGTTCCACACAGGAGAAATGCACACACACTTGTTGGAGATGCTTGTTGGGAGGCAGAGTAAGGGAAGACCTACCTCTGCTCCCTACTCAAACAGCCACTTGCTGTGTAAGTTTAAGGAAATGAAACTGCTCACGTCACAGCATTTACTTCACTCATCCACAGAGACTCTTTGCTCCCCACCTGCCAGCTGCTGGGTATGGCTCACAGCACCTTCTGAGGACTAACCACAGCACAGACAGCGCGGTGTCCCTGCAGCAGGGCTCTGTGCTGGGCTGCCCACAGAAGGATGGTGGTCACCCATGCAAGCATAGGTACTTAATAAAACTCCATGAGCTGGATACCAATGCAGGAATTTGGTTTGGGGTTTTGTATCCTTCCGTGAGAGCTGTTCTCTGACTCCTCTGAGGCTAAAACAGTGATCTGCTAGGCCGTGCTACAATAAATAAAGTGTTAGGATTTGAAATCACTGAAGGGGTTTATGAGGGGATAAACATCTTATTAGGCAGTTTCATACAGCTGTGGAAAAGTAGACTAGCTAACAGCCATGTAGCCTGAAATTGTCATCACACGCAAGACACTGCAATGTATTTTTTACAGTCAAAGGCAACAACTTCCATGCGTGTACTTCCTACCTCTTATCCTGCTGACTTTACAGAACATAGGATTTTTTCTATTATTCCCAGTGTTTACTTATTGATTACTCCTCTTGAGACTAATATTTTTAGGAACATATGTTGTACATTTCTATTAGAGTTCATATGTGTGATACCTCAGACTGAACTGAATTGAACAAATTCCACAGGAGACAAAACTATCACATGCACTGACCCAGAGAGGGGGCATCCACCATGCATGCTGGTGAAATGTATGGATATTCAATAGATATTTTTATTGTTATAACTGAAGTACATATGAAAAAATGACTATGAATCTGTAGGAAGGAAGATGGGGAATATGTCTCTATCAGTACTGCAAGAGTCCACCCACTTTTGATGAGGTTACTTCTATATTCCAAGTGAACTGGAAAACCTAGGTAATACTTAAAATACATCTGTTCAGAGGCTTGTAGAATCATTAGGAAAAGTTAAAAACTATTTAACTGGTGCCAAGGAGTAGCTCAGCCTGTACAAATGACAGACAACTTGACCAACTGGGGGTATTGGCAGAGGTTGAACAAGGTGTGGAAGCGAAAATCTGTCTTTTCTGTAACTTTCTCTTGTATTTAATACCACTGCTATAACTATAAACATCCACATGGCTCTGCTGTGCTCTGGTAAAGCTGATAGTAGCACTGCCAAGTTTTTGCTGAAGAGAGAAGGAGGCCTGTGCTGTTTCACAAGAAGTTTCCCAGGACAAGGCAAGCATGGGCCCACAGGTGGGAAGAAGCATAAGTAGAGAATGGTTTTTATAACTAGCAACCTTCTTTCCATTATCTTTTGCCATGACTGTCCCTGTAACACTAAAATAACACCATCATTGCTGACAAGTAGTCCAGGCAAAGTTAATGCTGCACGATCAACACAGGACTACAGACTTTAAAAAACACATTTTGTCAGAGCTTCTTGGAGACTAGCTAGCCTGTGACAGGCTATGAGTGTGTGAAACCATACTCACCCCCTTTTTTTGCATTGGCTGTGGGACTTCTCAGTCTTGCTTGTATTTCATCCAAGCCTTTTCCAGCTCAGTGTAAGATAGCTCACAATCTGCAAATACATGGGGAAGGGATTTTTCCTCTCAGAGTCTAAATGGCAATTATATGCTTTTCAGAGCTCATGGAGATGTTTTGCCTTCCCCTGAAGCATGAGAGATCAACTGCAGCCAGCAATGGGAATGCAGAAGTGGCACACATGCTTTAAGATGGTATTGAAGTTTCTCAGTCTGAACCCTGACTTCTTGCTCATCAGATTAATACTGATCCACAAATTGGGGTTAGGAGGGAATTCCCACTTCTCACTTTGAGAGAGGTTCTGTGGGGGGGTGAGGGGTTGCCTCAGTTTTCTCATGCTGGAGCTCTTTTGCCATGTCTCTTGGGTTTCTAGATACTGGGCATCTCAGCCTACCATCCTTTGCTTGTAGCTTTGACTGTTAAGCTACCTGAAGACTGAAATTTCCTAGTTTAATCAGTCTTTGATCCTAAAGAATAGAAATATGTTTGCGACGTCCCCTAGCTTATGTACTAGCTGAAGTCAGACCTGTTGATCTAACAATATCTTTTGGACCAAAATTCCAGTCAGATCATTTTCAGGGGTTTCTGTTCCACTCCTGTGTGAAGTTAGAGTCCCTGAAAAAATGTATTCCAAATTATATTGCTGTTGAGTGTGTGTAGCAGAGAGTTACACAGGAATGGAATGTCCCCATCAGCACAGAGAAGGGACTTCACTTGCAGGTGTACCCTGTGGACTAAAAGCAGGCTGAGCCAGCATCTGCTACTTCCTGAAGGTCTGGGGAGGCAATAAGGACATCTCACTCACTCCTGGACTTACCCTGGCTCTGCTCTGCACTTCACTCTTGCTCTCTTCTTCTGCTCCTACAGCGCCTTCCAGGCTGCAAATTGTACTGCCTTGCTCTCTTGCCACGGATTAGCCTTCTATGACCCGACTGGAAGGACAAGTTTCTTACCAATTGTTTTCTCTTGTGCCTGTGAAAGGATCTCAAAACCTTTCAGTGCACATGCAGAATGGAAAGACTTACAGACTCTCCCCCAACAATTTGTTTCCTAAAGGGAGGATTGTCTGCTCTGTAATCATAAATGCTGTGGACCCATCTTTTGTCTCTTGACATCACCCTATGTTTATAGCTGTATTTCTGTTTGGTTTTACAGCTTCCTGAGGGGTGCCCAACTAGATAAGTCCTGTTTTACTCCAGGAACAGCTCAAACTGTTGTCAGAGTGGAGTGTTCACTGGTCTTAGGGATGTTCCCTTATAAATATGCAGCACTCAGCAACGTGTTCAAGCTCATTGCTATTACTTCCATGAAACATTACCAGGGGACAATGAGGAGGGTTAAATACTAGTCTGATACTTGTCATGGGAGTTTAATTTTGAGCTCAGCCCTGGCCACTAGTGATTAAAAAGATCTAGCTGAAGGAACAATGATATAATGGTTTTCATTGTGACACTGGCAGGCCATTTGTAAAATAAGGCTGATCATAATTCAAGCTTTGTAATGCAACAGGGATCTTTGAATGAAATGTAGTTTTTATGCGCAAAGTATTTTTACTACTAACAGAAGATACGGGTTTGTCAAATGTAGGAGCAGACTGTTGGAGGTTAGGATTTTTCTTTTTTTTCTTTTTTCTTACTCTCAGGGAATTTTCTCCCATTTGTTGCCTAAAAGATGGGAATGATGGATACTTAAGAGACACAAAAGATGTGGCCAAGATGGGGGAAAGGGTTGTAGCTGGCTGCAGTCTCTTAGCTGGGGTTTTTTTCTCTTGGGAAGTGCAGAAATACCATGAGATTTTGACTGTGGGGTGAAGGGATCGGCTCAGCTCTCGCTCTCTCTCTCAGGATTGGAGGTGAGATGGTTTTGGTGCTGGGTTGCTGCTGAGGGGACCATTTCCTGCCACCGTGGTGTTCTGTCCTTTACTCCTTCTCCTACTGTGGGTGAGCCTTTGCTCATAAGAGCAGCCATTGGACTGGGACCTTTTCAGCACCCGATCTCACTGGAAAGGACCCTCACCATCTGCTTGGGCACCTCAGGGGAAAACCTGGGACCCCGACCCCCAGTCGCCTCCGGAGGGAGCATCTTCTGGCTGTGCTGGGATCCCGGCTGCCGCTGCCCAGCCCCACTGTTTTCTGCCCCTGGTATGGGCTTTTATTGCTACACTTCAACTCCACATCCCATGTCCGCCCAGACCCCAGCGGCTCCTGGCATGGCTTCAGAGCTTTTGCTATATTTTGTTTGCCACCCTGGGTATGCTCACCTCTGCTGTTCCAGCTTGCTGCTTCCAAGGTTCTTGCTACAGCCCATTTCACCATCCAGAGGGGTACTGACACTGGCTGCCCACCCTGAGTTTGTAAAGGAAGCCCTTTTTCCATCTCTCCTGCTGGCTGTGCCCGCCATTACCGTGTGGAGAAAGACGGGGGAACCATTGCACCCGCCCTGCCTGGCCGGGAGCCACCAGCACCCCTGCTGGCTGTGTCCGGAACTGCACCAACGGGGAAAGTGCCTGACAGCTGAGAAGGCTGCTGCTGGGTTTCTGGTTCTCTTTGTTGTCACTGCTGTTGTTGTTGTTTGTTTGCATTGTTTGCCTTGGGGAATTGCTGATCTCCAATGGCAGTAGGATGAGTGATTATGTTGTCAATGTGTTTGCTGCACAGGTGAAGTTAATGTGTGGCGTGCGAAAATAGGAGAATTGCCATGTCACAGACCTTGATTTTTGAAAAGTGAAAATAACAAATTATGTTTGAAAAATACACTGCAAATAATGGCAAGACTGAACATTTGCTAGTTGTTTTGTTATGGTTGTCATAAAATGAACAGAGAGGCAGAATAATGGGAATAGGCAATGATAAATTCTTCCTCCACAGTGTGGGATCCAGGAGTGTTTCTCCTGCTGGGACAAGACTCAGATGTGCATCATTTCCAGACAATCCTGGCTAGTTCTGCAGAGGAAACCCAGGCTCAAAGTCAAGAGGGAACCTCAAAATGTTCCAGAAGGGCCCCAGAGCAACCTCTCAGGAGACCAAAGCTGTGGAGGACACCTGCCACGTGATACAGGTCCCGCCAATACGACCAAAGAGAAGTTGCATTTGCACTGCTCGGGTTTGGCAAAAATTGCATATTGCTTGACTGAAAATATCATTATCTCAAATATAAAAGTATTAATGTTTGGAACATTCCCAAGTGATCGTGCTTAATGACAAACCTTGGCAGTCTCTAGAAGACATAACATTTCAGCAGTGACCCTTGGCTGCTAGGATAGTATAATGAAAGAAACAAAAGTTTTTGTATGATTTTTTCTGAATCTCATGAAAGGACTGGCTTTCTGTAAAGAAAAAGGTGTAAAAAGCAGCTCATTCAGCAATTTCTTACCTGGAACCTTATCCTTTTCCCATGCAAGTTGAAGGCAACACCCCATTGACTTATATGGGAGCAGATGATGCACTAATTTCTCCAGGTCACAGGAACTCAGTGTTGCCAGCATGAAGGAAATGGCAAGTTATTGCTTATGCAAACAGTCACATTTGGCCAAACAACGGAAACAAGCTTACAGATTGTTGCAATGTCAAAGCAAATTATGGAAGTAATTAAAACTCATGTCCCATGATAAATCACTGTTGGAGATCCTTGCAAGAGTATCAGAAATAGGAAAGAATTTCACAGCCACTGAAAGAAATTCTGTTTCTCTCTGGGGAAAAAATGACATTCTTCACAGACAGAGGAGTGAAGCACAGTCTTGGCAAGGAACAACTAAGAGATAAAGATATTATGAAGTAATCAGGCAGTAATGCTTCAAAGGAATATTAAAAAAAAAGAGACATTACTTCCTTTTTATTGGGCTAAAATGCTTGTAATAACAGTATTGTTTTGGCCGTGCCAATATGCTGTCAGTGTCAATTTTATTTAAAAGAAGGAAAAAAACAAAAGGCTATTATTACAAGGAATTCAAGCTGAAACAGTGAAACTTTATTGCTTATATGATTGCATTTAAAATTAAAGTCTGTATGTCAAATGGAATCCTGGCACATACTCATACGTTTCATAGGAGCTTTTGGGCTTGACATATGTACCCCTGTGACAATACTATTGTCAAATAATGGCAACTTTGTATATCTATTAGAAAATAGCAATTTGGTAACAAATTTATATAGACTTGTTATAGATTGTCAGAAATAAGAATAATGGACACAGTACAAATCCAAACCATATGTTCCGTGAAAGAGTATGTCCTTCCAGCATTTTTTAAAGCTATAAATTATCTATCACACTACCAATAAAGTACTGTAGAGGTAAGGTCACTGACCTCGAAGCACTGACATTTAGTTCAAGAACCAACCCCTGCAGCTTAGCACTTCATCCAAATTTTCAAATGTGGAGGGGATCTCTTTTTTCCTTTGCTTGCGATGTTTTCCCACAGGCTACTCTGCTTGCTGACGTTTCCATGATAATGTTCTTCACATTCCGTCAATTTCCATTTAGTAGCTCTAGTACAGTAACAGGAAACTTTTAGATCATCTCCTCTGTGTATACATACAGGCGCTGTGCATGCTCTGTGTCCTCATAAGCATTTACTTCGCTGGACCACTGGAAAATTTCCCTGCTTTCAACTGGCTAAATGCTGATAGTTTGGGGGTAATGGTGCCACAGGGCTGGTAGTCATATGTGAGGAAGAAAGCTGCAAGGAATGGCTTTCTTTCAGCAGAATAAGGGGCAGAGTGTCCTGAGGGACAGGATCTGCAGCCATGACCCAGGTGCATCAGGAGGCTGAATTTCCACAAAAATGTTGCATCAATACCACACAAGCAGGAATGAGCAAAGTACCCAATCAGAAAAGACAAGCAGAGCAGAAAATAATGACAATGGGAAAAAAAAGGAGGGGAAACAGAAAAGGAGATGAAAAGAATCTGCAAAAGTCTGAAAGTGATTTTTCATTACAAGCAAAAGAGACTGTGGTAACTTTGTTACCATTGCTTTTCATTTTTCCTCATCTTGCTACTTCTCATTCTGGCCAAATCCACCTGTGAAAGATTACAGATCACATTCTCAGATGGGGTAAATCAGCGTAGCTCCATTGGGCCCAGATGGCAACGCTGCTCCCCATAGGTGTTATTACTGTGCCGTACGCCTGTAGTGTGGTCAGCCAGCTCCAAAACATAAAAACTGAGAAACAGAAACTGCTGGTTTCACCTTACCTTGACTTTAAAATGTCCTGCTTTCTAAATACTTGAGTCTTACTGTTACAGTAACCCTAATTGCTTCCCATTTCAAATATTTCTGCATTATGCATTGCAACTGGAACAGCACTGGGCAAAGAGGCTGTGGGCTGAACAAGAAACTTAAGCAGAGAAACGGAGAGGAAAACATCCAGAATAATATCGCTTTGAGATTCTGCAGTTAAAGAGACTTTTCTGCACCTCATGTGGCATCAGTCCCCTTCCTCTCACCAGGCTTCTTAGTTTATCCATAAACCAGATGACCTACACTCTAAGAATTTCCTTGCATATGAAATTTGCAGAAGAGCAGCCCACAAGACA
This sequence comes from Ifrita kowaldi, assembly GCA_013398055.1. Lineage (NCBI taxonomy): Eukaryota > Metazoa > Chordata > Aves > Passeriformes > Cinclosomatidae > Ifrita > Ifrita kowaldi. Next base: position 556,609 of record VZRS01004231.1, read on the forward strand.
ACAATTTTCCTTCTGTTCTTGCATTTTAAAAAAACTCCTAGAAGCAGCTATTTGTTCATGGAAACATGGATTTGCAATTCTCGCACAGGTACTGATCCATTATACCCAGCACTGTAACTGAAAGCCCTTCCTTCAAAAGAGCTGTCAATTTGTGTCTAAATGTGCATTCATTCCTGTTAGACACAGCAAAGCTGTCAACACCATCCAGTTAGTTATTTATTCACAATGCTATATATACATATATAACATAGTAATAGGTGGTCTTTTGCAGGAATTACTTGTTTTTTTCCTCCTGACTATTATTGCACATTATCTTCCCAGTTTGCATTCCAGGTTAGGAATGCTCCAGGGGGTGACTTGGAGATTGGTTCTCCAGCTCACTAACAGGATCATCACTCATATGCAAAAGGCTCTGAAGAGATTTTGCCATTCCTTTATTTTTTCCCTTTTGATTAATACAATGTATGGAAGGTTTGTTTGGAGCAACTATAACTCTGTCAGAGAGGTACCTCTTGAGAACCTTGGAAGCTGAACAAGTTCAACTTTGTTTCTTACTCCTGAAATCCAAATATTCACAAAGGAACTATTTGCACAGTTACGATACCCATCTGTATATTTTTCTTTCTTTGGGTGAGGGTGAAGAAACTTAGATGTGAGGAGCTGAAGGGAAGGTCAGAGACAGAGACAGTGAAGAGGACTGAGAGGAATAAAGGCTCATCTACCCTGCGCATTGAACCCCTTCTTGCAAACTTGGCACATGTTTGCTCCTATTGTGAGGCTTTTTCATCTTGACAAAATGGTAGAAACAGGGATTAGTGTAATGTAATTGTGTATTTATTTTTATCATATTACTTTAAATGTTACTTTCAATTTCTTTCTTTCTTTCTTTCTTTCTTTCTCTCTTTCTTTCTTTCTTTCTTTCTTTCTTTCTTTCTTTCTTTCTTTCTTTCTTTCTTTCTTTCTCTCTTTCTCTCTTTCTCTCTTTCTCTTTGCTGGTTATGCTATGAATACAGATTCTCTGTAACTATTTTTCCAAAGAAAAGCATCCATTGCTGTAACAGCTGGGAATTTCCCCTCTGTTTCATAATGGAATTAAATTCAGGTGGCTTAGTATAGCTTGATTTAGTTTGATTTGGGCTGGCATGGAAACATTAGGATCATCTCAGGATTTTGTAATTCAGATGACACAGATCAGCAGACATGCCTAAAGCCTTTCAACAAATTATGAGGGAACTGCAAATTTGGCAGTTTTGACACAAACAAGCCAGTATGTCTGCATTTTTCTTGACCAGTGGTCTCACAGTTGGTGGTGGGGAGTGCTTACAGCTCTCAGTATAGTGAGATCAGTAGGAACTCAGCACCTCTGTAGTAAGGCCACAAGAAGACAGACACTCAAATCCTGGTGCTTGCCCAGAGATTTGTTGATGATAAGTTACAGGCAAACAGCTCATACATCCTAACACATAGAAAATTTTATGTAAATAAAACAGACCCATATACAGTGAAAATGTTGATGAATAATTTTTTACAATTGCAGCTCTCTCATGGTTGTTTTAGGTTTCAGCAGAGTTGCCAAAAATTCAGTTTTCACAGGAATTCATGGGAACATTTTCCTTGGTTTTGATCTGTGTGAGTTTCAGCCCAGTAAACTTATGAATACTGCAAAAATCACAGAACAAAACTTATTCAGAGCTCTTGAACTCCACTTATTTTCCAAACTGAAACTGTCCCAAGTTGGAAATGTCATAAATATTTCAGTGCAGAGCTAGAAAATAACCTAGGCTCTTCTCAAAGCCTCCAGAGTCTAGGAGAACATTTTGATCATTGTGACCAATTTTTTCGTGTCTGTTAACAAAAGTTGTAGTCTAACGGACATTAAGTAGTGTTAAGGTTTCCTGAAACAAGTTCTCTAACTCTGTAAAGTAACTGAATTTTTCAGGAATGGTCTTCTGAAGTGTTTTGGCAATCTAGGAATGGAATAATTATTAATTTCTTAAGTAAAACTCCTACATTAAACATCTCCTGTATGATGAGGAGCACTTGAGTAATTATTTTTCATTGTCTCAGATACATTCCATAAAATGTTAAAAAATTTGATAAATTACAGGATTTCTGTAGTTATTTTTAATATTTATCTTGAGGATGAGATGATGCAATGATCCTGCCTACCAGGAAAAATATTCTTTAAATCATTACTATTGGGTATAGCAACTGACTATCTTTTAAAAATAATTTTAATAGGTAACCACCAGTTTGCCCATAATACAATCTAAGTGACCCATGAATTGTGCAAAAAGAGAGAAATATGTGTGTATGTGTGTGTGTGAGTGTGTGTTATCAAAATCCTAGAGCAGATCACTGCAGTACCTGAATGGTTTCAATGTTATATTCCACTGATGAAAACACTCCATGAATTCTTTCTTATTAGACTTCATAATGTTTACTTGGACATGAACTTTACTATGTGGAGTGAAAACTGAATAAAAGATTGGAAACAAATGTTAATGGTAAACAGCAATATACTGAGTTGGAAGAAAGTCTGCAGGGATTATAACTGATCCTGATTTTATTTAATTACTTTATTTTCATGATATGAGAATTTTTACACACATACATATATATATACTATAAAAGGAGGTTGGTAATGCATTACCAGCTCTCCCATCCCTCTTTCTCAGGGATCACTTGTGTTTTGCCTGTCTGCATGATGCTGCGCTGTGCTTATGAAATAAATGGGACCTGGGAACTGTGAAACTTTATTTCCTTTCTGGTTCCTGTTTTTCTGGCCCCAGTGATTGCTTAGTCTTCGTCACATATACACTTATCCAAAGGGACTTTAAGGGTTAGAAATATGGGCAGGAAATAGCCCAATTACATTCAACTGAGAAAACAACACAAACAAATATCTCAGGAAAAAAACATCCTAACTGCATAATCATCAGGAGGAAAATACTTGGAAGCATTTGAGTTTATAAAGATTTAGGAAGATCCTAGGTAACAAATCAGATGTGACTCAGTAATATCTTGTCATAGCAAAGATGCGGTTGGGTTTGTAAGCCATGTAGGCAGAAGTGTTTTATCAGTTCTCAGGGAGGTAGTTTTCCCTCTCAAGGTGCTGCAAGAGACTTTCCTGTGGGATTAGATACTCAGCACTGTTCTGGGCTGCTTGTTTTGTGAATAAAGTCTCAGTCTCAGTGATGAGCCACAGACATAGCTGAGGATATAGAGAGATTGTAAAGGCTCAGAGAAGTAAATTCACATGTTTTAGCAAAGCAAAGACTACGTATGATGGAAGGGTGCAGAGTCAGGGAAAGACATATGAAGACACTTTAAGCAATTGTAGGGCTTACTACAAAGTCAGTCACTTTTTCAACTTGGCCACTGGTCTTGGGATGATTGTCTTCCTCTCATACCTGTCCTGACCTCAAATGCTTTGTTCCCTCATGGAGAAAGGAAGTATATTGCAGAAGTATTCAGGATAAAGGAGCAGAATAGAGATAGAGACTTCTTATACCATTACGCCAGTTTATGCCTGACTTACTTACACTGGAATGGGATTTCTCCTTATTGTTCAATCTGGCTAGTGTTGGCCAGAAACTATGAATAAAGGGTGGGAAATTCTTCACTGTAACAGGAGAAGAGTAACAAACACAGATGTACCAGCACCACCCTGGAAAACACCTGTGTCTTTTTATTCTTCCTGCCAAAATTGTTACAAAGCTTGTGCTCTACCTCATGCAGCTGGGTTGGAAATCATAGCAAATGTTACTCAAGTGCTATCTAGAATCAGCTAAAACCACAGGATGGGCAGTGGCTGGGGCTGTCCCTGAACTCATCCTGAACACACTGATGTACAGAGCCCTTTATCATTGTCAAGAGAGTCTGGTGGGTGCTCTCCAGGACAGCAGTGAAACCTTCAGAGCAGTGGTGGGTGGAGTAAAAGAAAAAACATCCTAGCAGTGAAGTATCGTGAAATGATACCTAAAATTATATGAATATCACTATGCATTTCTAAAACAGACTAGAAATGACAAGGACTGCGAGAAAAGTAGATGCTGTCAAAGACACATAGAAGTCCATGTGTAAAGATCTGTCTATTGAGAGATCCTGGTGATTAAGAGAAAAATCCAAGAAAGGACCCAATACACTGTCATTTGAAAGCGCTGTAATTTCAGGTATTTAATTAATATTAATGGTGTTAATCTGGGAAGTGTTGTAATACAGAAAAGTACTAATGATACATAACAGAATCACAAAATGTGCAGAATTGGAAGGGTGTCACAAGGATAATTGAGTCCAGCTCCAGGCCCTGCACAGCACCATCCCCAGGAGTCACACCATAGGCCTGTGAGCATTGTCCAAATGCTTCTTGAACTCTCTCAGGCTTGGTGCTGTGACCACTTCTCTATGTGTTTTATGTTCTGGTCAAACCCAGAGCTAGACAGCACTCAAAATTTCCTAACACCTAATTCTCTTTCTGCGCTTCATGTTTTAACTGTCATGATCTAACGGAAAAGGAGTCCCCACATGGATATTTGGGCTGGACTGAGTCTCACTAACATCCTTGGACAGGCCAGAAGTCTTTTTCCAGCTCACATGCTGAGGCTCTGATCTGACATGGAGAGATGTTCCAGGAGTTGCTCTGCAGAGTTAGCGACTGTTTTCTTGTAACTCTGAGGTCCATGAGACAACAGCTGGGAGCGTGGCATTGCGCTGTCTGGATTGGTATATATTATGCTATTCAGTCCAGATTAACACCTGGAGGGTTCAGTCAAGGTGGGTTAAGAGTTATATGAACATGTAAAACAGACAGGCAAATGTTAGGCAAAAGGAATTATCATTGTTCCCATTTCAGGGTAAAACTAGGAACCAAAATCTCATTTTCAAGGAAGACAGGGGAGTTTTGCACACGGTCTGAATAGTTTCTTTAGGCTCCTTTAAAATTCCATCTAAAGAGATGGTTTAGATTTCAGGGTTAACTTCATCTGAAGGCAGCGAAAGATACAAGAAAATAGGCCTGTAGCAGTCTGCCTGAGTTACACAGGAACTCTGAATCATGTTATGCATATGTATCAATAGGCATTTGAACTGGGGTGCGTTTGCTGTGTTGCCTGTGTACAGCGCAGCATGCTTCCATGGAGAAACTTTACCCCACACATTTAAAACATTTGCAGCATCTCTGTGCAATATCTGCAAAATTGTACTGCTTAAAATAAACCATTTCAGTTACAAGAAATTACACTGCCAGTTAAACGGCACTGTTTTCTTCTACCGACTCTGAGAATATACATTACTTCAACAGCCAGAGCAAATATGAGTTTGAAGGTGTTTAAACAAATGTACACTTCAGTTGAAAGAAGTTTGCAATAACTAGGTTCAATAAAAAATTCTAATTGTAGGCCTCAGGTTAAGTCCTGAAACACATTTTTTGGTCCCCATGTGTCTTGTTTCCAATATGGCAGCACCTGGAAAAACATGCAGTTTGATTTTCGTGAGAGATGTGAGCTCTGATAGTCAGGACTGCACTGCACCAGCCTTTTTTAGAAATGGTGGCAATGTTGCTGCAGTTTAAGTGGATGTCTTTTATACTAGGGAATAAGAATGTGTTGGGTTAAGAAAAACATTGGTCATAAGCAGTTTCCATGAAACAAAGTCAAGAAACCAACAGTCTCTTTCAATAGCCAAGCCAAAACTTCATGAATATTGTGCCAGCAAAACGCTGTTGCTTTCTCTAAGGCTGTTTTTGCATAAATGTCCCTGCAATTGCATCTATGGATTCCTTCAGGGGAAAAATGGGAAAAATGGACAGTGCTTTTTAGTACCTTCCCAAGCTTACTGAAATCCTTGAAGAAAAAGATAGAATCCTTAAGGCAAATTGATGTTTTAACAAGATTTTACCAATTTCCTTACGAAGGTTGCCTTTTCCTTCACATAATTTCCTGTAGTGAAAATAATCTCAGTGGTCCATGAACTCTGCTTCCTCATCAGTTAAAGCTTGAAGCAAAATCAAGTGCAAAATGTGAGCAGTTAATCCTTACATGCGTAGTATTGTTGGGCTTGGTCTGCTGATTTGCTGTTGGCTTTTTTTGTTGAGAGCCATTTTGCATTGTTCCGGTTGCTGCTTCTAACGGCAGTAAATGCAAGTGGGATGAACCAAGAGCTTCTTTCTGAAGAGCAGGTGAGGAGCACTGTCCCTGCTGGGGCACAACAGGCTGTAGGAGGTTCACAAGCCGTTCCTGCAGAGGGGAGTCTGCAGCTGCCCTCCGCAGTAAATTAGTGCAATGCTGGTGTTCTGTTTGTTTTCACACCCCCTTCACAACTGCACTGAATGTGATAATTAAAATGGAAAACTAATAAATGATGAGCACAGGATGACTGGGGGCAGTGCTTCATCGTAAAGAAAAAGAAGCATCAAAAGCGCTGAGAAAAACGAGTAACAGGCAGACCCCAGGCAAGCTTTCCCACAAAGCTCTGCCAATATGCCTTAGTCCTGATTTACAGCACTCCCGCGGCTCCCCTCTGAGCCGTGTCTGCTCCAGAAACTGTCAGTGGTGTGAAACAGCTTTAGGAGTTTTTGCAGGTGGACTCCTCTCTGCTCAGGGCTGCAGTGAGCTCTTACGTGTCTCTGGACTGTAACATAAAAGGCAGAGTGGGGGGAAACGAACACATTTTGCAGGAACTGATCCTGGTCTCTGCTTTGCCATGGACTTCCCAAGTGGGTCTGGATAAGGTTTGTCATCTCGCTGTCTAAATTCCTCCTGTGTAGCTTGGGGATGGTAAGAGCAATATTACCTACCTGTTGCATAGCAGGGAGTGTGCTGGTTAATTACTGAGTGTTTATACAGTAGGGTCAGCAGAGAGAGTGCTATATGATAGCTAAATATTAGTATGAAATCACAGCAGATAACTGCACATATCCTCCCTTGCACAGCATGGTGATATTTTATCTACTTGTTATTTTGAGTCACATTCTCCAAAAGCTGAAAATACTTAGTGTCTGTTTAAAAGAAATATTTCAAAGAACACATGCTGGTTTGAGTTGTTTCCCACTGTGCATAGCACCTGCACACAACCGACACTGGTGAGCTTTTTGCTTTAATAGAAAAGGTAAAATGAAGTGTTACTTCTCTTTAGGTTCTGTTAAAGGGAACACTATTAAAAATACTTGTTCCCTAGCCAACTTTTTTCCCCTTTTTTTCTGTAGTTGCATCTGCTTTGGTGTACATCTGTGCCTGAATGTGCTCCTCTTGCCGTTATGCCCTGACAGACATCTTCCACCAGAGGCAGGTTTATGAGACATGTGCCACTTCATTTTTGGAGGGGGAGGAAGGTTTTGATAAAAGATGAGGCCAGTTTTTCTTGTCATCACAGATGACATAGTGACTTGCTGCAGGCAAGGATGAAGCTGGGTGGGTGAGTCAGGGTTGATGGGTCCTCAGCTGACTGCACAGGTCTAGAGGTGATAAACACCCTTTATCACACAGCTCCCCACACTGTTCAAGGCGGAAGGTGGAGCAGTAGCAGCTTCTGCAGCAGCGTTTTCAGTAGTGGCCCCATAGCAGTGTGTCATCCATCCCAGGGTGGTGGGACAGTTTCCTCTCCTCAAGCAGGTCAGTGTGTGTTGCTCAAGATGCAGGAGAGCATGAAGGCAAGACTGGCATCTCTCACTGGGGCTTGGCATCTGGGGCTTGGAGCTGCCAGCTGTAGCATAATGTAGCACAGACCATCCTGCTCTAGGGGCAAGACCAGTTGAGGAATTTATGTTCAAGAAGGAAGGTCAAGAGACACTGCTCTTTATGAGTGACCGGGGAAGCAGGTCACAGATCCAAGCCAAATGCACATAGCAACTCTTACATGTATAGAGCCTTGGGGGATAATATCACTTGCAAAACAGAGGGGACAAAACCAAGCTGTTCTCTGTCTTAGCCACTAAGGGCACCAGGTGGACCAGCAGCTTAGAGAGGTACAGTGAAGGGGAGGTAAGTTCTACATGCAGTTGTTAGAAAGGACTAGGAATTGCTGCCTGTAGACAAGTGGACAGGACACTGTGCGCTACAGTTGATACAAAGTCAAGGAATGACTCCGTCATACAGACGGAGACATACTGGAGAAACCATGTGGAAATGGAGTCCATGGGGGCTGGTTTCCCACTGATTCCCTTCCCCTGCCTGACACAAATTCTGTTGAAAAAATATGAAACACAGAGAGTGAGTCTTCTTGGGATGACCATTGTTCTTATCCAGTGGGGGAAAGACTTGGTGGGATCGAGTCATGTGGGGGCTCTGCCATGATGATGAGAAAAGCCCTAGTTTCCTCTTGGTGCTGGAGATTTGGCATCTGCAGGAAGGTCCAGGAAGGGTCTGTTGGGTGCTTCAGCAAGTGCAGCCACAATCTGGGTTCCTGGTTCCTGTCAAGGTGGAACCGATGTACACCTCTTGGGGACAGACATCTTACTGACATGTCCATGAGAAGTGACAGCAAACAGTGCTCCATGTCTCAAAAAATGGCATTTCCCACAGGCAGTCAGCCTGCTGATTTGCCCACAAAAGGCTCCCAGAATACCTCATCTCCTGGGAAGTTTGCCTTCTCCCCTTCATAAAAAGATGTTTTATTCTTAAAGTCTTCATGCATGCCAGCCTTCATTCAGACTTGGACTTTCCCTCTCCATCACCTCAGTCGCCTGGGCAGCAGTCATTGGATACGTGAGGCTTTTTGAAAATTAGCAGTGTCCTGTGTGAACTATTTCTATGCGGAAAGAAAGGCACCGGATCCCTCTTGGACCCATGTTGTCATCTCAGGAGATAGGCCTGGGGCCACTGGCTGCTGCTATAAACAAGAAGTCTGTGACTACTCCCTGAGCCCCAGGCTTTGAACTAAAACGTGATAGCCACAAGCAGGCTGCTGAATTTGCTCAGAAAGGTGTGCAGAGGAGGACTGGGGGCAGGTACCCCAAGAGGTGTAGTACAGCCTTTCCACCAAAACCCATCTGAGTTGGAAGATGAACCTTGATTCCATCTTGCTCAGACTCCTTGTGGTTGCTTGCTGCAAGCACATTTTCTCATTTGAGTAGTCTCCTGAAGCAATGTCAAAGTATAAGAGATAAATAAATCCAACTGTTTGATGCTCTCAGTTAATTTCCAAATATCTAATTTAGATGACTGGTTGATCTGGCAAATGGGAGCTTCTTCTCTTGGTGCCCTTCAAGCAAATCAGATGTAATTCTGAAATGTGTTTCTAACCATTTAAAGGCTGAAGGAACAGGTGTGATAGCAAAATTTAAAGGCTTGTTGTATACAGAAACCAAACTAAATTCTATTGTTGTCTCATCTGACATTGTCTCTTTCTCCACTGGAAATGTGAAATAACTTTGTACCTTTTTCAATGAAGGTATTTTAGTGAGGGATAAACTCAGTCACATTATCTAAGAGGTGCTGCAAGGCAGAAATATCTACACAGATTGTTACTACTAGTAACAAAATATTGGTACAAAATAATTTCTTGTTCATCATGCCCTCAACAGCAATGACTTGGTTGTGTTTCCCAGATGTCTGTGGAAGGGTTCAACCCAGTTGCCTGGGCTGACAGAGCAAGAAGGCTGACAGAAGAAACCTTCTGATGGTACTGCTGATGGTGTCTTCACCTTCCCTCTGCAAACCGAAGCATGGATTTGACCAGACTGCAGCTTTGTGCCAGAACAGATGCACCAGTTTAAGCCATGTGATCCCCTCAGATACTAGACAGTTTTCAAAACTGGCCCCGTGGGTGAAAATCTGGCCCACCAAAGCCACTCCACTGAGCTCTAGAGAAGCCAAGAGAAAGTGTCTCATCCCGATCAGGGATGGAATCCAGGATCTAGGAGTCGTGGGATCCAGGATCTAGGAGTAAATAACACAAAAAGCACACACAGAAAACACCTACCAAAATGACTAGTCAGGAAATTTATCTTTTACAGTTCCAGTACAGAATTTTACTCAGCTGTGAGCAGATGTGTATTAATGGATGGATTTAAAATGACTAAGCTCAGACAGATCACAAATGTATTTTGGCAATGTAATCCACAAAGTAATGCTTATGACAGAACATGCCCAATAACACTAATATTTCAAGAGGGCTTTAGAAAGAGATAAGATTTACTAGTTGAGAATAAGAAGTAAGGTTTGATATTTAAATGTACAGGGACTTAAGCATTTGGATGAAGAGGTTGGAGTAACGCTGTGAAAGGTTTTCAAAGTTCAAACAAAGAATCCTGAAGTCAGCTCTTAGCAGGATATGCTGAAGTGAGTTATGTGCACTCATACAATTACAGTGATTTTTGTACAAGTGCAGGAGTCAAGCTGCTGCATATTTGGTGTGGTCAGTTGTGGCTTTTGCTGGTAGCAAAATTTTTGATTGTTCACAATACCTCATAGACACTGGTTTGAACGATTCTGTGGCTACCATGAAGTTACCTCCAATAAATTTAAGTAACAATGAGACTATCAGTCCCAACTAGGTTCATGTCCATATGAATTACTTGGCATCACTAGAGTAGCTGATCACTAGCTGAACAGGAAAAATTTTTAAGTCCCAGTACAGGATGCAAGTAGTGTCATTTTTTTGGGGAAATGAGGCTAGAAATGGCTGGAGGGCCAAGTCAGGATAAAGTTCACTCAAAGAGCTGTGGGGCTAAGATTAGAAGAATTTATACTGACAGAACAATGCAAGTTGCAATGAGTTTTTGAGATGCATTCATGGTTAGTAGCATGTAAAAGAAATTAATTTATCCTTTGAGATAATTCCCATTAAGAAACAGAGGTACAGACCTCACAAAAAAGTGCAACTTTGGCTTTTTATATTTTGCCTTGGGTTTAACAAGCCTGAGCAAGTACTGCAAAATGCATTATTCAAAGCACTGTCTGAAATTTCTGCTGTCTTGTTATTATAAACACACACTTCTGTCTGTGCTGCCAGCACATATGATATGGCAAAGATTGACTAGCAAGTGCTTTCATGGAAATAATGAATTTTGCTGTGTCTGCAGCTACCCAGAAGAATTAGTGTATGTGTTATACACTAATTGTGTAAACCTGGACAAATTCCACCAAAATTTAGGCAACTAGCCTGAAGTGTCTCAGTTAAGAGTTCAGTTTCAACAGTTCACATCAGTTCCCAATGAAGAGAGGGCTTATTCTAGAAAGCAGTTTATCTTAAATCTGAATAGCTCTGAGCACCTGGTTCTTTCTCACATATGTGAACGCAGAAGATTTCTGAGTAATTGCACAGGAGAAAGGTTTCCTGACTCATGACAGGCCTGGTCCTGCTGCTGCGCAGACCAGGGACTGACTGGAACGCGCTTGTTTCCCTTCTGCATGCCAGGGAGTGTCCCACGGCCGCAGATTTGGCACCACCAGAGTTTCTAACATTGGGAACTTACCTCAGTACCCAACACAAGACAGAATGATGCTTCAGAGGTCCTTACTCCAAAAGTTACCTCCATCCAGATGAGATCATCTTTGCACTCATTAACCCCATTACAGTTCTGAATTTGGTTTCTTGCTGCCCCAGTAAAATACCCATGGGCACATGGGGTACCAAGAGGTATTAATGGGTCTTAATTAGCAAATAATTTTGATTACAGCATAGGACATAGGGATTACTAAGTACAGAAAATCTGCAAAAAAACATTAGAAGCATACTTCACCTAAGAAGTCACTCACTGCAAACTGTTCTCTACCCTCTACACTTTACAGAGCAAAGCTGAGCAGAGCCTCACACTGCAGGCAAGAGGTCCTCAAGTGGAGCAGAAGAGGAATTCCACCCCAAACAAATCCCCTACCCGTGATTTGTCAAAGATTAGAAGCTCTCGAGCTAGGCAGAGTTTGAAGGAGTGGGTTTTGGCTAGCTCTCCATCTTGAATTTTGAAGGAAGGAAGAATCGAAAGGAGTGATGTCTCTACTGACGAATGTAGGTAGGCATTGACACCCGAAGGGACTAGGAAATGTGGGTATAGTGTGTGTGATTGGGCAGAGGCAGCAATAAGCCATTGTATTCTGCATGGGTGCTCAGGATACCTTGTAAACACTTTAAAATTACTCAGTGAGGGAACAAAGTAAAAAGTACAATTTTATTACAGATGGCAAATATGGTTTTCTGAGCTATGGGTCGTACTTAATTGAGTGAGTGATTATTTTTCAAAGACGTCATTATCGCATTAACTATGGAAAGGCAGAGATGTTTTACAGCTGAATTTCAAATAAGTTCAGTGCAGTAATTTCTCAGATTATTAATGAAAATTTTGAAAACATTCAGAATGTTCAAAAGAAAACTGGGTCAAGAGGGTAACTTTTCAAAAAAATAATCAATCTACTTGCTAATTTTGAGTACCCACAATTTCTCAGAGTTCAAAACCACAATTCTCTTCACATTTTCAACTTGTTAAAATTTTCTCTAAATATAATGTGGGCACAGATATTTGCACAACTAACATCAACAGAAAAAGGAGTGTTTCAGAGAGTGACAGTCAGGAGACACCCTAACTCTTGCTTTTACTGCTGTGCTGAAATGAAACTCCACATATTTCACGTGTCCTGGTGCCCCCTTTGCCTATGATGCGTGAACACTAATTAGTTATTGACTTCTATCTGTGATGAAATAATTCCCCTTGTAGGAAGCTGAGGTCCAAGCAAGAGGTTGTTTTGAGCAGTGCCCAAGTGAGATTGGCTTTGGTCTTTGGTGGTGCAGGCTTTGGCACAGCTGTGAGAGATGGTACAGATATGACTTACAAACCTCTGCTTCACTCTTTGCAGAGAAAATTTGAGTCAAAAGAACATAGTACTAATGCAGAAACAGGAGGAAATTTTAGCATATGAATATTATTTTTCCCAGTCTCAAGTAGATATTTTAACTTAATGCTAAGTAGACATTTAAAGACATTTTTCTCTATGAGGATGAAAAAATTAATCAAGACTGTGGAATTTAATAACAGTCAATTTTCCTTGTTTTTATTTCAAACTTTGCCTTGAATGGCAGCCACTTTCCAAAGTACTGGGCAGTAAGTTTCTTTCTTTAATTTATTTAATATCTGGTATTCTAAAACTACAGAGGTTTAATATGCAATTCTTTAATGATTCCTCACCCAACCGACTTCTTGCAATGTTTGTAGCAAGAACTAGCAGATCAGCTCTTTTGTTTTTATTAAAGAGCTTCCCTGTGAAATCAAAAAGAAAACCCTATGAAAGATTGTTGAGTCATAAATCACAGGAAAAAGGAAAATGCAAAATATAATACTCTTTCCCCAAAATTCTAACAGCATTTGGAAAATGTTAGGAAATAAAAAATTTGGAAATATAATGCTCCAGACCATGGGAAATACGTGGATTTGGAACTGACAAAAACTAATGTAGCTCTGTTTAAATTAATCCAAATTTGTGACATATGATGATCTGGCCCAGAGGTAATATCTTCTAAATAATACTTTTTCTTATTTTTGACTATTCTGATGAAGTTACTGTTCTGCGCCAAAGTATCAGCGTGTTTTGAAATGAATCCTTCATTTCAGGGGAGGATACATTCCTTGTTACATTAGCCCTCCAGATTCCTGAAAAGTGTTACACTCTGCATTTCAAATTGAAGGGTGGATTTGGATGCTAGCTTTCTGTTTGCCATTTTATTTTACAAGCTCTGCCAGTCCATTATGCTGATCTGACAGAGAACCAAAATTATGAACAATAATTTTATGAGCAGGACGGACTCTGAAGTTCATTTAAAGAACCACTTCCAGGGAGATACCCCTGGCTGGGAATCTCCCTGCTGTCGGTGCTGGGCTCTTTCCCAGTCTCTGGGAGCCAGATCTGTCTGAGATCCGGAGGAGGAAGCACAAACCATCTGGCAAGGCAGCTTTTTGAGCAGAAGAGACTAGTTAATTCAAAAGAGGCAGGAATTTTATCTTTGGCTTCTGAGGAGGTACAAATCACTTGATTAACTGTGGATTATTGGCTGGAAGAGGGCACCATTTAATAGCATAGGTTCAGAACATTTTGCCAATAGCACAACATGGAGGAGGTGGAATGGGGACAAATAAAACCAAGGTCAGTAGTACAAAATTCATGGTCAGTTACTCAGCATAAGTAATCTGTGAAAACTGGGAGCTCATGGTATGGATATCAGACGAAGACAATGTATTAGTTTCAGAATAATTACAGTGTTCTGAAGTTATAACAGCATGAAAAATGTCAAGGTGAGGCATTTGCAGTAGAGATGTGAAATGCGGCTATACTGCACGGGTCTCTGGCAAGTGTTCACCAGACACTGTTCAAGTCACCTATGATAAGGGATGGTGAGTTAAGAGCTAAACAGGGTTAGGGGAAATCTCTAAGACAGATACCACGAGAGAAGAGTTAGAGCATGTTTTTCAGCTCATAAAAAAAAATTTAAAAAGCCTGAAAAGGGATGGAAAATTATTTACAAAGAAGCATAAAGAATAAACGAGAGAAGCTTATTTGAGTCATAGTCTGTACTGATTTGAGAATGACTCAGTATAAATTTGCTTTGAATGAGAAGAGGAAGAATTCGTGAACATATATAGGCAGGCTGTTTGTAGCCATGAAGTTGGGAAAGCTCTGGAAAGGCCCCACACAGCTCCTGTGTTGTGCTGCTCAGGTGGATGTTGCTGCATTCGTGGGAGGTTCCAAGAGCGAAACCAACCCAGTGACTCCAGCAGTCTCAAGTTCCTGTTTCCTCGAAGTTAAAAATATCCCTTAGCTGAAATACTACCATGTATCCATAAAAATTGAGATTTTGGTTACTTGGATTACACAGTACATTGCCAGAGGAAACCTGCTCTGAGAGTACCTAGTCTAATCCATCCCTGGGGCAAATACCTGCTTGCTGCTGGGCTGGACTCTCACTGTTTCAATACCAAGTCTGGCAACTCAGGGATGGCACAAAACTGAGGAGCAAGTCCCCCTGCCTCCAACAAAAATCCCTAAAATCAAACAAACAAACAAACAAACCCAAAAAACTCAAAAAAACCCCCTACCATGTGGGATGCCACTTGGACAAAAAAAACCCCAACTCACATGGGCTCATCACTGCAAGCTCTGAACTGCAGAAAAAGCATCAAGTGGCATGGATAGGCTCATGAGACTTTGCTGATAATGCCTTGAAACAGAGTAGAAGCCAATGACATTTAAGTGATGCAGGCTCTGCTTCTCTTTGCTTTTGTGTTTCCCTTTAATGTCCACTGATCCTGCCCACTGAAGCCTAACCTAAGAGCACTTTGTCGTTACTTCCATTGACACTGCTATACTTTAATTTGCATCTGTGCAGCTTTACCATAATTTCTTGTACTTGCCATATGAACAGAGGTAGCTGTCTCACATACTGATGAGAAAAAGACTTTTGAGAAATAGAATTTGTTTCCAGTCCTGTGTGGGGCTGCTGTAATAGCAGGAAAGAGGACACAGTAATAAAATCCTTTGTACACAAAGAAGTCTAAGACATAAATCTTCAGATGTGTAAGGATGTATTTGACCTTAATCTGTGTTACAGTGTTCAGCTCATGCCACTGTTTGTGAAACACCATGTTTGAAATCTTTCAGACAGACCTTGTGTTAAGTGGTGCCAGTGTAAATACATTTATTTCAGTGGATTTTCTTATTCCAGAGTGATACAGCAGTACTTGGGATGACCTGAGATGTCTATAGAGAAACTTATCATGAGAAAGTCTAATTAAATTGTGCCACTTCCTCCTTCAGTAATTCTGAGATGACCTAAATGACCTGCCATTTTCAAAATGATAAGCAGGGTTTGATAAAACTAGTTGAGATGGTGCTGAATGTTTCAAATCCATCTACCCAACACACCTTGCTCTTTTGTATTATACCCATCTGATTTCTCTAGCCCCGCTTTCCTGCTCTTACCCACAGCCACTATATCTCCCCTCACAAGTCAACTCTGATTTTGATCTTATTTATGTTGTACTCAGAACAGCTCAACTCTTGACTCCATGGTGAGATATGGCCATTCACACATTACGCAGCAGATCTATGGACCTGGTGAAGCCCCAGTGGTATCCTGATAGCTGAAGAAAGGAGAGGAATTTTTAAATGTACTTTCTCAGACAACAAATCTTTTCAATTACCCAGCCACAGCCCCACTGTGATTCAACAGGGTAACCATTCCCTCTGCTCAATTTGAGGATCTTCTGCAACACTCAGACATTTTTTTTTGTTTGTTTTTCAGTCGTAACATCCCACTTTATCTGTCAAGAGCCAACGCGTCAGTGATATGTTGACATTTCTAGAAAATTGTAGGCAAAGAAAATTCTCTTTTGGCTGAGACACAACTCAAGAATCCTGGTTCTCCCACAGAAATAGAACAAGAATTCAAGATTGGGTGCAATTGTAAGAGTGAGCCTGTGGATCTGGGAACAGAATTGCACCTCCTTGGCTACATCCTCCGCTGCAGACTTTCAGAACTCTGAAGAGACTAAAGTTTTGCTGAACTGGAATACTACACTAAATTAACAGCTGGGACAGGGACAACATATCCAGGCTTGCTTAGAGGATTTGGTTTGCCTGGAGGGAATAAGTTTTTTATTTTAAATTCAAGGCATGCAGAGGGAGACTAGCTCTCACTTACTGTCACTATCACAGTCACTATCACTGCTGCACATATGCAGTAGAAGGGTGATTTTCATAGCCTGATGGCGTGCACTGAGTGGGTTTCTGACTCATTTCATCATACATACTGATACTTCTCATCTGCATCATCCCAGGATGCTGACTGCCGCTCTGCAGAACCTGAGTGTGCTTCCTGCAGTAAACTCACAATCAAACCAAAATGCATAAGATTGGAAGAGGCCTATGGAAAAGGTAACAACATGGCCCTTGTGGGTATTTAAGTCCATTTCTTCTTCCTTTTTATTAGACTCACCCCTTTTTTAAAAATTTTTTTTAATCCTATACTCTGTGTTTTTGAAGAACAGTTCTAAATAGGACGAGGCAATATTACATGAAGACACATCAGGCTTTGTTTTGTACCCTCAACAAGCTTGCTTTTCCAATGACTGTCATGGCTGAAAGGAGTCTGTTGTTCTCCCAAAATCATATCCATGTTCAAGCCTTTGCTTCACTGATGCATACAGCTGCATCCAGTCCATTCCTTCACCTTAGTGCCTGTGGTCAGGGATGAACCTCGAGGGCTATTGCGCTTGCAGCAGGATCTTGCTCTGGGCAGCAGCTTCCAACTACCTCTGTTCTCACTATGCAAAGAGACACTTAATTGCTACTTGCATTTAACCCAAGCAAAAACTAATTTTCGTGCCTGGGACTGATCCCTAAAGTTGAACCACATGTTTAACAGCTGCCATTAGCTGCTTTCAGTGTAACAATGGGGTCGTTTTGGTGAGGTCTGGAGAGGGAGCAACTATGCAACAGGGAAAGAAGAAGCGTCCTCAAGTGCCCTAGTACTGATTCACACCAGTCTTACATTGATTCATTTATGAGTTATGTATTTTAAAAAGAGCCCTGCTCTGCTGGAAGCTCAGAGCATTGCATTTTTGACAGAAAAAAATTATGCCTAGGAAAATTTGTATTAGGTTCTGCAATAATATATTGACCTGGACCTCTTAGTGACATGCACTTGGGACATTAATGCTGGTCTCTTGAACAAGGCTGAGGGCCTGGAAAGTTCCAGTCTGCAGCGGGTTAGGCTTGCAGTGCTGGCAGCTGCCTGACCATGCTTCCAGGATGTCTCTGGGTTGGGTGGAAAGCTCAGGGAGTAATGTCAGTGTAGTGTTAGTGTATGCTTCCCAGGACAAGGACCTGGCAAAGCTGTGGTGGGACTTTCCACCCTAGCGAACCAAGCAGTGCCTGTGCAAGGGCAACACTGTGGGAAGGCTTCCCCTCCTGCACCTCTCCAAATGTGCACCTGACTCCAGGGAGCCAGGAACAAGCGTGGAGGGGGAGGGGAATTTTTTAATCTAGGATCATATCTAATCCATAAGAATTAAAGCGTGGTGTTTGGGACCTGCTCTTGCCTAGTGAAGTCAGAAGGATTTCTCAAGAGGGCAAAACTTGCCCTGGTATCTTGCTTTTTATTCCCCTAAGGCCTTTGAGATGAAGAAGCAGCAAAGAAAATTGCTTTGGACTGAAAAAGAAATTGCCCCATAACCTCATGAGGGTAAGTTTTGTATTAGTCTCTGGGCTTTACAGCTTTGCTCCCTACTACAGAGCAGATCAGCTTCAGGTCCCCAGCCCCAGGGCTCCACTTGCCTTGAAGCACAGCAGTGCTAAGGTCCCTTTGGTCTCACAGCTGCAGTGGGAGGGCTCTCCTTTGGCAGCCCTCTGGGCTTTGCCAGTGCCAGGGGGATGAAGGGCAGCCGAGCTGGTCATACGAGGCAGAAGAAGGCAGGGGGATGCACTGACACTGCAGTGCAGAGGAGCAGGAGAGGGGCCTTGGTCAGCAGGCAGAGCACAGGCTTGTGCACCAGTTCCTCCTTCTTGAGAAGTGCTTTGAGTCAGCAATGCCCCAGCAGCAGATTGTCTGCACGTTTCTAGTGCCCAGCTAATGCAATGGAATTGAAGTTATCTTTGCCAACAGTCAGAGAGCTCTTGTGAGAAGTCACCTCTCCTTCCCCTTGCCTTGGGTAGTCCATGAGTCTGTCAGCAGCTCCTGCCACTCAGCTGATCTGTGGTGACTTGCTGATGTGTGACTCTTGGGTGACTCGGACGATCTCAGTGCTGTGACAGTCATTCCACTTCAGGAGCCGTGTGGCACAGTGGGAGTAGCAAGCAGAAGGGAGTAGCAAGCCAGACCTCAAATACAAGCACGTGCATTAATTTATGATTGCAGGTATGCATGTATTATTTATATGCTATAGTTATACAGCATATCTATGTTTAGATATATTTACATATAAACACCCACACTCACTGTGTACATGGATATGGATAAGGATATGGATATATGTGTATCTATGTGTGTATATGTGTGTATAGATAGCTGTATAGATACACCTGGACAGCATATCAACTAGGTGTTCAAATTCAGAGTGTTTGGACTCAGAGTGCTCATGGTAGGATTGAATTAGATGAGGATTTATGTTTGTCGACTCTTCTTGACTACCCCTTTGCCAAAGGAATGAGAGCAGAGTTTGGCTAGAACAAGTAGGGTTAACTAAGCTGATAACTCCTCTGAGAAAACCTCAAGCCAAAGAAAGCCAAAAGGGGGTGGAGGGATGGGGGGAAGATATATGAATGATTAAAGTATCTAAAAGGAAATCAGTAATTTTGAACCATCAGAGCTGGAAACAATTAGTGGCTGGCTGGCAATTCAGAAGAATCAATAAGAGAAAGATGTGATTTCTAATAACTCAAAAATAAAATCTGCTGATAAGTTAAGAAGGAGCTATAGGGGAAAAAAGAGGTGAATAGGATACTAAATCTGTTAACAATTATTGTCAGTGCCAACACTGGCTTGGAAGAGTCACGTTTGTTCTATCACCTCCACCCAGACAATTATAACAATATGTATTCACCAGGCTCTCATGACAGGAGCACCCACCAATCCCATTAGCGCTAAGGAGCTGCTGGCATTTGTTTTTATTTTAATTTATCACTCAGCTGTTTCAGATCACGTAAAGCTAAAACTTGGCTTGCAAGTTGTCGTTTCCAATGCTAATCGTTTGTGCTTACTGCATATGTGCCTGTGTGATATGTATATTTTCTGAATTGTAAAACTGGCATGGAAAATTCGCAGTCTGGGTATGAAATGTCCTCTCTGGCCCTTTACTGTAAAGGTTGGTCATGTTAAAGCTATTGACATACGTTTACTCCCCAAACAGCAGCCTGCCAGATGAAGCAAACTAGCTGGGTCTAGTTCACCACCCCTTTACAAAAGTTTAACAAGCTAACCCAGAGCAGTAGCTCAGATTGTATGTATATGGGGTCATCCTATTTCAAGGCAAAGTGATGATATACATGTGATTTCCTTAATTTCTCTAGTCTGGTGACAAACAGCACAGGCATGTGATAAATTGCATTTATTTTTCACCTTTTGACCTCCTCACTTGTTCTCTGCCCACTAATCCATTTCTGCTGGGACCACTTCTGGCATTAGAAACCTCTGAGCAGTGCTCAAAGAGCCAATGCTCAAAAAAGAGCCCTGTCACAGATGGTTTCCTTCTTTCCTTTGTAAACAAAGAGTTTCCCTTTTTATCCTCCTCTTCCAAATTACACTAGTCCAGAAGAGACACCAGTGACAGCTACAAGGATATTGTACTTGGGGGTCTGGCTCATTAGCTAGAACCATGTCCAATGCCGTTTAAGGTCCTCCACTTGGAGGTACAATTATTCTGGTATAAAAAAAATATACCTCGAGAAGTGCTTTTTCTAGAATGTGGTAGAAACAAGATACATGGCGGCTTGCTCTGGAATAAATATTATGTTACAAAAATCACTCATGTCTTCAGTGCTTCAGAAGAATTTTGCTAGT
Source organism: Ifrita kowaldi (assembly GCA_013398055.1). Classification (NCBI taxonomy): domain Eukaryota; kingdom Metazoa; phylum Chordata; class Aves; order Passeriformes; family Cinclosomatidae; genus Ifrita; species Ifrita kowaldi. The sequence goes on from VZRS01004231.1 coordinate 577,084, forward strand.
TTTGGCCCCAATCCTGTAATATGCTCTTTATGGGCAAGAAGTCCCTCCTCATGGACTAACTGAAAGATTGAAGCTGTATTTGGACCGTACAGTTGAAAGCATTCAGCTGTTACTCAGCACTGATGACTTGCTTTACATTTCCAATCTAGTTTAACTGTGCAAGTTCTGTTGTACCTGATATGCTGGGAATTTGCATTCTGTTTGCTATAGAACATAAAGGTGCAGCCCTGGGGTCTCAGAGCCCAGTGCAGGGCTAGGGATGAGCAGTGACCTCCTGGCTTCTTTCTTCCAGTGCCCTACCCTGAATAGTTTCATCCTCCCCAACCTGCAGCTGTTTATCTCTTCATCCTGACAAAGGAATCATTGCAGTTATTTAAGCTTGCAGCAAATCAGTGTATGCTCTGCTAGGAAGATGAGGAGTACTAGCAGTACACCAGGTGCCAGTGGCATTATAAGCGGTGGGTATGGATTATGTTCTGATCCCAGGTGGGAGACTCTGAGGGAGGCAATTTGTGCATAGCCTGTGTGCTGATGGAGCAACTGCATCCTTGGTATGCAAGTGCTCAACAGATTTTCTTTCAACTGTGCAGCAAACCCAGGCTCTCTTTCACAGTCTCAGAGAGCCGAGACTCCGTGTGACACTGTTGTAAGCAGGACTTTGGATTTCATTTACACTGAGATTGACTTCATGTGGCACAGGATGAGCCTGCACACACTGCAGCCAAGGCATACAGCCACTCTGCCCATCTCATGCTCAGCTGAATGCAATTGCTTAAATAAGCTGATAAATTGTTATATTGAACAATTGTTACATTTTCATAGAACCAAGTTTTTTATTTTGGGGAATCAACCCATACTAATCTGTATAGCAAACACCTGCACAGGCTTTGAAGAGTTTTATGAAAGAATCACAGGCCAATCACTCCTTCAGCAGCCCAACAAATGAGCAAAACTCAACTAAATCACACCGACCATTTCCCATGCCTCATTTTCCTCCATGCTCCTAAACAGTCTATGGAGTTAGATTCCACAGTTCATTTTGGTATATGGTTACCCCTTTGAATCAGGCAGTTTTCTGCCTCCTCCAGATGTTTCCACACTAAAACCAAACCTCTTGCCATTAATAGCTTCAGCCTCATCAGTCATTGTTGACACTGACTTGTTCTTTGGTTCTGTTCTTGGCTCTCAAGCCATTTTCCTACAGACATCACGGACAATGGACATTGCATACCTCCAACTTGTTTTTCCATGTTGCTTTTGTCTAAATGGTGGCATCTTATTCCCAGGGATTCTGGTCACAGGCAGTCCTAGCAGAGTAAGGCTGAGTCCACCTAACCTGTGTCATACAAGGGAGCAACAGTTTTGTAGGAAGAGCTCTTACTCATAAGAATTTATGCACGCAGGGTCCCAGCCAGAACAGCACCAATTCTCATTATATTTAGGGGATGTTTGCATGAGGCTGAAAATTACAGCATTTTTCTACATACCTATAAACTGACGCACATCAAGGGGAGGAAATACATGCATTGACCTATAAGGACTTTGTTTAGCTCTGATTTATTAAAGGTCACTCAGCATGAAACGATTTAAAAAAATCCCATGTCTGAGGAGTGTGTTTGAATTTTTTGAGATACGTTAACCTAGCTGGATAGACATAATTTCTTTGGATTTCAGGAATGTATTTAGTGCTGTACCACACATCAGTGTAGTCTCAGTAAGTCAGAAAGCATTACAGGGATGATGAGGCAGGAACTGTAAAAACCAAATGGTTCAGCAATAGTTTGGGGCACCCAAAACCTGCAGAAAAAGCATAAGATATGCATACATTTCTTTTTTTCTAACTATGCAAATGTTCAAAACCCACCTGCTGACCAAGATCTGGAAAATTAGTTTTGAAAACTTTGACTTAGTGAAGATTTCTTGAGTATTTGCACTGTGCAGAGTGAAAGTGTTAGGTGTTGCTTGGTCCCCCAGGTGAATGATTTGTCTTGCTGGAGCTTGTCAGCGTCAGGGGGATGGCAGACCCTGCTAGCTTCATCCCTGTGCTTTTCTGGCGTGCTCTGGGGCAGGCAGAGAGCTGAAATACACCAGCCAAGTGGTTTCTCTCTCCCACGCTTCAGAGGGGAAGTATCGGATTGTCAGGCACAGTCCAGTCAACCCTCTGCTCCTGGGATACTGCAACCACATACTGTCCTTATTTGGGCTGGATTGCAGGGTTACAAACCAGTCCTTGGACTTTTTTTTGCCTTTTAAAAAGTTCATTTTTGTGAGACACTTTTTTCCCCCTGTAAGAAAAAACCCCACAAATATTTTTAGAACTGGTTAAATTATTTGTTGTGAACAGATTGTCCAGTGAATTTTGGCCTTTTTCTGAACATGAGTCATTCACAACCTTATTTCAGTGGGTGAATTTGTTATTCATAAATACTGAAGGAATAGTTTATGCAAAGGAACTTCAGTCTCTGCGTTTTTCCAGAAATGCTTGTGGTTTTTTATTAACATCTGCTTTTCCTGGTCCAACATTGTTTATCTATACTATGAAGGACTGTATCATCATTGTAAATAGTAATAAGGGACTTTAAACATGTGAATAGCAGCTAAAAATATTTGAAGGAATAGAAAATCAAAATGCACCACTGCTTGTGGTAAAAGCCTGTTAACATTTGGCTTCAGATGTTTTTGTGGATATGGCAGTAGTCACTGAAAGCATTGCAAACACAGAGGAGTATCATTCAACAGATCACATCACGAAAAAAATGATCAGTATATCTAGGCACAAAACAATTGGGTTGTATACCCAGCAAGAGATCTGGACACCCAAAGTTTCTCCAGGAAAAGTGAGTTGAACTCCTGCACAGTACATGGACTCACTCCAAGCATCCTTGCTTGGCTTCAAGTTTTCTAGGTCATTAGTTTTCTTCTTCCTTCTAGCCAGACTTAGTCTGAGCAGGCTGGTGCTTGCTCCTGGCATAAACTGGATCAGCAATTAAAGTTAAGGTATGATTTAGGATCTGGACATCTGAGTGTGACAGACCAAGTTAACTGCTGGACCATAGAAAGACCTCAAGGCTAGGATGAAAATGGGACAACCCCCACTATCAATACAGGCTTGGGATGGAGGAATTGAGAACAGCCCCACAGATGATTTGGGAGTATTCATGGATGAAAAGTTGGATGTGAGCTGGTAATATGTGCTCATAACCCAGAAAGACAGCTGTAGCCTGAGCTGCATCAGAAGTGTGACCTGCAGTTCAAGGAAGGGGATTCTGCCCCTCTACTCCACTGTGGGGAGACCCACCTGGCATACTGCATCCAGCTCTGGGTTCTTCAGCACAGGAAGGGCATGAACCTGGTGGAACAGGCCCAGAAGAGGGTCACAAAAATGATCAGAATAATCGGACATTTTGTCTATGAGAAAACACTGAAAGAACTGTGGTTGGTCAGCCTGGAGAAGTGAAGGCTCTGGGAAACCCTCATTGTGGCCTTTTATGTAGAGGACAAAGGTGGGGATAAACTTTTTCAGCAGGGACAGTTGTACTGGATAAGGGTTTTAACTTGAAAGAAGTTTTAACTTAAAAGAAGTTAAATTCAGACTAGATAAATAGAAGAAATTTTTTATGATGAGTGGTAAAACACTGCTACAGGTTGCCCAGGGAGGTGGTAGATGACCTATCCCTGGAAACATTCCAGGTCAGGTGGGATGTGGCACTGAGAAACCTGATCAAGTTGAAGATGTCCTTTCTCATTGCGTGGGGACTGGACTAGATGAGCTTTAAAGGTTCCTTCAGACCCAAAACAATGATTCTATGATTCTCTATCGGCAGAGGCAAACAACTGTATTTCTATGAAGTGTAGGTGGGTTATGGTTAAAGGTACTGTTTGAGTCATTGACAGATGCAGACCTACTTTATGTGCCAGAGCCTACATGTAGAGGGGGGAGTTACAGCAGTCAGCCTATTTCCATAGCCAAAAATGCATGTACTCACTCTCATCTGAAGTGCATGCTAATGATCCCAACTGACCTCTGTTGGCAGAGACTTTGCAAAGGCTGAAGGCTTTTGCAGTAAAGGTATCTCTCTGGTGCTTGGTGTCACAAATCCTATTTTAATTCCCAATCCTGATCTTAATTCAGAGCAGCCCTAGCAAACCAGTGAATCACACTGACCGCTTCAGACAGCAGGTTTGAAATAAGCTTTGTGAACACTCTAAAACTAGCAATTACTCGAGCTTTTGAGATCCTGCTTTCATAAACGCTCCCCAGAAACTCTTGCATTGCCCACTTCACCTGAAGAAAAGTCTCTTGAAACTTACTTCAGTGTAGCTCAGTGGAACAGGTAAGATCCATCTGCCCTTGGCCATGTTTTGAATATCCTCCAACAACACTTCAGGGCAAATAATGTCAAAATTATTTTAAGTTCATACCTTTGTAAACTACCCTCCAGCATGAACAAGGCATATCTTCTAAGTGCTAATTAAATTACGTCCTGTGTTTACTCTTTCAAGCTGTTTTCCTTGCCCAAGGAGACTTTCGGTCAATTTGCAGCCTACACCATATTGGATGGGAATGTTGATCTGCTGGAGGGTAGGAAGGCTCTGCAGAGGGATCTTCACAGACTGGATTGATGGGCTGAGGACAACAGCAAGAGTTTCAATAAGGCCGAGTGCTGGGTTCTGAACCCGGGTCACAACAATCCCAGGCTTGGGGAAGAGTGTCTTGAAAGTGGTCAGCAGGAAGAAGATCTGTGGGTGCTGGTGGACAGCAGCTGAACATGAGCCATTGTGTGCCCACGCGGCCAAAAAGGCCAGTGGCATCCTGGCCTGTATCAGCGATAGTGTGGCCAGCAGGACCAGGGCAGGGATTGTCCCCCTGTACTGGGCACTGGTGAGGCCTCACCTCGAGTGCTGTGTCCAGTTCTGGATCCCTCAGTTCCGAAAGGACATTGAGGTGCTGGAGCGTGTCCAGAGAAGGGCAATGGAGCTGGTGAAGGGTCTGGAGCACAATTCCTGTGAGGAGCTGGGAATGTTTAGCCTGGAGAAAAGGAGGCTCATGAGTGACCATATTGCTCTCCACAACTACCTGAAAGGAGGTTGGAGCCAGGTGGGGATTGGACTCTTGTGTCATGTCTCAAGAAAAAGGACAGGAGGGAATGATCAGGGAAGATTCAGATTAGATATTAGAAAGAATTTTTTCACTGAAAGAGTGGTTAAGCATTGAAATGGGCTGCCCAGGGGGCTGGTGGAGTCACCATCTCTGGAAGTGCTCAACAGGCGCCTGGATGTGGCACTTGGGGATATGATTTAGGGGTGATTATGCTGGTGCAAGGCTGATGGTTGCACTAGATGATCTTAAAGGTGTCTTCCAATCTTGATGATTCTGTGATATATTCTATACAGCTCAACAACAACAACAAAAATACTAGATTTATATAGAGGTTTTATCCTAAAAGATCTTATAATAACGTATGGATTGAATTTCATTGATTAAACTCTACTTACTAGCTCATACATTACTTGTTCTTCCTTTCCAAGCAGTTACGTGCAGAGGATTTCAGCAAGGATGTAATTGGTTAGGGTGTTTTCACCTGCTGGTCCTATATTTAACCAAGTCTCATATTTCCCTCTCTTATGATTAAATATTTTTTTATTTGGTAGCTCAGAGAAGGCAAACACTAAAGATAAGGTGGAAAGGAGTGTGACTTCATAGTTCTGAGAAATAGCTAGAAAAACAGCTTTGATGAAGAAAAATACAATGGAGATTGGTCGAATCTTTAGGCCACCTAGTAGGCATCATCAGTAACTGACAGCATCAATCAATGTGCACCTAATTTTCCAATTAGGAAATTGTCATCTGTGACTTATTGTTAAACTTTAATAGCATTATAACATTATTGATGCCCTTCTAATCGTGCCCTTAAGGCACAGTGTCTTGCCCTAAACAGTACAAGGAAACATAGGGAGAAACTGAACCAAAAGGCTTAGGAAAAATGGATGGCTAGTAAAAGAGCTGACCAAAAATCTTCATCGTGTCAATTCTTCTGATATTTGGAGTCTGACAAGCAACTTCTCACCTCCTCTGGGGCCTGGGAGTTTAGCACTGCAATTAAGGAACAAGTAATGCAGTTTATTGCAACATTTAGGTTCATATGAAGGTTTGTATGCCATACAACCTCAAATTTCCTCCTTTTGCCAGTCTTCTTGCCACACTGTTCAGCTCAGATGAGTGATAACCTTCAACATCACACTTAAGCCCAGGGTTTTTAATGCTTTCTGTTTCCTTATTTTCTTCCTCCACACTGCAGCCCACAGCAGGCTACCTGTGATACCTCTTTGAGATGAGCCCTTGCTCATAAAATGTGGAATGTTCTTTCTCAGATTATTCTTAATGAGTATTTTCTCCTACCACTGTTAAACATCTTTTTGCTAGAATCCATGCAGTAAAGCAGATCTGTAGTGTTTCATTTTACATGTTGGTATTTAATCATGTATCAGATATAAATGTCATGTACCACATCAGCTGGTGCTTCATCCTCCCAGAAATACATTGCCTGACTTCTCTAAACCAAGCAGATAGATTCTTAATATTTACCATTCTATGTCTCACTTTAACAAGTACCAGTAACAGTCAGATCTTCAGTACTCCCTCAGCGATATCAGTTGTGTATATCACAAGTGGGCAGATGCCAGAACAAAGATAGGTGTACAAGTCAAATTACCTGACATGCCCATAGCCTCTGACATGCTTATCTTATGACATAATTGCAGGTCTGAAATTCTGCTGAACCCACTGCTACACCAAATAAATCTTCAGTGCTGTGAGTAATATCATTACTACAGATCTTGCTTAGTATATCTAGAAATTTGTGTCTGACTGCTTTAAGGAAGAGTTTGGATGCTTTCCAGGTGACCTGCATACTTATATATAAATGTATCTGTCTCTTTAAAGAGTACCTTACACTGTGAAGCTGACCAGAGAATCTGTGAAAATATTAAATTTATTAAGGGTACGTTGACTACTTTCTTTAGCTATGTGAAACTTTTATGGATGATCCTTCAAATCTGGCTGCTGGTTGGATTTCAGATATTATATGTACCTATGTATAGTTATAATAATACAGCTACAGGATTTGCTGTAGGAGATATGAGGGGAGTTGCATGTGACTGTGCACACGTCTCAAGCCTGCAGCAGTATGGAGGGCCAAAATCAAACCCAAATTCTAAACCAATAGATCTCAGCTACATTACCTGTAAACCTGCAGTTTCACAGATTCAGTGCAAAATGCAACCACCTAGTAAGTGGTTTTTAGGTCTTTTGTCCTTTCGATAATCTTAATTAACTTTAAAGTATTGAAGTACATGACAGCTCTTCAGACTGAAGGGTTTTATGAAGCGGATTTACCTCAGTAGTCCCAGAAAGCAATGTACAGAAACCACAACCATTGTATGACTGTCTGGAAGGAAGCAACACACCAATTTAGGGCAAGATCTAGAAGAAGTCATATATACCTGCAAGTTCTGGGGAGCTAAGTAGAAGGGCAGTACCAGAATCACCTCTGCGCAAGATGTTGCTGCCAATACCAGATTGCATAGATTTGTGTAACCAGGAATGCTAAAAAAAACCCCTAATATTTTCTAATTTTCATTATCTATGTGGACATTTGAGTCCCTCTGTATGCTGCATTAGGGCTATAATTAGAACTGTATATTTATAATATTTTTTTATGAATGCGAACTATGATGCCATACTAAAAATATACTTCTTGGTCATGAGGTATTTTTTTTTATTTGGGGATAAAAGGGATTCTTTTAGTCTGTATCCTAACCGACTGCAATGCTTAGACATTTCTCAATTCTCCCTATCTACTCATCTTAATAAAATTATGAAATAATTTCAGTAGTTTCTTGAAGAAGTACTTGGAAGTCATTACATTGCAGAGCAGAAATTAAAACTATTCTTGTATCATGAGGTAGTGAAATGATGTAGTGAAATTTTCTGAAAGATTGTTGTTAAGTTCTGGAATATTAGGCAGTAACTAACAGGAGCAGAATGGAAAGAGTAGGACAACAACTTCCGCTGTTGAAGTTATTTGAATGTCAAAACGCAAAAGTAAAGAAATAAAAATTTGAATTTAGGTAATTTTTTACTAGGAAATGAAACAAAATAAGTATTTGCATAATACTCTTGGGCACTTGGTGAGACTCTGGGCGATGGTCTTGTGTGGTGCTAGGAGTGACTTGATGATCCTTGTGGGTCCCTTCCAACTCAGCCTATTCTGTGATTCTGTAATAGACAATCTGAGAAAGATTCTGCTCCTGGTTACCAGGTCCCTCACTTGTGTTAGTTTTGGTCTTCAAAATAGTCATGACAAGAGGCAAAAGACTGCTTCTGTCTTGTGTTATGAGAAAAATTCCAAATTTGAGATGCAGAATATTTTGTTTGCCGAACAGCGTGATTCACATAACAGAAAGTGTTGACCTGATGAACCGTCAGCAATCCCTCCTAGTCCTGCTTTGAAGCATGTCTAACTTGAAAGTTTGGAATGCTGGACACACATTTCTGAAGAGCTGAATGTGAAGAGATACTCTACAGCTTAGACAAAGAACCTTAATTAATTGCAATCACATAGTGAAAGTCTTAGGTAACAGCTTCACCACTCCTTTCAAGTAATCTAAGACAAGTAAAAGGCAGAAAAAGAAATGTCAGAAATATTTTAGCTAACATTTTTGTCCTGAAATTACTAAATATATGTTACGTTACTGCATAGCCTGGAGCCTTTCAGCTTCAGAGATAACGTGTGTTCTACAGGGCTTTTGAGAAGCTTAAGAAGCTCCTTCTCCCTCACACACACCATGCAAAGCAGAGCTGTTCCTACTCTGCTTCAGACACATTTTTTTTCCCCTATAGTTTTTGGTTACGCTGAATACTCTGTAGAGACCAAAGTGAGCAAATTTTTAATTCTTTTTTTCCTGACTTGAATTCCCACAACCTAAAGTTTGTAGTGGAAACATGGAAAGGCAGAATCATACACTTCTTGTTAAAGAAGATTTTACATTAAGCAAGGAGTGAATCAGGGTTAATTAACCTTTGCATTGGGGTTTTATTTGCAGTTCCTGGGGTGAAGCTGATATACCAGCACCACAGCTCCAAGAAGGTGCTATTGGAGAGCGGGACAGCCTCCATCTCTTGAACCTGAGTAAGCAGATCAGAACAACTGCAGCATGTGGTCTGTGGTCTCCTCCCTGCTGGCATGTGCAAGGAAGATCAAGCTGTGCTCAAATGCTTTTTAAATAAGCTGTCATAACTTGTCATAACTTCATGTGCACTGGAGGACAGGACTCTCAGGCATTCCAGGACTGGAGGTTCAGTCTGAAAAAATCAAGATGCTACCAAACATGTACTATTGTAAGATATTTAAAAAAGGGTAGCATTGTAAGATGCTTTTGTAAGGTAAGACAATTTACTCCTGAAATTTGGGAAACTACTGGCTTGTGTCCAACTCCAGCAACGGACCTTTGGTTGTAGTGGTTTGCAGGCTTCCTGCTGGTCACCCACACACTGAATGTGTGCACCAAGTTGTTGTCGTGAATGGTGACCATCATGACTGGACTGCCTTTACCAGAATTTTTTCCAGACGAAGACTTCTTCCTGCTCCTCTCAGCTCCAGCAAAGCCTCTGCTGGACTGCTGCTTCCCATTGTGTTGCCATGCTTTGAGGCAGGTGTGAATCAACCAGAAACTCTTTATACAGAGAATGATGAGGTCTGGAGAACAGGTCAGGGAAAGAAGACTCAGTAAGTTGAAGTTACTGAGCTGGAAGGAGGAAAACTTGAGACTAAAAATATCCAAGATAAAAACCACTTCTGCTGACCACAAGGGAATAACATCTTTTTTCTGTCTGTTGTGATTAGGACAAGAAGTAATGGACTTAAATTGCAGAAAGAAAGTTTTAGTTAGAAAGAACAAAATGTTTCTGTCAGCAAGGCAATGAAGGCTTGTAACAGATAGGTGAGTACAGCTACAGAATGTCCCTTCATGGAGGGAAATTTAGGGATATGCCAAATCAAAATCCATCAGGATGGCAAAGGTAGATACTTTTTCCCGTGTTGAAGCTTTGGACTGGAGTGCATCCCATCTGAAAGGACTTTCCAGCCTTCTGACTCTACACAGGAGGGCAGAGACCTCTGAGCACACACAGGTTTTTGTGGGCTTTCCAATTGGCTCCTCTGGGAGCTGTGACTCTGGGCAGGGAGTGCTTCACTGGGCATTGCACTGGGTGCTTGTCGTGGTCAGACTGGCCTTGATCCCTCTAGCTCTTCTCCCAAACCTGTTTCTCAGTATTGTTCTGCACAGACACATCCAGTGTGGCATTTCCACTGGAAGCAGAGAGTCCGAGGGTCAAATGTCCAGTAGACAAGGCCAAGAAGTTGCTCTCGCTCTCTGTCTGTAGCAGATGGACAAGTTCCCTCCTGACCAGCAGCACAGCTGGGGCATGGGAGATGGCACAGGCTTGCCATGCCGTGTCCCAGCCTCCCCTGTGAGAAGTATGAGGTTTGAACCTTGGTGTTCTTCAGCTGCAGACAGAATTAAACCTCAGGCTCCCCCTTGCTGGATGAACTCTCTAAATGCTGTCCTAGGTCACCAAGCCATTTTCACCCTCAGTGGCTTTGATGAATTCAGATGTATGACAATGGTTATGAAACATATAGCACCACATACAAGCTCTGAAAAAGCCTTATTTTCTTAGAATACATTTCTGTTAAGTAAGCCCATCTCATTTCCCGCCTATATGTAAATAAACCTTCAAAAGGTTTCCCAGGTTTCCTTTCTATCCATAATTTGAGCACACTGTGGTGCAGGTTAGAGGTCTGGTCTTGGTGCCTGTGGTTTCTCTTCTCCCTCAGCAGTTTGAGTTCTGCACTGCCCAGCCTTGAGGATTTGTGGGTAAGCAGCTTGGATGTCTAAATAATGTATGGATCTGTGCATGGGGCCTTTCATGTAGAGTCTGTGTTGCAGGCAACAGTAGCACTCTAATGCAGGCATTCAGGAATTCTGGGTTTGCTCATGTCTGCTGCTTTGCTTGTTGCCTTTATGGGATTGTGTGGGTTTTTCCTTGGCAGGGAGCACTGTGTTAGAGATGATGTATTAGCAATGATGCGACTTCTTCAATCCTTGGAAAAAAATGCCTGAAATTCCTGCCCTTATCTAGTATAGCACACAGTACATTTCAGCAAAGAGCTCCTGGAAGAGGAGCTGGGAGCATTTGTGGCTGGGTGATGGCCGGTTTCCAAGGGCAAGCATCCAAGGTGTTCTTCCTCCCCCCAACTGCACATAGAGATGGCAAAGGAATGCCTTGATTCTGATCTCAGGTCAAGAGGCCTCTTGAATACATACCTCGGTGTAACAAAATTCCTGGATTTTTGTCCCAAATCTTTATGCAATAATAATTTAATGCTAAAAACGTGGTCATGAATATCAGGAAAATTTATCTGGGAATAATGTTCAGTCCTCCCATACATCCACATATTTCACTGTCTGTGTATTTCCTGGACCCGACATTTTCTTTGATCAAACTTTACTTCAGAAGTTAGTAACTATTAAAACTGTTCACCTTTCCCCCATCCTTTTACATAAGGCAGTGAATTCCTATGGCTAATTTTTTCCTTGCTTTTCACTCTGACAATATGATTTATTCCAATATTCTTACATTAAGTCATGGGTCCAAATCCCATCCATTACTGCTAGAATGAAGTGGTGAGAGTACAGGGGAAAATTAACCAATGAGGTGAGTAAACACACTTCAGTGGTGATGGTCACAATGCTTGTGCAAAGACACAACATGAGTCAAGAGGATGACTGTGTATCGGAGCTTAAAGAGTGTTGATTAAAAAGACATGTTTGAAAACCCTACAAATATGGGATGTGGTAGTGGCAAAAGTGATATAGGACCATCTTTTCCAAGTCCAAAAAAGTAGGGGTTATAAAAATATGTATATATTTTTAGAATAATTGATGGTCTTTATTATTCTCTGTAGCTATGATTATGAAAGTAAATCAGGTCAATTAGAAATACTTCATTTGTATTTTTCACTGTTTGAAAGCGAGAGACAGAAGAGAATGCAAGGACAGAAAAATAAAAAAGTTCTTTAGAAATCTAAACACAAACACATGGGAGGTTTCTGCTGTCTTGAGGTCAGCTAGTCAAAATCAGTTTTACTATAAAGAAGGGCTGAGGGAGAGGGACGTGTGCTTGTGAGTATATAATCTCATCTCCAACATCTTTTCATCTGTGAAATATGAAGCTGAAACAAATGACAACCTTCTGATATCTGATTCATCATACTACACTTGCAGTGTTATCAATGAAGAAGGGGGGATAAGAATGTTAATACGTAACAGAAAGACCAAGGTAGGTAGTGAAACTTATTTAGTGTACCCATCAGAAGCAAGCATAATAGCTGGCTTTGTTTTAAACCCACAGACTTAGGAAAATGAGTCATGACAGTTCTAACAGTGAATTTAAGGTGCCCTTTCACGGTAAGAAAAAAATATACAAAACACTTAAAATACTTACATGCAGCAACACTGTTTATCATCTTGATTGGTAAGTTTGGCCATATGACGTGAGCTTGCCTCCGGATGTACAAAGGACGTGTCAACGGCTCACATAAGAGTAATGGGAGCAACAAGAGGGAGAGCCCCAGGGTTATAGGAGAGAAATGCACTTCCCAGTGAGTTGCAGGTTATTCCAGGAAGGTAGACTGACAATCAGTCCCTGCATTTTACAGTACATTTAAAACACAGAACTCCCACCACTACATTTTGCAGAAGCCCCTAGCTGGCCCTATGCTGATATATGGGCCAGGGTTAATGATAATATCTTCTCCAGTGATGGCTGAAACCAACGGATATATTTCAGCAGATCCACTCTTCTCTGGTTCAGTTTTGCTGTCTGAACCAAAGGCTCCTCTATCTCAGGAGATTCTGCTGCCTTCCTAGTCATGTCTGCTTTAATTTATTCCTTGACGAGAAAAGTCTGCCTCAGGACTAGTTTTGGATTTTGGTGGCTCAGAGGTAAAAAAGGGTGATCTGGTCAAATGTCTCCATCTGAGAGTCCTGGAGGATGGAGGATTCACCATTACCTGTGACTGGCTGGCTCAGAAGGTGTTCACAGGAGGTGTAGAAAGGCTGTGCTCCAAAGACCCTGTTAAAAATCCATAACTTGCATGCTCTCTCCTTTCCTTGATAGGCATGTATGAGCTGTAGCATTATGCACTGTTAGAAAACAATGACTTCCATGGTCTTTTGTAGAGTAGATCCATATCACACACGTATCTGGAACACCAGTGGGTCATGGACTGACACACCTCTCTAGACCTACCAGCACATCTGGAAAGTACAAAGCTTTGTGTTTGTGACAGACAGCTCTTTAAAACGTACATCTTACATTAGAAAATGTAAAACATTATATATAAACACTATGACAGTTTATTATATGTAAATTTTAAAGAGCATGACATTACTAACTTAACCCAAAGACTTTTCACAGTAAAATGGCAAAGCATTTTTCAGCATTTAATTGTAACCATTGTTCTGTCTTCTGAATTCTTATTTTTAATTAAAGGAACATTTTAATTCAAGCCCTTAAAATGTATTTATTGTGATTGATAATCAATACAAGATGACATTTTCAACAAGGAAAAAACACTTCCCATCTGGTGGGAGGAGAAAAAATACATTGTTAGACTAAAATATATCTTGTAGTCACACCCATAGACATGTATCCAGTAAAACAGGAGAAAACACTTCCTAATGGAAGTAAGAATTCTGGCTAGAAGTGACTTCAAGTGCACATACCTCCAGCAAACTTGTTCTTGATTTATAGAATATAGACCACACTTATTAATATTGCCAAGTTCAATAAATTGTAAGGGATTACATGTCAATTTGTTAAATGTAGCATATTTTAAATAGTGCTTAATGATATTTTTATTTATGCAAGGCTGAATGAAATGGAGATCTGGTTCTCCTTTTGGCTGCAGCAGTCACAGCGAGAGTCAGAGGCATGCATACAAATCAACTGCAAAGAAACCACTGATGGGGTGCTTTCCTGCCTGAAGATGGGAATCTGTTCATGCTTATAAGAGTCAAATTAAAGTAATAGCACATTGAAGTTTGGCCACAAGCACAGCTGCACCATGAGTGCGCTTTTGGGTTCTTGTTTACAGTTCAGAAATGATCCAGTGATATGCTGGAGGGCTTGTTGGAATCTGAGCTAGAGGTTCCTTGGGCTGAGCCAAACTGGGTAGCGCTGGGCAGAAGAGAACAATTAACAGGATTTTAAATTTTGTTTTCTTTTTTTATTTTTTAAATATATTTGGAGAGCTGTGGAAACACTGGAGTTGTGGAACTACTGCTGCTTTCAATATTTAGGATTCAGAAATTAAGGAGAAGTTGGTAAGAATTTAATTTTTGCTTTTATTTGGTGTAAGAAAGACACTCTTTCCTCTGTTTTTTGGAATGATCATAACAAGACAGCAGCCCTTAAAAAACCTCAGGGGTGCAGCAAGAGTAGCTTCAGGATAAAATGTTATTTCAAGTCTGGCTTTAGGATACATCAAAAACCAGAAGTAACATCAAATGTGTCTTGATTTTTTTCCATTGACATATTTTTAATTGAATATACATATGAATATCTGTGATCTTCTTCAGAATGTGTTACGTTCTCCTGTATGTGACACATTTTGCATGGTCAAGGATGTTGCATACCTATTGCACAGCTGACGATTCCCAGACTTACTGGCTGCACCCTCAAAGAGATGCAGTGTGACTCTTTTGGGCTGGGTGACTAGAAAATTCCAGAATTTCAGGGGCAGTGTGAATGGAAACCAAAGCAGATCAGGTCTGGGTTATGGGAAACATCTTGCAATAGTCACAACCAGGAAATCATGCTTTATTTTCAAAACTATTGTCAAACACCGCTGCAGACTGCCTCTCAATGACATTTACAAACAGGGCTGACAGTGGTGGATTTCTGCTAACATGGAGATTAGAAATTACTCCTTAGTTCAGTGATAAAACTGTGAAGCTGCAGTCACGTCCTGGTGCAATGAAACCATGTTTGCCATTCTTATTTGAACACAGCTGCAACTAGTATCCATAATTCAAATTAAGTGCTATTTAGGAGGGTGTTTGGAAACATGATTAGTGTTCCAGGATTGAGATTTATTGTTTCCAGATTGGTGGTGACTTTTCCTTTATAGTTTTAACAATTTAGGGTAATTGAGACAAAACATCAAGTGGAGAATTTAGTATTTAAAAATGTCTGAATAGAACAAGCAAGAAAACTCGGATTTACTTGGCTAAGCCTGACTTTGCAAGTTCATCTATTTATCAACTTTGCAAGTTGGTTTTTTTTGCAGTGTAATGGTGGGCACCCACATTTTCCCCAGGGGACTCAACAGTACACCTCTCTGCAGAATGACTGACAAACCAGGACACAGTTTGCCACACTGAGCATCCAATCCAGACATGGTCTGTCCTGGTGTCACGCCTGCCTTCCACACACACCTCTTGTCCAACTCCGAGCAAGTCATAAAGGGCAGGAATCACCTCACCTTCTTTTGCCCATCTAGAAGGTATCCATGTAGTCTTAACTGGCCACCAAAAAGAGGCAAGTAGTTCCTTGGAAACACATGTGCCATCCTCAGGTATCTGTCTGAGACGGTCACGATCAATCACTCTTGCGACACCTGTCAAATGAGCCAAATCTAACTTACACCAGATTTCGCTCCTTGAAAAAGCTAAAGACCAAGTCTGTAAATCTTGATTTTCCCACATGGAGCAAGAAGACCAGCTGTCTATTGCACAGGTTCAATCAACTCTTAGACGAAAAAAGAGTGCTCTGATCTTGAGTCCTACTGCATCTGTCCTGAAAGGTCATTGTAGCTTGAACCTCTGTGCAGGATAAATGGGTGAGAATGCAGACAGTGAGAATGAAATTGCTTGCTGAAAACAAATTGTTTGTGTAAAAGGCATGGCAAATCAAGTGGCAGTTGTCAAATCTGTGTAGGTAATGAGAGGTTTTTGCTGAGGAGCTGGATAGAAGTCCTGTCCCACTTATGGCCACCGCATGGTGTATGGGCAATGGATTGAGCCACATTCTCACCACACACACAGACACACACAGTATGGATACCAGAAAGAAAAATGGGAGTGAGGCTCTAGGTATAGATCTAGACAATTCAAAAAGAGATGCTCTAAAATGGTCTCCCAGCAGTAAAATCCTCTGTGCATTGACTGAGGGTAAAGTGTCCTGATGAGGCATAAGGCAACAAACAGATGTGTAAGGAAGAAAAGCTCATATATTCCAAGGCAAACAATTAGCAGAGGTCCCTACTGCAGCCAGAAAGAAGAAATTAATCTTTCTGGTATCTGTGTTTGGTTTTCTGGGCAAGATGGAAAAAGATGGAAATATTCAAGAAGGCAAGTTTGGATGAAAATGTATCTGCAAATCTACTTCCCCTGGCTACATTGGAGATGAATTATAATTGCAAAATGTGTGTTTTTGTGGCTTACTCTTTGCCCTCTTTGAAAATAATTCAGAAAGTAAATTTGCTGTAATTTCTAAAGAAGAAGACACAAGAAAAGGTGTTTATAAAAATTTACTGTGTTGTTTTTCCACAGTGACCTTGGGCTGTAACGGTCAATGACATTGTATAAATATTTGTTTGTCGGATTAACATCTTCATCTGATTTGCAGCCCCTTCTGATAGGAGAGGAGAGGGAGTCTCAGCAGGCTCTCCAGCACCATTTGCCCAGGGAACAAAGCCCTGTTTTCTGTCAGGGATTATTCATTAGCAGAGTTTGATGGCTGGCTGGTATTCACCAGTCAAAGATGTGAGAAGAAGACCTTATCGTGGAGCTGGAGTTCCTTGTGAGCATGTGTAGGAGTGTGGGCCAGGGTGAGGTGGCCAAGAGGGAGGCATAGGCTTTCACGTGTCTTAGTTTCCATGTGCACAGCTGTGACCAGCTTTGCCAAAATCTTTACTCATGAGTGTGCCAGAGAGAGCACTCAAAATGCAAGCCCAATGCTACTGAACTGCCACTTCCATCTCTCATGGCAAAGGTGCAGTTGTGACCATTTGAATATTTCCTGGTTTACTTTCCAGGGTGCACTACCATCTTCCTAAGTAACAGTTCTGCCCAGTTCTGCTCTCTGCCTTGTGTGATTGAAGCTTAGAAGTGAAGGGGAGAGGGCACAGCCTGGCACAAAGAGCCCTCTCTGCGAGTACCTCCATGCAGGAGTGCACACATCCACATCTTCAGCAATCATTCCCCACTTATCTGTGAAAATAGAAACCTTTTACACAAGTGTTTATGAAAGCAAATAAAGAAGCTAAATTACACTTAAGCAAAGTGGCTTTAAGTGTGGTGACAGAACTGGAAGGGACCTTACTGGGTTACTAAGTTGAGTCTCTTCAAGGACACTGGCAACTGCTTGTTATAATTCCTTTCTCCGCTTATAAAGTTCAGTTTTGAAAGGCTACATTTATAATCCTCCTCTATGCCTGCTAGAAGTGTTTTGCAGAGCCTTTTTGCTCCTCTTTGCTCATACCACAAGCAACGGTCATGCTGTCTAGGATTTTCCTAGCACTGCTAAGGAGTTATTTGAAAGACGGTTACTTTAAATACGTTTTCTTACTTGAACAGATTATATTTCCTCCTGTTCTTCATGTAAGATTCCCCACTGATTTTGGCTTCACTACTTCTGTAAAGATAACAGAATTGAGTTATTTTAGGCCGGAAAGAATCTTTCCTCTTTGAAGGAATTCCTTTCCACTGTAGAAGAGACTTGTTCCCCTTGTTGTACTGGCTAGCAGTTGTGCCAGCTGTAATTTCCCCTGGAAACAAAACCACACAAAACCTTCTACCTCTGCAAAGAAACTTCCTTCACTTATTTGCTAGCATGAGAGATGCTTTTGACTTGCAACCAGGAATTGAAATGATTGTTTAAAATGGCTGTGATGCAAGCAGTGAGGATGGCTCTCAGAAGGGTCTGAAGTATGAGGGGATGCTCAAAGTCTTTTGTATGTGCTGCTTGGAAGGGGCTGCATTCTTTGTACCATCTCAATTATCTGTAAATCTAGGAACATGGCTGCTTAAACAGCGCTGTTCCTGCAGACTGAATTTAGCTCTAATTTGTATGCAGATTTCACTAGTTAGCCTAGCTAAAATGACATCTTGGTAAATATTTCAAGGACTAGATCATAGTGGAAAGAAAGCTAAAGGCATATTTGATTTTATAAAGCTGCATAATTTTCCATCACTTAATGAGTATCTTCTTTATCTCACAACTTATATTGTTCATCGATTCATTACATTATTTACTGGAAAGTAATGGCATCATTTACCAGAAAGAAAGTTTAATTTGCATTGTTTTCATCCATTTTATAAAATTGACCGTTCATCTTTAGCATTGTGCCTTTCATGGAGCCCTTGCCAGAGGAACAAGAAATCTATCTCATCGGACAGCTGTGAGGCATCTGATACAATTAAAGGGTGGTACTATCATCACCATCACATCCAGTGATAAATGAGCCCATTTCACAAAGCCACAGAGCTGGTGCTGCTTGCATGACATCAATAGCATATGAATGAATGAGGGAGGCTCATGTCCTGGCTTGGAGTTCATTTAGGAATCAGTTTGCTATGTATCTGATAAGGGCGATAGGGAAACATTCAAGGACAGTGCAATAAAATACATAAATCTGAAATTTGTCCTGGAGACCTTGGATAGGATCTCAGATAGGTAGATAGGTATTGCCCAATAAAAAATCTGAGCATTCTGGGACATGTCCACCTTCTTGGATGAACACAAGTCAACACATCAAACTGCCCACCACCCTCCTCTGAAGCTAAGGGAAACAGAGATAGCAGGGGAAACAGCCAAATCAGCAACGTGCAGCTTTTATAATCATCTGACAAACCTCCAGGTTGTCCCCATTGCCTGGACAATGATGGTTGGGAGGATGAGATGGCAGGTTTTACTTTCCTTCTCTGTTACAGATAAATTCACGTTAACACGTGAACAGCAATGTCCATGTAGCACGAGGTAAGCATGAGCCTCAGCTGATAAACTGCTCTACAAACAAAGCCTGAGCAGGAGAAGAAATGTCAGTGATACAAAGAGGCTGATCACAGCCCTGATGAAGCTAGTGAAAGGGCTTGGAATTTCCAGGCTGTGGATCCACCTACCTGGGGGCACACCATCGTTAAATTTTGGCCTTGGTGACCTTAGAGGTCTTTTTGTCCTAAATAATTCTGTGATTCTGTAAATTATCCAAGAATCTTAGCAGCTGCCTCATTAAGCCTGTTAAGGGAAAACTTCATGGCTTTTACATTTTCTGTGGGTTTAGTTTTTGTCTGAGTTTAACTAAATTTCAAGCATTACCAATTTTCATCTATAGCAGGAATTTGAATAGTTCTGCAAGTAGAGGAGTGTGTCAATCCCAGTTCCTGGGAACCCAGAAGTTCAGGTTTAGCAGCAACTGCGAAAAATCCAATGTAGAAAAGTGTAGGAAATAATTATAGTAAATTTCAATCAAAAAGTTAATATTTTCAAATATATATAAAACCAGAATTTGGCATGTGATTTGTCCTACGCGCAGCTGCACACCTATGTAACTACAGTAGACATATCAAATATGTAAGTCCATATACCATCCATTAACCTGTCTTATATTGGATCTCAACTTTGAACTGCTGATGCAAATTAGAAAATACTAGTCTAATATCAAATACAATCATTCTAATTGTAATTGTAACCTGCAGAGGTGCCTGCCACATCCAGGTGTGAGGGATGGAGCAGCTGTGTGGCTGCATGGTCACTGTCCCCTCATATCACACAAAGCATGTCTTGTAGTAAACAGATGGAACAGGGCTGGGGAGGGGGATAATCTGGAAAGACCTTTCCAGACTGAAGTAATAGATAATTTTCTTATCATTAGAAACAGAATCTGTCCTGTACACAGACTACATATTGCTAGTGACTCCAGGTGTTTATGAAGAACTTGCTGTTTCAAGGATAAAGGCCTTCCAATATTTCTTTCTGGATAAAATATAATGATTAAATATTTATAATGGTACAAAGTCTCATTTTTCAGAATTTACATTCATGTATTATTTCAACTTTTGTTACAAGCCTAAGTAAATATTTTATTAGACCTTAAGTTCACACCTGAGAACTCGACATTTTGGTTTTCATTGGGAAATGCAAAGTAATTATTTTTACAACTGGCTAGAGAGATACAGTACAATTATTACTGTTCAGGGACCTGTTTTATAATGTCGGTTTCCTTACTGAAATCAGTGTAGTTATTTTTTGGGGGCCATTTTTGGACTCTTAATCGAAGCAGGTTAGCTTTGTGTGGTGCAAATCACTTGTAATGGAAGCAGTATTTGCACACAGCATAGAGCACAATGGGCACAAATTCTAGAGGACCTGATTTTTGAACTATTAACGTGTGAACTGCATGAACAAGTATTGACTGCTTGTACTCTGTACTCTGTATACTTTAAAAAGCCATAATTACAATATTTGCTTCATCTATTCTAGTTTGCATTTTCAAATTTTATATGCAAATGCAATTCAGTTGGGCAGTTCTCAACGAAAGAATAAGTCAAGATGGCAAGTACATTCACTATGGCCTATGTTTTAAAATATCTTCAA
Source organism: Ifrita kowaldi (assembly GCA_013398055.1). Classification (NCBI taxonomy): domain Eukaryota; kingdom Metazoa; phylum Chordata; class Aves; order Passeriformes; family Cinclosomatidae; genus Ifrita; species Ifrita kowaldi. The sequence goes on from VZRS01004231.1 coordinate 597,809, forward strand.
GTTCTTAAAAAGTGTTGTTTTCATTAAAGAGTGGTCTTTCCTGGTTTTGGGTTCATTCACTGAGCATTTCATGCTTTAGTGCCTCTCTATGTAGAAATTTAAATATTAAATTTAATTACTTAAATGTATCTACATTAAATTATACTTAATATAGATATTTTAAAAATATTCCTCTACCATGCCATAATTTCCCAGGTTATCAGGAGAATTTCCCTATCCATCCTGTGGAGGATGGAACGCTAGTACTACTGCTCCTGCGTGGGGGAGGGCTGCTGGTTGACATAGGCTCTGCAAATTATCTCTAGAGACAGCGGCAAGCAAGAGTTATTCAGGCTCTTGCTCTGACTTCACCGCTGCACTATGTAAAAGACAAGGCCAGAAAAGTCAAAGGTGTGTATGACAGGTCTCCATCAGCAAAAGACCTTGTGCAATTCAAACACATTGCTCCTTATGGTGGTAAATGTGTCAGCCAATGGAGCAAACAATAAAGATCAAAAAAGGTCAAATATCAACCAGTCCTACAGACCAAAGAAAAAAATCCTGAAAACATCTAAAGCAAAATCCAAATACTCATTCACTTTTAAAGTCTGTCTGTTTTGAATACAGACACTGGAACCAAGTTTGGGACTAGTAAGTCGTAATACCTTGACATTTTTGATCAGATAGGTGGTGGTGTGGATCATCTTTCTGAAATATGAGACTATTAACTTAGGGCAGGAATTATGTATTTTACCCTCTGCTGTCTGATGGAGCCAGCAAGTATTTTCAAACCAAAGCCTGCATCTGAGTGAGAGCAGTAATGGTCAGGAAGAGCAGATCTAACTGCATGTGATGCTGGGACTTCTCTGGAGCTTCTAGTCCAGCCAGCTGTTTGCTTGAGTACAGCTACTTGAAAACAATTCACATGAATTTGGTCTGAGAACTGCATGTTATCCCTGGTGCTAGGCAGAATAGCAGGTTTCTTACAGTCCTCTAGGACACGGATCCAAGTGGAAATTGGCTCGACATTCACTCGGATCACATAATGAATTACGTTTTGAAACTGCATTTAAAAACAAGCAAACTACTCTGAGGGTGGGAGTACTTAGAGCCTCATACTTTAATATATTAATTACATTCATTTGTCATCACTTGAACCTGAATACCCTGTACTACATTAAAGTTGCCAGAATCCCATTCCCCTCTCACAACTGAATATCCACAAGTAATCTCTTTAAAGGAAATTGAAGTGAGAGACTTTCAGAGTCCCACCAGATCCTGGGGCAACAAACGTGAAGAGGGGGAGAGACTGCAGTAGGTCTTTGATGCATGAAATTGCTGCAGTGCTGCAGGAACAGGAACTGTAGAGTTAGACTTAGATGCACTGTTATTGTCTCCAGGAAAGCAGTGGCAGTCAGTGCCGTGAGGCCATCCGTGCTAAACTCCTGCCAGGCACCGTGCATGGGACAGCAGGCAGGTCCTTGTGATGCTAGAACTCTTTCCCAGAGCACACAAACAAGATTCCTCATCAGTTTTTATTTGAATAATTTACCAGAAGACACATTGCCTGCGTCTATTCTTTCTCTGACCCTAATATTTCCCACTTCTGGCCCTGCAGAAGTGTCTAAGACTGGGCTAACTTGCCATGTATGCAAAACTGAGGAAGCTACCCGGCCACTGCCCTTGGTGTGGCATTGGGGCGGGGGGCGGGGAGGGCAGGGAGCACACTACTGTTTTGCCACTTACTAAATAAACCACCTGGGGTCAGCCATTTCCACAGCTTTCTTTGGGAGCTCTCTGCCCATGTTTGCTTGAAAGGCTTTGGGGCAAAACCAAGGGGTGTGGCTGTGTGCATGTACATCTGTGTTTCACTCCTTGCCCCTATTCCTGGCACTGAAACCCAGCACACTGCTGGGAAGACCCTGCATAGGCTGATTTCTGTGAGAGACCACCTCATTCCCAGCAACATCCCCCTCCTCTCTCAAGCCACCTCAATCTCCATCACTCCCAGAAAATTTCCCAGGGCAGATGCCTTCTCATGTCTCCATATCTGCAGCCTGGTAAACTTGTGTCCTTCCGTAACTCCAACAGTGTAATACCTACCAGTTTTTCTGAGTAATTTTTATGGCTTTAGCACTGGCCTCAGGCTCACAGACGAGCTGGAAGAGCAAAACTCCTGCACTCCTGTGGGTTTTCTGTAGGCGTTCAGCAGAGCTTGCAGAAGGGGTAGCTCTGATAAAGTCCTTTGCACTGCTGCCTCTTACACACGTTTGAATGTGCTGTATGTACACAAGCCTCAGGCTTACAGGGAGGCACCTTCCCATCTATTTAATCTCTGTCCCTCTTTATTCAGTCAAGTATCCAGCAAAGAATATCCCACAAATAGGTCTGTTCACCATCACGTTGCTCAGCTCATATTTACTTATGCCGTATTCATATTGCATATGTATCATCCTAATTGTTTCATAATGTTGTATGAATTGGCCAGTATAATCAGGAATGCTGGATTTCATTAAGCAAAGTTTTTTTGACATGTACTGAAATATTAGTTCCATATGATAAAATTCATAAAATACAATCTAGATGCCAATGAGATTAGGAAAATGGGCTCTTTTCCACTTACCTAAATACTGGAAAGATACACAAGTTGTTAGCTTTATATGAAACTAATGATCCCTTGAGGCTCTGGCGAAGGATTTAGGAAGTGGGTAAAAATTAATAAATAGTACATAAAGAGACACAGTCTCACCTCCCACCCTTGCACACTCCTTATTATACAAACATAACCTCTGAAGAGCACTAAAACTCTCTGAGATCAAGGCACAGAGACCCCATGAAACACACTGGGCGCATTGACATTGTGGCTGTTCATCGCACCCCATATGAAGCGTGCACTGGCATCCCCAGCCTGAAGTGCTCTCAGATTCAGGAGATGCTCAGCCACACAGCTTTGCAGTATGATTGTGAAATTTCAGACATTCAGCTAGGAGGGGCAATTGAGGCAATGTGTAGGGGAAGAGTGGCAAGAAAAAAGATTGCCTTATTCCTATTACATCTGGTCCTGATGCAAAGAGGAACGGCCCCTGGCCAAAGCAGTCCTAAAAGGCACAGGTCATGTTTGACAATATCACTGCTCCTGACCCTTCGGTGGGGCAGTGGAAGAACAGGTTCATGCCTCACATACACAGGGGCCAAGCAGCAGTCCTGGCTGGAAGGATTAAAAAGCATATGAGATACAATGGCAAAATGCCCTTTTCCTGCACTTCTTAGGATGGCAAAATGAACCTGCCAACCAGACTTCATTTCCTTTCATCCTGGGCAAACACTCCTCTAGCCATTACAGAAGAACACAAGAGCAATAATTGAGGGCTTTATGGATTATGATTGATAGGTATTTTAGCTCTGGAACCCAAGTATTTGTCTGCATATTCTGAAAGAGACAAAATTGATATTTCTTTAAAGTTGTCTAAGCTGGCTTAGCTAGCAAGAGAATTCTACTATTGGTCTTGTTTAAAAAAAAGGTAAGATATTAATAGGTTTGGGTTATAAATAAGGAATTGTACAGACAGCTTCCTCATAGTGGAAGAGGGAGACTGGGAAAATTCAACTGGTGAAGAAAAGTTTTAAAAGGGAAGTCAGGGGAAAAACTTTACTCTTGCATTAGAGATTTGTTGAGAAACCTGTAAATTTCAAGAAACTTTACCACAAAAATCTGTTTCAATTCATTCAAAATAGATGATGCTGAAGAGAAATCGATTGCAGCCCCATGTCTCCAACCTGCCTTAGTTCTCCCACAATGACAGGAACAAAAAGCTATTTTTTACCTCAGTCCACAGAAATGAGTCAGTGCATTCAAGGAATAGCTCTGATGAGGAATCCTGGGCCAATTTTACATGGTTACCTCCTAGAGCAGAATTGATTGTTATTAGAAAGTCAGTGTTATTCCAGTATCAAATAACTGAGATCATCTTGAAGGAAAATTCAGTTAGGAGAAACTAAGCACCACATATTTTTTTCTTTAACTCTGAGCCATTTAGAGCAAACTGCATAGTGTAAATGTTCTGTCTTCAAGGGGTTCTCAGATTCTAGAATACAATCAGCACCAACTTCAATATTGACCCTTAGGCTGATTTTTAAGAAGTATAAATACATATCAAACAGATTTCAAGTCCTTCCATTGTAGCAAATATAATTTATTTTTAAATGAGAAATACAATTAGAGTTGCTAGCCCCTCTGGTCTCTCAGAGTAGAATATGAGCTGCATATAGATAATTCCATGAAAACACTACTGGAAATTCAAATACTTATCTACTCTTTATGTCTGGCAACCTGCACTACATTACTGATTGTTGGTACCAGTGAAGCATAGTATAGCATTTACTTCCAAAGGAAATTAAGCCAAGAAAAAGAGTGCCATTTAGTTCACAGGAAAGATGTTCATACATTTTTATACTTTAAATTACTCCATTTGAGAGCTTGGAAAATTAAAAGGGCACTCAGCCAAAAATAGCTCAATGTAATTCTACTGAATGCAGGCTAAATAAGGATCAGCCTTATCTAACTTCTCAGAGGTACATTAACCAGAGACACTGTATAAAGTTCCAGAACTATCTTTTGCCTAAAAGGGATTAGGGGATAACCAAAGTGAAGAAAACCAATTTATTCATAATGTGAAACAACAGGTCATAGAAACTAGCTCAAGATAGTTCCAAGAGAGAGAGCAAGAGCAAAACAAGAGCAGTGTCCATTTGTTTAAAAAGGGATGAAATAATTTTATGTTGAATCATTGGACAAAATGCTCTGGTTTAAGCTGAAACTATTTTCAGGTGTATAATTTGCATAGGGAAAGGAAATTCTAATAATCTGCTTACAGTAAGGAAAAAACAGGGAACTGCCATCTATTCCCTTATGAGTAATAACTCACCCAGAGGGGGAGCTAAATGTCACACATTAATGGGTTTGGTTCCCCAGAGCAAGGATGGGAAGCTCAGCTGGGACCAGAGCCCAGCAGGTCACTCTCCAGCCTGCCAGTTTCCTTCCCATGCTGGCACCTCTGAATTGTTCTCTCCCCTTGCCTGTCATCTCAGCCCCTGGATGAGCTGCTCCTTTGCCATCACTTGCCACAGAATTCATAACTTTACTGATCTTTACTAGTGATTCCTCTTCAGAAGAGAAGTGAATGAGTTATTTTGTTGAGTTGCATAAAAATCAGCTTTTGCATATATGGGAATTTTAATTGAAAAGGAGCGGTTTATTTGATGTTTTCATGTCTACTGATTTAATGTTCATTTGCCACCTGGGGAAAATGGTAACTTTTATACTGACAATGAGAACATGCTATTGTCCTTAATTTTTTTTTGTGAAAGACATTTTTTGCCCTGGAAGGAGAAAGATTTCACTTGCCTGGACTTTTCGACTGACCCATTGCCACACGGGGAAATGATCTGGTTTAACTAATAAAGAATTGATTAGGGAGCCATTGCTGTGTTATAACAAAATAGAGAAGCAAGGGAAGTGTGATAAGCATCACATCTCCTAATGCATAAACAGCACACTACTAAGTTCTTCTTCGTGAAAGGTCAGATATTTAAAGGTAAAAGGATACTCAGTGGGCAAAAGTGTTTCTTTTATAGAAACGAAAGGGTCAAAATGAAGATTCAAAAACATTTTTATAGGGCATTACCATACAGAAAATGACTTCCAAGTTTGATGATAATTTATGTTAAAACAATATGAAGTCACTAGGGCTATCTTTTCAACCGTGTTTGCAGTATTATTCCTCATCTCTGCAGCACTGTGATCAAAAAATGCTCACAACATGTGAACATTTACAGAGCATGGCAGCTCTGTAAATTCAATAAATATTTAAACAGCTTATACATTTTTCTTATATAATACATAGTCTGGCAATCAAGAAAGTAACTATTGTAATTTCTAGTAATCAGAAATATAGCAAGAGTTATCCATGAAGTAATGATTTTATTTAGAAAAAAATTGCAAATTTTAAAGGCAGAAGCACTTTCAGTATTGTTTGATCTAGGTACACCTGGAGGTCTGAGAATGTCCAAGTATCATTTCAGAAAACAACAAAATCTTGGATACACAAAGATGTGTCATTTATTAAAATGCTTTTATTTAACAACTTCAAGAGTAGAAAACTCCATTGTGTCTAGGTCAGTGCTAGCAACTCCTATCATCCCTTTTAAAAAATGTCACTTTTTAATGTTTGACTGTGTCTAGACCAGTTTCCAACAAACTGATTATTGAGTATGAAAAATCGCATCTCCACTTGGCAGTTGCAAACCATGTAGGTTCTTTGTTTAATTGTGTTATTGTCACATTGGATCTTCTAGCTACAGCTCATATGCAATAATTTACCTGATGATTTTTCTTTTTCACTGTATCAGTGAAATATCATCAGATATAATATAACATCAGGTAACACGAAGTACACACTATAAAGAGGAAGAGGTTTTTCTTCTTGGAATGCATATGAAATCTTCACTTCTCAACAAAATAAGAGACTTGCCAATGAAGCAAGGATTTAAATCAAAGGGGGTTTATACATAAGCAAGGGAGAGAAAGGCTGGGTTGCAGAGGAGGGCTCTGGGAGTAAGGCTAGGCACATATTTGCTGGGATCAAATGGTTACAGCATTCTGCCAACCACAGCAAACGCCATAACTGTGTATTCCTTGTCATCCAAAGCCTTGGTGCCCTTGGTCAACAGGATGCAACTGAGTAACTGCAATGGAGAAATAAGTTAAGCTTTTGGTGACTCCAAGGCCAACAGACCAGTGAAGTAACTGAAAGTGACTGCAACTCTTTCGGATTACAGTGTTAGGATTCACCCAAAAGACTCAGGAAGCACTTGGGTTATGATGACGATGATGATAGAAGCAGGCTTTGCTTGATAAGAAGCCACCTGAACACAAGCTAGATAGAACCAGTTGAGTACACACGGTTCCTCGACATAGGACTGAAAGTGTTCATAGGACTGCCAAAAAATCATTAGAGTTTTTTTCTCTGTAATTAGATAGAGTAATATATTAGGAGGAAGATGTTTCCCCTGGAACAGTGACAACCACTAATAATGAATCTTCAGTGAACTAAGATTTTTCCCAAGCCAAATATACCTGTTCTTGGACCAGGCAAACTATGTAACCTTGGGGTGTCTGCAGTGTCTTCAATGTGCTTTACTAGATCATGAAACCTAAGGACTCCAAGTAAATTTTACTTCCATAAAAATCAAATTGAAATAATATTCTTCCAGGAATGTTTTCTGTTTCTTTTCTAGCCAAAATGGACCTAACGTGGTGAATAGTGCCCACTTGGCTTAGAGAGGGCTAGAAGAAACTAAGGAGAAGAGGAAAGAAGCGGAACACATGGAGCCAACTCCTGCCAAACCAAAGTGAAGCACACAGCAGGGAGGAGGACAGCAGTTGGCAAAACTAATTGAAAAATCAGTCATCTGAGATTAACTTTATATGCATCCCTTGACTTCAAAGAGAAAGTTTTAGCTCCTTTGGAAATGGTAAAATCTGTTCTTAAAATTCTTTTAAACTTTTTTAAAGGCAACATTTCAAATATAAAGTATTTTTCTGAAACCAAATATTCTGTTTTACAAATATTGCAACCAAATAAAATATTGTGATGTTCTCAAACTCACTCTTCCTTTCTTGTTTATCCAACAAGAACCACTCATGAAATTCAACCAAATTCACAAACAGATGAGTACTTCCTGACTTATTCTTCAGAAAAAAAAACAAAAAACAACTGCTTAATTTTAACCAAATATTCTAGTGCCATGAAACAGAGAAGAAGGGGTCAATTGTTCTGCCCTGTTCAGCAGAGGGAAAGCAAGTGCCAGTGGAAAGCTGCTTTTGCTGTTGCAGGGCTTGTGAAAGAAATGTCTTCTTTCACACCACATAAATCGGTTCTGATCCCTCCTGGAAGGCTGAAATTTGCAGGGGTTCATTAGCTTATTGGTTGTAACCATACTCCTGGCTGATTAGGATTTGGATACAGCTCACTATCACCACTCACCACTCCCGAGATACATCACTTACAGTGCGAATGAAAGACAAGCCAAGAATATTCCTTCCTGGCACTCCCAAATGTACACCAGGTTTTGTCTTCAGGAGAATAAAATTCCACCTTCTTCGGTGTCAGATCTCATATGGAGCAGCTGTTTTGGCATAAACACTCAGCCTCCTGAGTGTGACAGAGCAGGAGAGCAGTTGGAGACTCCAGGTAGGGAAGAGGAGGGAACATCAACAATGGTCAGGTAGGATCACAGTGTCACAGGACAGAAAACATGTTCTAGACCACCAAAACCAGCCTATTGTGAGGGCAAAATACAGTCACTCGCAGAATGGACTCCAGAAGGTCTTCTTTGAGGTCCATCTGCCTCTGTAGCCCTCTTCTCCACAATGTCACAGGAACAGCTGCATGAACGGAGGCCACATTTCTAGGAAATCTAAACAGACACGAAGCCAATTCAATGAGCACTGTCATCTGTCCTTCTTCAACACAAGTACTGAGCAAGCTCAGACTCCCTTCTGGCTGTCTCGTGCTGGTACAGATTGTTGCCAGACATAACCTGTCCCAGCTCCAGGTGCCATGGGGGAAAGTGTTGCCCTGCCCAGGTGTCCTTCACTGCTCATCAGGTGGAGGCTGCTGCTCCCACATCTCTGCTGGTATGCAGGTGGGTATGACACCTGGGGCAAAACTAATAATCCAGTGACCTCTGTGAAGGCAACCTTCCTGCTTTTCCCAGGAGCATGAACTTTTTCCCTCAAGCTGTTCTTCCCAGGAGCAGTGAGAACTAGCTGAGCAGCAGCAGAGCCTTCAGTGAGCAACTGTCTGCTGAGGGAACATGACCACAGACATGCATGGACAGGCATGATCCAGCAGGGAACTGAGGAGGGCTGATTTCTCCCCTCTTCCTCTCCTTCCACTTTGCTCTGCTTGACTCTTCCACTGAGTGATATGGTCCCTGTGCAGTGTCCAGCATCCCTCTCTGATGCCACCACAGTCTGCACAGCACCCTAGCCCTGCTCAAAATCTCATCCTGCAGTTCTTAGCAGGAGAGAAAAGAGGTTTATTCTGTATGCACCTGTGTTCCTCTCTGGGCTTCATGCACCTATGTTTAAGCCACATGTATTATACCCAGCCCCACTATAATTTAAAATACTAATGATAGTACTCAAAGATGCTAGGGGCACCTGTGTCCTTTGTGAGTTTTGTCCAGTCATCATCCCTGGCCCACAAGCATTCAGCCCTGAAAAACTTTCAGGCACAAGCCAAAGCTGCATCAAGAAGTCAATATTGCTCAAGAAATTGTTGATTTCTGAGACTATCCTGTGAATTTCTGGTTGCTCTTGCCTGAAGCAGGAGTGCCACCAGATAGAATGCCCCAGCTCCACTGGCTTGACTGCCAGCATCTGATGAGAGACCAAGGGTCCCAACTGCAGTGGTAAGTGAAAGTAACCAATATGAAAAGGAGGTAAACATGCAGAAATATTTGTTATGCACATCACCATTTGAAATGCTAAGCTGGATTTCAACCTCTAATTAATATTTTTCCTGGTTCTTCAGTTTGAAATTGTCCTTATAGTGATGCCTTGATGGGCTACCTAAAAACAGAGGCTAGATAAAATTAAGAGCATAAAAGCAGTTTATTGAAGGGCAGTCAAAGCCCCAGGAGCTACACCCAAATTGGACGACAGGGTCACGGGGTTTTCATACTTTTTTAAGTTTGGTCCATTTGCATATTGGGGGTTAATCCTTCAATTGCAACTTCAGGTGATGAAGTCATTTACCTCAAGTTTGCTCCCCCCAGCTCACTATTGTTTACATTTCTCGGGGCCTGAGACAGTAAGGTGTCCTTGAGTTTCAGGCCTAGAGAGGAATCGTTTTTTCTGAGCAAAATGGGAGGACAGCAGATAACAGGCTACATGGAATGACACACTAAAGAATTACAGGATATGAAAAATATAAAACCTAAAATCCTAAGGCATCAATAGACACTCTCAGAATCATTAAGGTTGGGAAAGACCTCCAAGATCATCATGTACAACCTTTGACTAAAGACCACCATGCCAACTAACCGTCGCACTAAGTGCCACGTCCAGTCATTTTTTGAATACTTCCAAGGATGGTGACTCCAGCACATCCCTGAGCAGTCTGTTCCAGTGCTTAACCACCCTTACCATGACAAAATTCTCCCTGATGTCCCAACAGAACCTTCCCTGGCACAGTTTGAGGCCGTTTCCTCTTGCACTGTTGCTTGTTGCCTGGGAGAAGAGGCCGACCCTCACCTGACTGCAACCTCCTTTCAGGTACTTGAAGAGAGCAATATGGTCACCGGTGAGCCTCCTTCTCTCCAGGATAAACACCCCCAACTCCCTCAGCCATTCCTCGTAAGAATGTGTTCCAGACCCTTCAGCAGCTCCATTGCCCTTCTCTGGACACGCTCCAGCACCCCAGTGTCCTTCCTGAATTGAGGGGCCCAGAACTGGACACAGCCCTCGAGGTGTGGCCTCACCAGTGCCCGGTACAGGGGGACAATCACTGCCCTGGTCCTGCTGGCCACACTATTGCTGATACAGGCCAGGATGCCACTGGCCTTCTTGGCCACCTGGGCACACACAATGGCTCATGTTCAGCTGCTGTCCACCAACAACCCCAGGTCCTTTGCTGCTGGGCCACTTTCCAGCCACTCTTCCCCAAAAGGAAAGGAGAAGCGTTCTTAAAACATACCCAAGATCAGAGATAGCTTCATTTCAGGTACTCAATCTGCTTCTCAGATCTCATTATATTAAATAAGAATCCCAAGAAAGTGTAGCAAAGTGTTCAGATGACTGGTTTATCTGATAACCTGCACAAAGGGAAAGACTGTCTTCTGCCCTCATATGAGAAGGAAAAGACCACTCCATGTAGTGGGAAAGACTCCACTCCACTTCACAGACTTGTTCTTATGTTACTTGTGTTGCAGGACAGCATGTACTGCTGCTGAAGTAATTGTTTCTGACAGGTAGACTGCAAACTATGCCTGTGAAAATATATGGTATCATATTTTCTGTTCAGCACTGCCTCTAACATCCATTGTGACAGTGATCAAACCCTCAGCAATCAGGTGAGCCAAGGCATCCCTTTCCCTGTTAAACTGCCAAACAGATCAGGTACCAGCACAAGCTACACAAAAAATGCCTCTTCCTGTCTTCACTCACATCATGATGTACAGCTTCAGCATCTTATGAAGCCAGAGATCAGGCACTCCTTAGCTCCATCACTAGGACTGCTCGGAGATTCTTACAGATTTGCTGAAAATCTTCAGTGACAGAAGGGTGATGGGGAAGGGAAAGTGGTAAACTGCAACTTCACAAATGATGAAGAGCACTTTGCACTGGATGGACATAGTTTCAGTAGAATAAAAGTCTGAAAACTAGAGCCTTACCTCCTTTGAAACAGAAGAAGACACCCTGTGAAGTTCTCTTGGTCTTCCTTGTGCTCGAGTTTCCATGGCTTTACATATCCATAGTACCTATCTAACAGCCAGCCACATACAGACTCATGGCGATGCTCAGAACCGATTCTGAACTACAAGTGGGAAGCAGGGCACTGAAGAAGTCTGGGTGCCAACCTGTGGGAGATTGACTTGCTGTTCTGGCATTTCCGTAGCTGCAAACCCTGTAAAAATACATCAGAGGGGGAAAGGCAAAAGCAATAGATCAAAACCTAGTACAAGACAGTTGCTGGTGGTCCCTGTGGTCCCTGATGACATGAGGTTGAAAATGACTTTTAGTGTGGGGTTTATTTTCATAATGCTTTGAGGGCTACAGCTGAAAGCCACTACAGTTAATGTTAACATTGAGGCTAGAGAATCCATATTGTAGTGATTAGCAGCAGGAACTTCAGAGATGGTAGCGTGCAAGCCAGAGGGAACATGTAGATTGAGTGTAAGGAGACTGCAAGAATCACAGGTCAACTCTAAGTAATGGAATTTGGGTTTTTAAAATGCATTTCCTCTCTGGTTAGTTTCTGAAATACAAACAAAATCTCACAGGATTTAAGCTCTCTCCTTCCTTGGGTTTTGGCTCATGAAAGTCTTTTGCCCTCCTTGACTGGTCTAAATTGGATTATATACAATATATAATCCAAAGCGGGAAGCAATGTCAACCACATTGATGCCTTGGTTTTGCTTGTTTAAAAATTGCATTTCCATTCTCAGGGTTCAGTTTACAGTCCTCTCTCACGCAAGTTCCCCCTTGTCTCCAGGGAACCATGTCCAAGTGAGGAAGACACTCATGAAATCTTGTTCGGACTGGGCCCCTCGTTGCTTAGGTTTCTTGTGGAAAGAGGGCAAATTCCTAAATATTTAGCAGACTTTTTTTTCTCTTGTAAAAGAAAACTAGACCAAAAGAAACATATTAGTCAAAGTAAATTTCAGTGCTGTTTTTCTGCCAAACCCTAAGGAATCTGTGCAGAGAAAAGAGAAACCCTAAGGCATCTGTGCAGACTAAAGACAGGCAGAGGACTGAACTCAGATATCCTCCCTTGGTCTGTTAGTTCATTGAAATAAAATTGTTGTTATTGAAAATTTGTATAAGGAAGGCATCAGTGGTAAGAATAATAGGCAAGATAGTATGCCTACAAAATTCCCAGGAAGAGATTCAGATTTTGAAAACATGGCTATTTCTGATTTCATAATAACAGAAAGAACACATAATACAAACTCAGTTGAGACATTTTTGGGGTAGTAATCCTTGCTGCAGCCGCCTTTATCCCAACAGGATATTTTTTCCTAGAATTTTGAGGCCTTATGCAAGAAAGGACAGTGTATATTTGCCTCTAAATTGGAGAGATACAGGTTTGATGGATGCCCTCTTCCAGAGAGCTACATTCAGTGGCTCAGTGTCCAGGTGGAGGTCAGTTACAGGTGGTGTCCCTCCAGGGTTCATACTGAGACCAATACTATGATAAGTTAATCAGTGACATAGCAGGATTGAGCTTGCCCACATCAAGCTTGCAGATGACAGGAGGCTGAGTGGTGCAGCTGATACAGTTGAGGGAAGGGATGCCAACCAGAGGGATCTGGCCAGCCTTGAGAAATGTGTCCATATAAACCTCATGAAGTTCAGCAAGGCCAAGTGCAAGGTCCTGCACCTGGGCTGGAACAAACCCCAACATATCCTGGGTTGTATCCTGTGAGGCCAGCAAGTCAAGGGAGTGATTCTGCCCATCTATTCTGCTCTAGTGAGGCCCCACCTGGAGCACTGCCTCCACCTCTGGGGTCCCCAGCACATGGACCATAAAAATGATGAGAGAGATGAAACATCTCTCCTATGAAGAAAGAGTGAGAGAGCTGGAGTTGTTCAGCCTGGAGAAGGCAAGGCTCCAGGGAGACCACATTGCAGCCTTTCAGTACTTGAAGGGGACAAACTGTTTAGCAGGTTCTGTGGGAATGGACAAGGGACAATTGTTTTAAACTGAAAGAGGGTAGATTTAGATTGGATATATAATGAAGCCTTTTTTTTTTGCGATGGGGGTCATGAGACACTGGAACAGGTTGCTCAGAGAAATTGTGAATGTCCCATCTTTGAAAGAATTCAAGGTCAAGCTAGATGGAGCTTTTAACAACCAGATTTAGCAAATGATGTTCCTGCCCACCATTCTATGATTCTATGCATGTGTAACTATATTTCAGTAGGATGATAAGCCAAAATTGCTCACCTACTGCACAGCCCCAGAGATGCCTGAAGTTCATACATGCCCTAGTTGGAATAAACCAGGATTTCTAGGTGCCAAAACATCCATTCCTATGAGTGCGCAGGACTGCCCCCATTTGCCAAGTCCAAGAAATTCTTGCGTAAATACTACCCCCAGGTATCTGGGATGGTTCAAATCTCTTGACCATCTCCTAATGTTCGTTGACTGGGACAAACTGCTCTTGAGGACTCCCACCTCAAGCAGTGGATAAGGAGCAGCAACTATGTGAGACGCAAGTCTCACGAGCAGGAAACCTACTCAGGTTGTGGAGTGCCACAGTGAAAAAGATCAAGGCATGTGTAAGAGTTTTGGGAGCTGGAGAGGGACATGCATGCCTGAGCTTCAGAACTGGGTCCTCAGATCCAATGGGAACACGATGGAGTGCAAAGTCTGACTCCGCCAGTGCTACACTTGCTTAGAGAATTTTCTGCAAAATGTGGGGAAAACCATGTTATAAATCATGCAAAGGACTGTTTATGTGAAACAAAACACGGGTTGCATGCCTTGGTGTCGGCATGGCATGGCCCACCTCCCCAGGCATTGGCAGGAGAAAGGGATCCCTGCCAGCTCCAAAACTGAGGTTGTAACACCTTCCCGTGGGAGACTCAGGATGGCAGCTGACTCCTTACAGCCACATGAACGGGGCCAGATCTGTAACACACATCTACCCTTCACTTTTCATCCTGGCCAACTCCTGGCAGCTATTTGCTGAGAGAGTCAATTTTAAAGCTGTTCCCTAAGCAGTGATCCTGGATCATGCTTTGCTGCAGCCAGCTGCACACAGAGCCTAGAGGTGTAAGAGGGGCTGCATTTCATGCTGTGAGTCAAGGGTACAAACTCTCTCGTCATAGAAAGAAGTCAGCAGCAGTATTAGTTGATCCTACACAAATTGATAGGATCTTGAAACATCTGATCCTCTGATCCATCAACACTGCCAGTTAAAGTATTTGACTAAACAGACTGATCATTAGACTTAATATTAACAGTGCTGTAGGGGTTTTTGTCTTGACAAAATGTACGCTTGAAAATCACTGTGCCTTAATTTAAGATGTTAGTGCGTAAGTGATCTGGTGGACAACTAACCCTGTCCCACCACACCTGATCTCTACAGACATAATTTTAAGCAGTTTTAACCTTCTCTTTTAAATGCATTGTCTACCATTATAAACTGCCTAACCCATATTGTGTTTACCCCATTGTCATCTTGAGGGATTCTGTCTCAACATATAACCACCACAGGTTGTGTATGCTCATGTGAAAGTGTTCCCTGCATGCATTGATGGAATATTAGTCACTCTCATGGACAATTGTTTTATAAGCCCAAGTGCCAAGTGTTGGCCTTTGATTTTTCCAACAAATTCAGAAAATCACAAATCTTTGTCAAATTATGGTTTTACTAAACTGAGGTGGTTTAATCAAGATGCTTTCGTGGATTCACCTACAAGCCACTTCCAGCCCCATTTCTGGAGCTGAAGCTGTGGTTGTGGTCCATGGACACTGAAGTCCCATTGGTATCAATTAAGCTGAAGTTACAGGCAGGCTTGTGCTCAGAGAAAGTGGGAGAAGAGAGAACTGGCTGAACACAACTCTGTTACTCTCAGGAATTCCCTATCTCCAGTGGGGCAGGAAGCAACCAAAAAGAACCACGCTTTCCTCTTTATTGAAAGGAAGGCAGATGGGCAATCTGCTTCA
This sequence comes from Ifrita kowaldi, assembly GCA_013398055.1. Classification (NCBI taxonomy): domain Eukaryota; kingdom Metazoa; phylum Chordata; class Aves; order Passeriformes; family Cinclosomatidae; genus Ifrita; species Ifrita kowaldi. The sequence goes on from VZRS01004231.1 coordinate 613,252, forward strand.
GGACATTGTACACAGGTAACTCAAGAAGTGACTTTGTAAAACCAGCCATAGCAGGAATTCGATGGGAACTACCATGTCTGGCAAAGCTTTACAAGTGGCTTTTGGTGACCAGATATGGAGTTGTGCGCTCTCACCTCAGCTCCTGAAAATGCAATACTCTGTACAGAAATACTGGAAGCCCTCATGACTTCAGAAGAGGTGGTATTTTTCACAAATGCCTAAGCTCTGAAATCAGGGGTGGTAGAAGAATCTCAGTCTTTGCTTAGAGGAAAAACATAGTATCAATATGGCAGAAAAAGAGCTTTAAAAGTGAATCAGCGCAGCCTGCACACCAGAAAACCAAGAAAAATAAACTTTTTTTTTTTTTTATCAGACCAGTTTCATAACTATTTGAGTTATATGCCTTGGCAAGATTCCAACACTGTCTACCCATGAGTATGAGGTTCCTGAGTTTGGCTCTACGCTTCCATCTGAGGACAAACCCTGTGGTCATCAGCATGACCGTGCTGATACCAAGGACATGGGGACACAGATCCCTGGTTACTAGAGGAGGTCGGTCAGTGGGAGCTGCTCCAGCCAGCTGTGCAAAGGCTCCCCAGGATAAGGAGGTGCATCAAGCCCAGCCTCATCTAGAAACACAAATATGGGAGGTTGGTTCTCATCTCTTACTCCTGAATAATTCCTGGATTTCAACATTTCCTAAGACCTCTGAGGCTTGTGCAAGATCTTTTGGGACTCTCTACCACGTAGGGATTTTGGTACATGGCTCCTGTGAACAAGAAAGTTGTGGTGATAGCTAAAATAGACGTATTATCAGGCCAGATGTGTATGTAAGGATGAGGGGAACGGGAAGGAACCTGAACTACTCTTTGAACTTTCTTCATGCACCATAGTGGAAAAAGAATATACAAAGGCTATCTATCCCCCTTCAAGGCCATTTTAGCAACTCCCTAGTGTGACCACAGCTACCAACTCTTTGATAGTTTACTGAAAACTAACTGCAAATATCCTTTCTAAATTTGTCAGTTTTGTTAATGTTTCCTGTTACCGCAGTGCTCTCCATGACTTACACGTGCCATCTTATGTTCTGCTGTCTTTTCAAGGTTTTCGTGATCTTTCTCCACTTTTAATACAGCAGTGACATACTATATGCAAATGACAGTGCCATGTGTTCTGTGTATCTTTACTGTATACAACTCAGCCAACAGCTGTTTCTAAACCACAGTGTACAATGTATATTCAACTCATGCAAAAGAACCCTGCAATCATTCTTTGTTTTGATTCAGAAATTGTTAGTGTTTGAATTGTGTAATCACTGTTTTGGAAAGATCTCCTAGCTACTAAATAGCTGGTATTACTGTGGGCAAGTAGGAAATGCCTAGATTGCCTCCTTAGAATAGATGGCTAACAGTGGCAGCATTAAAATAAAGTGGGATCAGTGGCACTGTAGACCAAGTATCTTGCAGTAAACATGATCAACTATTAGTGTAAGTAACCCATACTTGCATCCCACTTCCAAAATAATTACTAATTTTTTTTTGACCTGTAGTTATACAAGAAACAAGGAGACAAGAAAAGGCAGAAAGACCCTCCTTGGAAAGCTAAAGAAAGGAATCTAGCCAACAAGAACAGAAAAACAACTGCTGAATCAAGCAGAGACATTGCCTGCTTCAAAGAAATAAATGTAAAAGTTACTGAAGGTCTCTGTAGTAGAGAACTTGTGACCACTTTGGATTTGTGGATGCTATGAGCTTGAAGAAGCTGACTCTGCATGACCACTGAAGCACACCACCAGTCCTTGGTCCCAGATTTCTGTTGGGTGTTGTAATTCTGGCAGAGGAGACTCCACACTTCTGCTTTGCTCCACATGGGTGTGTGTATGTCCCATGTAGAGCAGGATATGACTGTCTGAAAATAGACTTTTTTTGTCTGCTTTGCTGACTCTGAACTGCCCTGCACCCCACAAGTTATCCCTTAGCTAACACCAGGATGATTCAGTATTTTAGGACCCCTGAAAGTTAATAGAGAGAGGCATCCCTGAACAAAGTGTCCTGAATCATCCTGCAACAGACCTTTTGATTCTATGTGTGACTTAGTCAGCAGCTTCAGTGTTTAGGTTAGTAACAGGCACAGATTTGTTGTCAGGAAGAAGGGGCATCTTGGTCCTCCCTTCAGCCTCTTCATCAGGCACCACAGGCTGGAGCAGCACCACTGGGTCTGCGCCAGGCACAGGCAGGTGTGTCTGCCGTGGCTTGTTGCTAGAGCAGAGGCAAGGCTCCAGATGGTGGTGGTGGTTGGAGGAGGAGGACCTGCATCCATCCCGTGATGCAGAACTTGCATGTGAGCAGGTGAGACTACAGCCTGCCCACCTGCGTCACGGCTGCACGGCACAAGAAAGGATTCCTTAGAAAAATGCATATGCAGCAGTGTACACAAGGTTACATGTGTGAACACAGGGCAGATCATCAATTCGGAAGCAAGTTCAATTCTAGTGTTTCCTGCCTTTCAGATTGACTTTCCAATTCTGATATTGTTCTTCTAAACCATTTTACCTGCAGTTCAGATACAGCAAAGACAGACCTTTTATCTGCATGGAAGTGCAGTTCCAGAAAAAATACATATTTCAGAAAAGTCAAATTTAACAGAGGAAACATCAGGAATTAATTTGATGGAAGAATCAGTCTCAGGGCAGCATGGACTTCAGTTTAGCTGATTAACAGCCATTTTGCCTTGGGTTACTTTAACGTGGTAATTTAACCTATAAGAGTTAGCTATCCTATAAACATTTGTTTATCATTGTCTTTGAAAATGCATTTCTTCGCTTCTAATTGGATTCAGTTTTATTGCTGTAAGAAAGAAACCTCAACACTTAGCAGCAGTCAAACAGAATTCATTTTCCAGTAACTCAGAACACTCTCTTTGAAGGTGAGCTTGCTTTGCCAAATCTTTGAACTTTGCCATATGTAGTAATCCCCGCTGCCAATGAAGTGATATGATTACAGACACACAGCTTTGGCAAATTTTCACTAAAATTCTGTCTTGATCAGAGATGTCTAAAGCTTGCCAGAAGAATGTAGAAACATGTAGACTACTAATGGGTTGAGCTCCTAATAGGTGGACTGGGAATTATTTGAGAATGCATATTTCCAAAGTAAGAAAAAGGATTCTTTTCATTTAGTCTTAAATAGAAGTAGTCAATCCTGACATTGCACACTGGTCTCGCATAGCTGGATTCTCATATCTCTTCCTAAAGCTGGTTCTTCAGCATTCTCTCATTCCCAACAATGTCAGGCTGTTGCCAGCAGCCATTTACAACGGTGACTGTGTCAGGAAGAACTGCTTCCTAAATTCCCTTGTCACCTATATGAAAATGCCCATGAGCCCTGTTGATGTAAGATCTTAGATACTGGCTGTGAAAACATACTGTTCATGGGTTTGACTGGTTTTGAGACAGAAGTTGCTGCTTAACTGAAATTCACCTCAATAAAATCTGGTTGGTTGGTTGCCTTGGAGCTGCTCTGGAGCAAAGTCCACCTAGGAGAGGTGGATTGTCCTAGGACTGAGGACCCATGTGAGAAACAGGCTGCCTTCCTAGCCCTGAGCAGGTCTGCCAGCTGAGCCATCCATGTCTCTGACACTCAGGTCCAAGGGGCCTATCGTGTTCTGGTAAACTCCTGCCTGTGCCAGGCCATAAGTAGATGACACCTGAGTTTGTGGGATACCAGGCTGAAAACAGAGGCTGCACTCAGGCACTCTGTGTCCGTATCTCTAAATGACACCGAGGACAATTTTCAGGAGGTAGGATGCTCAGGGTCCTCCATGCTGCTATGACCTGCTGAGATATTTACACATGTGGTGACTTCTTTCATTTCACACCACACTTCAATACCAATGTAAATGAAAAAGAAAAAACTCCAGCTGTTAAATGGTAAATTCCATTAATCTGCATGGGGTGAAAGGGACTACATTTTGTTATTACTGTGCAGATGCCATGTGTGAAAGGAAGAAAACTTCTAGACTTTGTGCACAAGGCAAGTGTTTAATTTTATTGGCCTTGTATTTCTACTGGTGTCTCCTGTCCAGGACAAATATTCCTCTTTTCAGGCTGGCTTATTCACCTCCTCTCTTAATTCCCTGAGGAAGAACAGCAAAACTTTCTGCCATGAGGTTTGCACCTCTCCTTGGCAGTCAAACCAGAGTAGAAGATGATGTTTCTTCTGCCAATCTCCCCTCCTGCCTGGCAGGAAAATGAAGATGGATCCTGCCACCTGAGAGGCCTTGCAAGTGTGAGCACCACCCTCAAGAAGCAAGTCACCCTCAGTGGTCAGCACATGTGCCAGATGCATGAGGCACAGCTTGAGCCATGGGCCTCAAGCCAAGGATTATTGCTCCAAAATGGTCATATGTCAGCAGTGTTGCAGAAACCCAAGCTTCTGACCTGCTGACCTTGGAGCTGACAGTCCTGATGTGCTGGATTATGGGAATTACTCCTTACAGCAGCTGGAGCCTGGCAGGAATGAAAACTCAGCAGGAATTGCAGGTGCCTGTGCAGATCTGGGCCAGCTCACAGCAGCCCTGCAGAGCCAGCAGCTGCAGCAAGGGCTGGCTCTAGGAAGAATTGTCACTAATGCAATATGTTTTGGGGTCTCTCTCTCCAGATTCTAAGAGAATAAAGGAAAGACAGGTGACCCAGTCTGGACAGAGGAAAATGCTACTTTTACTGTGTCGGCTGGTTGTTTATTTCCAGCTTATTTCCAGTTTTGTATTTTCTCTAGTGCCACAATTTAAAAAGCTTAGACAGTTCTTGGGTCAAGTATGAGAAGTTAGGGCTCATTCAGTCTTAGGTGGCCGTCTCCAGGAGCACAGTCCTGGGCTTGCCATCCTTCTCATTTGCTGGATATCTGAAGTCAGAGTGATGTGTCTACTAAAGTTTTTTTTGGGATGCAATTCATCTTTTTGATTTCTGCCTTAAGTCACTTCGATGTATCTGTACCCTGTTATGGAGAGATTGCTTAAAAGTGAATGGGCTTAGCTGCAAAATTCAACCTAGACAGTTTCTAGTTGGTGAGCTCCATGTCAATAGTTCTCCTGGCACAGGCATCAGCCCATCATGTTTCATCCCAGGAAGCATTGGGGTATACTTCACAGGCCATGGAGACTTTGCAGGAAATGCAAGAAGCTGTTTCCAAGTCTACTTGAACTGAGGGACTGAGTGAAAAATGTACCATTTAACCCGACAGAGTCCAGAAGTGCAGCCTGGCCAGTGGTGTCACTGCTCCATTCTGCCCATGAACCTCATTTCATTTCTGCATCCTGAGACAGGGGAGAATCCAGGTCTTAGCTTGATACCGGGGTGAGAGAAAGCCAGGATCCAGCTGGTCCACCAGTTTAAATATGACCTGATCTTGGATGGGTCAGATGGGATACAGAGAGTTTCAAGGACAAGCATTACTGCTGCAGAGAAGCTTCACATTTAAACCAATAAGGTGTTTGATTAGATAGTGCTAATGGTTGACAGCTTGTACATACCCACACCCTTGGTCACTGTTTGCCTCTGGGAGCACAAATGTGCAGGAGAGGCATGACCCAGAGCCCTGTCAGCTCTTCAGTCCACTAGGACACTGAGGGGTTTCCACCTGCCTGCTTCAGCAGTCCTCAAGCAACTCTTGGCACATGAGCTTCTCCCCAAGCTCAGGCTTACCAATAAGACCTCCTTTGCTGAGCACTTCGTCAGTCATAGGGCAAAGAAAAAGCAGCACCAGAAGAGGAAATTGAATTTTTATCTTGCTATTCTTCACTTTCTTCTGTTGGGTGGTTTTTAGAGACTTCTTACATCTTTAAGGAAATAAGACTGAATAAAAAAACTAGGTTCCACTCTTGCCAGCTAACTTTTCTCCTAGAATTGTCCATTCAAAAGCCATCTTAATTACTCTCAAGCCAGGAGTTTTCCCAGACATACTTTAGAGCTAAAAGGACAGAGAACAGCTCTCCCATTGCACGCCTTATTTAGTCATTTACCTCTGAATTTTTGAACTGTTTTCCTTTCTTTTTCTATAGCATTCATAAGTCGTATTTCACAGCACTCACTATGAAGAAAGCAGACTGGCAATAGTTTGGCACAGGACCAAAACCCATTTTTAACCATCTGAGAGTGTTTTAACCATCTGACACTCAGCTGTTCAAAATGTGCAGCAGAATCCAGCATTGTGAAGCAATGAACTCTGAAGTTTCAGGTCATACTGGGAAAATTTATAAAAGCAGATTATTTCAATACTAAGTCTTCATATCAGACTGGGAGGGAAGAGAGGACTGGAAGATGAAAAAAGCAGAGAGCATGATCTAACCTAGATTAGCTTACCTCTGTCCATCCTGTTTCCGAAAACATCATCTGAAATGTTGGAGGTAGCGGAACATTTCCATTCTTCAAACACTTCTTCCCTTCTCCAGCATGACTGACTCTAATCAGGATGAGAGCAGGTCCAGTAGGGCTCTAGGAACATCAGAGGCTGACTTCAGCAGGGTCTCTGGGCTATTTGTGGCCTTTCTGATCTTTACAACGGGGCAAGAGAGCAGGTCAGAGCATGCACTCCCACAACACCCATTGTAACTCATCCTCCGTGCTAGGCTGGTGTTTGGCTGTAGGGCTGGTAAACCCCATCCTCTTTAATCTAATAATGAGGTAGGAGCATCAAGTCTGAGCAGTAACACAATGCAAACTGGTTCCCAGCAGACATTTCCAAACTAATTTTTCAATCAGCTGAGCCTCCAGAAATGCTATGTTGCTCTTTCTCTACATCCAGTCATTTAAAATATTATAATAGGAGACACTTCTGGATTACAGCTCCTTTTGGAAGTGAATCAAACCTCTTTGCTATTTCAAAATAAATGCTGAGTTGTTTCAAAGACATTAATAATATTATGTTCAGTGGAGATGTACTACACTTTTCAGGATGCCTAGTTTGTACTGACAACAGTTCAAATATATTTATGTTGTCCCATCGAAAACTCAGTAGTTTCAACTTTCAAGAGGATGTTTTTTAAACATCTTGGGTAAATGGAGAATTTGACTTTCTGCCCGGGACACCCTGAGAGCTGTTCCATACGAAAAAAGGGGAGAAAAAAAGCAACTAATAGGATAATAAATCCCAACATTTTTCTCTAAACAAGAGCTGGTTTAGTTAAACTAGCATTCACTTCATTTATAACAGCTCCCTACATTTCTTTAGGCTATTGTATTCAATAAAAATCTCTGGACTCATCCATCATTATGCACACTTTACTGATTTCACTTTAAACATTGCTGACTAAAACTTCCATTTATCAAGCCTGTTTTGCCTAGCAGTTGCGGGCTAATTTATTTTCACTTTGAAAGATTTGCTATCTTTGCAACGAGCCCTGGTGAAATCATTGTGTCCACCCTCCACACAATAACACAAGCTGCCATCTCTCAGGAGCCACCAAAGGTGAAGGAGGGAGCCTGGGAGGGAACTGAGTTGGAGGTGTAATGAAGCTTTATGCCCATGGTGCAGCACAGGTAACAGAGGCAGGCTATGGTTCCCAGGGGATGCAGGAATGCACAGGGAGAGTTGGGGAAGTCTCAAATCTGGCATTCAAGGGTTGTAAGGAAAAAAACAAAGCACAAAAATATGAGCCAGACTTAGCTAGCCAGGCCAGCAAAGAGTAAGGAGATGTTTTTCTGAGCACAGAGATATTTGGGGGTCCTTCTAGCCTGAAAGATGCAGTTTGTCCCATATGAATATCTGGGGTCTTTATCCACATTTGCCTCTACAATGTGGTTTCTACAGCACCAGACAACAGAAACTTCAGTGAGAAAACATGTGAAAGGAAGAAAGCTCAGAAAGCTTCCTCCGTGTTTGTTCTCTCAAAAGCAGGACATGGGCCAGAGCAACATCCCTGCCTTTGGCAGCTGAGTGAGCAGAGCCCTGGTCTCCCTTCTCCCTACATCCTGAGGAGAAAGCAAATGATGACCAAAACCCCAGCTATACCGGGGTGGTCGTAGGAGCAGGAATGGGAAGTGGGCTGTACTACTGTGACAGAGAAAGGGATTAGTTCGCTTTTCCCTTGTATACTGGAGAGGCTGCAATGTCCATCTTCAGCCCTTAGCAATACAATCAGCAGCATCTGCTGTGTAGCCTTTGCAAGTTGTCTACTGCTGGCTGAAAAACTTCAGTAATTTCATTTGACTCAGCACTGTAAAGAAAGACTGCATTTTGTACAAAGCCGGTATTGACTGGTTTATAACTCTGCATTACCCCAAAATTATTACTTTTCACAGGTTTTTCTCATATACATTTGAATTAGGTTTACCAAATCATTTAAAACATCATCTGAAAAACACAGGATGGTTACGTGTGGGAAGAAACCAGCTCAGCATAAATCAGGCAGTGCAGCTCTGCTCTTCCTTTGGGTTCGTGCATGTGGTGGCTAGAAGGGGGGTTTGCTAGAAATCCTTTGTTAAAACCAGTCATTCTTAGCAACACCAGCAGCCACTTGCCAGATTTCAAATGTGACACATTCCTGCAGGAGCTTGTTTTTCTTTTATTTTCTTTCATAAATTTCCAAGCTGACACTTGCAGGCACACTGAAATTCAAAAGGTAGTTATAAATATCCCACAAATCCTAGGAAAAAACTGGCCAGTCTTGTAGACCTAGTGTTTTCTTCTGGCTGTTGGGGTGGGGATTCCCCTGCACTACCCCTTGGTCTGAAAGTGCCCCCCACCAAGGCCTTGGGCATGTCACTTAACGTTGCTATTCACTCATCTGTACAGCAGCAACACCAGCAAAGTCCTCAGGGCAGCAAAGTCCTCAGGGCTGTCCTGCAGATTAGTGGTGTAAGGTTTGGAAAACACACCAGAGATGGAAGGTACTCTGCACTGGCCAGGTGCTGCTGGGTGCCCTTCTTCACCCTTGTCAGTCCAGTAGAGCCAGGACAGCAGAGAACCTGGACCCAAATACCTTTTGTTATTTCAGAGTTCCAATTTTTCGTGTGCTTGGTGCAGGTCTGAGGACAGAGACATCTTTTCTGATGCAGCATAAGAGAGGTGAAGAAAAGAAGAGGATCATACAATCACAGAATGGTTTGGGTTGAAAGAGACCTTTAAGATCATCCACCCCCTGGCAGTGAGCAGTGACACCTTCAACCAGATTAGGATGCTCCATCTAAATCGACCTTGGATGTTTCCACTTTAGCTGGGCTGTCAGTCATGTCAGCACAAGAGGGGCAATGTGGAGAAAGGTTGGTCTCCTTGCTCCAGTGATTGAGGGTTCTAGGTGTATTTCCATGGCTCATGGCTGCTTTCTGATGCATGGAGGGAACAGGTAAACAGACAGGCCAACAAATGTCTGCCTACAGAGGATGTTGCTCAAAGCAGTTATTTTTCCCACCTAGTGTTTTTGCTGGGAAGTCTTCTCCACGGAGGAAGGAAGGCACATAGCAATTGCTGGATTTGAACAATCCAGCAGTTTGTTATGCAGGTTGTTATGCAGCCTCTGGTTAGTAGATTCTTATAGACAGATGCATAGGACTGCAATCACCAAGTATGGGAAGAAAACCCAACAACTCCGTTCCAAGGAAAAGCATCTTTTCCCCATCTCAAGAGCTGGGTTACGCACAGAAATATGAACCCCTCTGTTTCTAGCACAGGAGTAAATCCTATATTAGGCAGTTTGGGTTATGCCAAGAATCCATATCAGTGTGTAGTATTTAATTTTTTTCAAATTCCACAGATTTTGGAGCAATGAGATCTAAAGGTTAAAGAAGCATGTAATTAAAAACCAAAGATTTAGATGGGTTGGCTTTCAATACAATGTGGTAGTACATAAGTATTGGTTTAACTTTTGGCAGGTTTACTGGAGAACCCCTTTCTGTTTTGTTCAGTGGCAAAAAAGGTAAAAAGGGGTACACCACCCTTTTTTTCCCCCCATCATCATTAACATCTCTATTAGGTCGCATTTCATTCTCTTTCTTTTCTTTTTTTCTTTTCTTTTAATAATGGAATAGCCACAAACCTTTAAAATCTCTCTATTTCTTCTGTTTCTGTTATTCTTTTCAACTACATCAGCTGTCTGGCAGAAGAAGGGGTGACCAGAAATGAATGTGAAATCCTACACTTTTGATTCAGTTATGCTTTAATACTTCATCATTTTTCCATTACCTTCCTTCCATGTCCTAACGTTTTGTTTGGACTCCCTCACCTCTGCTACCTGCAAAATAAAGGTGTTCATTGAGCTGTCCACAATGGTTGCTAGGACTTCATTAAGGGTTTTTTGAGAGGTTTTTAGGAGCTTGTTGTGGGCCTGAAAAGTTTAAGGTTTTTGCCTCCAGCATGTGTTATTCTGCCTCTGTAGTCCTTGAGTCTCATTTCCCACTGAATTGACAGATGACTGAGCATTGCAACTTCTCCCCAAATATCAGCCACCCTACACATAACAGCTGTTAGCTGCCAAGTTGACCCTTTCACATTTCCCCTTTTTCCAAGGTATTGATGAATCCAACGAATTGTATGAGCCCAGTTTGACAAAGCAGCTAAATGTGTGCTTGCTTGCTCTGTTCAGAGGGATGCTTGAACACATGTCTGACTCTGGGCCAATTCATGCATTGGGACTTCAGCACATGCTTAACTTTAATTACATGCTTAAGTGTTCCGCTGAACAGAAATGGGATGGGTGTCAATAGCAAGGACGCTTTTTGTTGTCCATCTTCCCACTATGTTAAAAACTCAGCTCTTATCTGTGGGAACCTAAAGTGCAGAGAATATTTCTCTGCCTGTTNGGTGCTATATCTAGCACTCTATTCCTCTGATAAAACTTAATAAACAACTATCTGAAAGCAGAAAGTGCTGAAGGCTCCATCTCGTCTTTTGGATTTTAGGCAAGGACTCTATAAATCTCTCTCATCAGGAGAGATACAATTAAGTCACAGATCAGTGATACTTACCTTTGTTTCATTGCTTCATATGCACTTCCATAGAAGCATCTGTGTTTTAATACTAAAATTGCTAAATTTCCATAACAACAGCTTTTACAGGAGATTTTCAACAGGAAATATCCTCTAATCTTTGCTTGTTTTCTAACCTTTTACTTCTAACCTTCATTTTGACACTAAATCCAAAGTACTCAGGGAGTTGAGCACATGTGAAGCCACAAGCAACAAACTCAAACAACTGAGAATGGAAAAGTTTGTTAATCAAACCACTTGTATTCTAAATGTTTTCTAAAGAGTGTGTTTCATCCCAGTTTCTAATAAATGAATTCTTTTATAATGGTTTTAAGCTCCAAAAAAAGAGCACTTTTTTGGGAGACCTTCTATGCATGCCAAGGTGTCCCCAGACTTGACACAGCTGATTTGACTTCAGCTGACACCTCACAGTGCTTTCTATGGTAAAATACTCAAGCAGATAGGAAAATCACCTTTTTGAGAGGGATTTTTCTGTGTAGCTTTAGATTTTATAAAGCCTCACAACAGCCTAACTCCAATTTCTGTTTAATCCTTTGCCAACCAATGTACTTACTACTGAGAAACTCATTCATTTTTATTACCTTTTCCCATCATATCTATGACATTGTAGGGCTGTTATTTCTGAAAAGATATCAGCATAAAGATAATGCTGTTCAAAAATGTCTGACTGTGGTTCCTATGCACACAAACACCAGTCATGCTGGTAACATCAGGGTCCTGCCTGAGGTCGACAGCTCATGTAAGTCTTCTCTGCTGGGTCAGTGTTGTCTGGCTTTCACCCTGTGATAGCATGACAGCAATGAAAGAAAATGTTTGCATGCTTTTAGCTAAATCCAAAGGGCAATGCTTACATGGGCCTTTTGGTCTAGCCTGGAGGGACTCTAGCTGGAGCTCTTTATTGTGTGTGACTTGGGCAGTTCAGAATCGTGACTGCAAAACAGAAATGGTGTATTTTGTATGGGGGAATTCCTCCTGAAAGCCAAAGGGCTGTATCAAGAGGAGCTGCTCAGAAAAGAGAGATTTCTGCATCTGGCAATATTGGATTTCACGTCTGTAAAGTAAAAACGAAGTTATGCACATAACAAACATAAACACGTTGTAAAATGCATTCAGACCAGATTCCAAACACATTGAACACTGCATGATTTAATGATGGATAAACTCAGAAAAATACCCCATTGGGGGGAACTATAGACTCCAAAATGACAGCTGCTATCATTCCAAAACAAGTAATTGTTTATAAATGAATATTTTTCATGATAAATTATTGAATTACATGAAAATCAGATGGCTGCCTGCTGCCAAATTTGTTTTCAGTTTCACAAGACAGAATGGAATGTGCTGTAGACGGTGAGTGAAATTAAAAGCTGCTGGTCTTTTCCCACTAAGGACTGATATTTTCCCTTAGACATTTCCAGTATCTCATAAACCTGCTAAATAGTGGTCCCGGGGAATGGGTATCTAGCTAGATAAACAAAATATTTTAGATGTATAGGATTTCAGGGAATCTCTTCCTAATCTGAGCCAGTTGCAGTGTTAGTTACTATTTCATATTCATTTTGTGTTGATTTCTCATTCAAACCCACAGAGCCTCAGCATGAGAACCTCTAATTCTTGCAGGGACTCTCAAGGTTTTGGGGTTTTTGAAGTTCTCCTTTCTATTCTCTCTTGTTAGCATTTGAAACATTTGAAAATACACTTTTCTTTATTTTTTTTTGTCTAGTTTCAGTTGAGTCCTTGCCTTCCCCACGTTTTGAACAGGGTGACAATAACCTGAAGTTATTATTAACCTGAAGTGGCTGTTTCAGCTGAATCACATCTAAGATTATCTAAGTCCTCGAAGTGAAGTTTCCAGCACAAATAGCGCTGAGTGTTCTGTGAGAGAGATGGTCAAGACCACAGAGTCCAGCTGATCCTTAACAGCATTTTCATTCTGCCATGTCCTTCCTTCAGTCAGCTGCTCCGTTCACAGGGATGAGTTAACAACAGTGGCACGAGCTCTCTGCTGGGAACAAAATGCCACACGTAATCTATCTTGTCCCAGAGAGCCACTGGGGCAGCTCAGCTAAGTCCTGTAATTGCAGCCTTGGCATCAGATCTGAATTTTAAAAGACAGCACATCTGTATCACATTTCTTTACACTGCTTCACATAGCTTCCTGACTGCTGTAGAACTGGATCTTCACTGTGTCCTGCTGTCAGGTAAGCATTCTGAAAACACGCCATAAGCACATCTCTGCTTCCCCAGAAGAGAAACATAACTGGTCCCTGTCCCAGTGTGGGCAACAGCAGGGGCAAGGCTTTAACAACAAGAAAGTGTGCAATCATAATTTCCCTGTTAAAACCTTTCAGTTGCTCTCAGACTGTGGCTCGGAGACCACCTAAACTGTAAATTGTATGTTTGCAGTCAAAAAGATCCTTAATTGACTTTTCTGCCTCTTACTTTTCTAGCAGTTTTTAGCCCATTGGTACACTGGGCACAAGCTCCTTGCTGTAACTACACGTTGTATAAAGAAAAGGCTGCTGATGGATTTGAATCTGAAGGCAGATATCTATGGTTACACATATATGTGCATGATTTTATATACATACACATATATACACATATACTCTCACAATTTGTGTATCATATATTTAAAGGTTGACCTATTTATCTGTGTCATTTGACAGAAAAATAACTGTCAAATTTAATCAAATTAAGACAGTTCTAAGAATAAAAGCTTCTTTGTTGTTTCCACCATCTGAACTTTTCCTTCATGTCCTTCTGCACACTAAACACTAGATTCACTTCCCTCTACTCTATTTGAAAATGGTCTAAATCACTGTGGTGGTGCTGCAGACAGCATGATGAGGAGTGGAAAACCAGGATGGGTAGTAATGGATAATAAATGGAATGTCCACAAGCTCATTACAAGGAGACCAAAAATCCCCATCTTGACATAAGACTAGCTGTCACAGAAGCAAAACTCAGATGTATTGGAAGCTTTCAAATGTACACGAGGGTGCATACAGACTTCCTCTCTTTCTAAAGACTAAAAGCTGAGGTCTTTTAGCAATTTCTCTGCCCCTCCTTTCCCTACTTTTTCTCCTACTTTTCTCCATTCTTTTCTACATTAAATGGCATTGAAGATCACTTTCTAGAGCATGCTCATGCCATAAGTGAATTCTGATGTCATTATGTGATACAAATCTCTTCACAATTCAAGCATTCACCACTTAAATAGTTTTTGCTTGGCAAAAGCTTGTATGTGATGACCCCGACTGTCAGTTGCTTCTGGATATGGCATTCAGCTTCTTTTGATGTTTTTTCTCAGAGCCATTTCAACAGATCACCTCATGATGAGCTTCAGATTTAGGCAAACCCACTGCCTTTCACCAGAAACAGCAGCGGGCCCCAAGCAAAGAGATTCCTGCCAGGCTGTGAAGTACAGGGCTGGATAAAGAGGGCTTAGTTTCTCCACTGGGAAGGGAAGTGAAGGACAGAAGTGGATTGAGGCTTTTAGTCTTTCTGACCCAGAGATAAGACCCTCACAAAACCTAGTCAAGGTTATCCACCTTGCATTATAAAGAAAAAAATAACATCTTCAGATCCATAAAAAATCGGCCCCAAGGATAACATTGAAGCAAGTGATGACTAGCAGAAACTGCTGCTATTAAACTGCAATGGACCAAGGGCTATAGAAGTCGTACATTTGGCATTCAGAAGCTTTCACCTTTTCATGACTATGCATGGTTCAGTCAAACCACATTGTGGAATGTTAAGTTGTGCCGCATCAATAGTAATGGACCAGGAATTATGACATGTTTTATGTTATCATTCATTTAAAACAGATAGTTTAGATTTCAGCCACAAGCAAAAGTTTATATATAATGTATTTATTACAAACAACAGCGAACACTTAAGAGCTACTATTTTAAATCTAAATGACATTGTGTTTAGTATCCATTTCCTCTGGCTCTGCAATGTGCAGCCTGTGGTGTCTGTCATCTTTCCCTGGAGCTCTCCTGGATACGAAGTGACAACTTCTCACAAGTTACCAGAAACAGGAGAAAATGTGGAGCCCCGCTCCAATGAGCTGTTTCACATTACAGGAATTTACAATGAGCATCTGACAGAAGAAAAGCAGTGGAGCTTGAGAGGGGAATATCACGCAGTAAATCGCTTGCTATTATCCATGTTGACAATATGGGGTGGGGAGGACAGTATTTAAACAAAAAACACATAAGGAAACACATTGAATTGGTGAGTAGGCTCCTTGTGTACCAAAACTAAATGGTACTTCTGAAAATCTTGCCAATGTCCATTTTGTAGACAATATTGGGTCTGGACATAGAGCTTGTGCAGGGAGCAGCAGATGGCTGTGCAGAAGGAAGGGACTGTGGGTCCTCCTCTGCCCCCCCCCCCCCGGCCAATCTCTGGGTCAGCCCATTCAGCTGCTGCTTCTCCAGCCTTTCCCATGGCTGAGCACATGCGAGTGCAGAGGGTACCAAACCATCCTGTCCCCACATGCAGGCAGGGAACTCTGTTTGCAGGCCTGGCACAGCCGCAGTAGCTGGGGCCACCATCAGCTGCCATCAGCAAAGGTGTGCAATGGAACATCCTGACCCATTCTGTCCTCTGCCTGCTATCTGCCTTTCCTACAACAGAAGACCTGAATAAAAGCTTCCAGCTTACCTGATCTTTTCC
Source organism: Ifrita kowaldi (assembly GCA_013398055.1). Lineage (NCBI taxonomy): Eukaryota > Metazoa > Chordata > Aves > Passeriformes > Cinclosomatidae > Ifrita > Ifrita kowaldi. Next base: position 628,916 of record VZRS01004231.1, read on the forward strand.
CTTCCTTGCCATATGCCCTCCACAGCCAAAACAAGGGCCATAGGTGCTGGAGAGGAATGGGTTACCTAGCTCCACCTTACAAATGCCTGACCAGTGAAACCAAAACCTGCCATTCTGAATTATTCTTGGTTTAATGACTTCTTTGAACGAAGGCAGTGGTGGGTTGTCCCCACCAGTGTGATCCAGCTGCTGTGCTAGGCAAGTCTGAGCAGTCCTTGCCCCCTCGGTGTTCTCAACATGAAGCATAGATGAACTGCAATACAATAGGTCTCAGGACGCTGCTTCAAGTGGAAATAAAGCAAGCAATTTAGAGAGTTTTCAGGTGCTTCACATTTTCATTTTCGTCTTTCTACACAAATAAAAAGGCTTAAACTATTATTCAGTCTCCACTCAAAGTATAATTTTGACATTTGGAAATCTGATTTTGTGATCAGAAACACATGTAGAATAGAATTTAGAAGTCAGCAAAGACTCCAAGCATGATTTTATTGGGAGCTTGGGTATGCCCTTCAGAGTAATTGGGATGTGGAATGTGGAAGTAGTTTTTACAGGAAAATAGGGATAAGGCCTCCTGTAGCCAGCCTCAGGCAATGGAGCGAGTAAAATATCAAGAAGAATTCACATTCAACTTGATAATAAGGTTTCCTAGCATGTTAATTAAATGAAGTCTCACATCCCCAGTCCTGTTGTTTTAAACATTTTAAGGCATTAACATTGCACAATAGAAACATAATTTCCTCTCTCTCCAGATGTCTATACTAATTTGATTTTCCTAGTTGTTAGCTTTAAACTTTCTATGAACATGAAAACGTATCCTTTCAGCAGTGCTGTTGTATTTTTCCCCTTCATTCTTTCTTACTCATTTTGGGTACTAATTGGCAACAGTGTTTTTTAAAAATAAATTCTTCAAGTGGGACAGCTTTGCTGTTTATCCTATACTGAGGCACTGTTTTCCACAGCTTGACTTTGAAAGAAAACAGTGGGAAAGCAACATCCATTTGGTCCTGAGGGTCTGAGCCTTCACAGATAACATGGAGGAGATTTAGGGGGCAAAGTAAAGCCAGAGGAATCCTCATAAATCATATCCCACCTTTCTGCTCTTTAAAGTATTGGCTTAATTGGGAATAAGTTGCTAAAACCCCTTTGGGAATGCAAATGTACCCACCTCCTTCGAGCTCTGTGCAGTGACCCGGGGGTGGATTGAGAGACAGTGACTGACCAAAGCAATTGGGTGAATGGGGTGCAGGTACGTTTATGTGCTGGCAAAATGCTCTCTGTACAAATGGGAGAGCTGGAGCTGTGCTGTAGTTGTGTACATACTGAGAGAAAGCTCTGCAGCTGGTGAGGAAGGCACCAAGATCCCCTGCACTCAGCCATTTTACTCAGCCATTTCTCCAGGACATGGACAGGGACAATGATCCTGAAGATCGTCACAGGTTCAGGGCTCATTTCAGAGCCAGAAGATGAAAAATCCTGCTATCAACTTATTACCAGGAAAAGCTTTCACGCATTGGAGACAAAGGAAAACCTCTCACTAGCAAAACTCACATCTTTTTTAGTTAAAAAATAAATTTAAAAATACAATTTAAAGACTGTACACATAGATAGTCTTGTCTCTTGATTGGTCCAGAGTGCCTTGGCTCTCTTGCAGGACCCATGCTAGTGGCAGACAGGCCAGCAACTCCAGACTGGGCTTGGTCGGGATGGAGTTAATTTTCTTCACAATATCTTGCGTGGGACTATGTTTGGGATTTGTGATGGAAACAGTGTTGATAATACAGGTATGCATTCGTTACTGCAAAACAGCGCTTGCACAGCATCAGTAGGTTTCTTCTGTCTCACACTGCCTTGCCAGAGAGTAGACTGGGGGTCCACATGAAGCTGAGAGGGCTGCAGCTGAGACAGCTGACCCCAGCTGACCAAAGGACATCCCAGAACATATTATGTCATGTTTAGTACTAATTCTGGAATGGTGGAAGTTGGCGGGAGCTGCTGTTGCTCAGGGGCTGGCTGGGCATTGGTCTGTTGGTGGTGAGAAACTGATTTCATTTGCGTTACTTGTTTTTCATGGGTTTGTGTGTTTTTTCCTCTCTCTTTCTTAGTTTTTTCCTTCCCCTTTTTTTTTTTTAATTATTAAGCTGTTCATATCTCAATTACTTTTCTCACTTTTATCCTTCTTCCCCTCATCCCACTGTGGGGCAGTGAGCAAGCCCCACAACCATTTAACCACAACCATTCCCAAATTTAAACTATATTAATAAAAGAAACCAGAAGCTTGACTTTTACCCATGCTGTTCAGTTCTCTGCATTCTCCCTGGTGCAATTTTAGCCTATACTACATGGTTTTAGTGAGAAAGCATTTTCCTGTACAGATGGTGAGCCATTCCACATGGCTGTCCCCAGAAGCAAAACCAGACTCCCAAACCATACTATTTGTTTCTGTAGTTTTACCTACAGATTCAGTCCCAGATTCTTTCCCAACCCAGAACAGTGGGATCCCAAAAACTTCGTTTTCACCTCCAGCCTGTGAATTCTTCTGGAGCTCACTGTTCCCTTCACTTTCCAAGAAGGTGAGGAAAAGCAACACTTAATATCAAGGGTCCCTCTCTCCTCCTGATTCTTTCTGCACTTCGTACAGACAACCTGACCAAAGTTTCCTTTTGAGTGTTGCACATGGCCTAACATGAACCAAACTTTACACTGAACTGTCTGTCTGCCCATAGCCCTTAATGGCTCTTGTGCAGGCTCAGGACCTGAAGTGCCCATGGTCTAGCACTGATTTGCTGTGGGACAAAAGTATTTTATCCATATCTCTCTTCCAAATTTTTAATCCTAATTATAAGAGGAGCCCTGATTGCTTCATTTCTGAACCATCCCATAATGGAAGAAATACATCAGAATTTTCATGGAAGAATTCCTACGAGCTTTTCAGGCATATTTCACATAAGATGCATACATATTTTACTTCCAAATGTTAATATGGAAAGGTAGTTACATGGGAGACCCTGTTCTTCTTCCCTGAAGTAAGGGCTAAAATCCTCTGTAATATATAAGGGTTCAGGTTTGATTCATACTTTATTGGAAAGGCTGTGAAAGCAAGGCAGTGAAGTGATTTGTCTCATTATAGAATCAGGTCAGTAGCAAAACCTCGACCCACTCCCCTGGGTTTCAAAATTTTTCAGTCACCTCCTCAAACGGGCTTAGAATTTAATGGCCAGTCTGAAATCATATGGGATCACATGAATAATTTTTTTCCTGCCTGGGCAAACGCTTCAAAGAGAGCTCAGCAGCAAGAGATCACACTTGCGGCATTCAAAAGGGTACTGAGTTCAGACGTGAAGTATGGAAAATCAGATTTCTGAGAGACTTGTTTGTAAAATAAATTATAACAGGAAAATACAGTTAATGATAGTGCTGTCATTAGAGGGGTTAGAGAATTTTTAACACAGTATACAGTACAGTACTATTACAGGCATAATCTTATTAGCATTTTTAAACCCATAAATCTGACTGGTCTTTGTGAAACGAAGGAAATTCCTTCCACTGTGGTGGTAAATGTTAATTCATTTAATTCATTAAATGGATTAGGAAAACCAAAGCCCATTGACAGTTGGAGCTGATGAGGGATGTAATGGGCAGCAAGAAGGGCTTCTGCAGCTCAGAAGGGCCTCGACAGCAAAGGAAAAGCTAGGCTCAGTGCTGAATGGGTAGGGGAGCTGGTGACACCAAACATGGAGAGAGCTGGAGTGCTCAATGATTTCTTCACCTTAGTCATCACAGGTAAGAACATTCTTCAGGAATCCCATGTTCCCAAGACCAGCCAGAAAGCCTGGAGCAAGGAAGGCTTACCCTCAGTAAAGGTCAATCAAGTTAAGGAACGCTTCAAGAAACTGAACATAGACAGATCAGTGTGACCTGATGGATGCATCTGTGACTGGTGAGAGAGCTGGCTGATGTCCGTGTGAGGCCATTCTTGATTGTGCTTGAAAGGCCATGGTGTACAGAGGAGGTTCCTGCAGAATGAAAGAGACCAAATATAACTCTGTATTGGAGAAAGGCAAGAAGGAGGATCCAGAGAACCCCAGGTAAGGCATCTGCACCTCAGTCACTGAGATGATGGAGCAACTGATCCTGGAAACCATGTCCAAACACAGAGAGGACAAGAAGGTGGTTTGGAGTCATCAACACAGATTTACAAGCAGTAAATCCTGCCTGACTGAACCAACAGTGTTTTATGACGAAATGACTGGCTTGGTGGATGAGAGGAGAGCAACAGTTGCTGTCAACACAGTCTCCTGTAACATCCCTATAGACAAATGGAGTAAGTATGAGCCAGATAGATGGTGGCAATTGAAAACTGGCTGAACCGTGGAGTTCAAAGGGCTGCGGTTAGCAGCATAAAGTCCAGTTGGAGGCCAGTCCTTAGTGGGGTACCCCAGGATGGATCTAGGTCCTACATTGTTAATTAGTGTCATTAATGACCTGGGTGATAAGGCAGAGTGCACACACTTTTTGGAAGATACAAAACTGGGAGAAGAGGTTGGTAAACCAAAGGGTTGTGCTGACATCCATGGGGTAGGGACAGGCAGGAGAATTGAGCCAACAGCAGTCTCATAGAGCTTAAGAAGGTGTAAATTCCTGGGGAGGAAAAACTCCCATGCACCAGAGCACACTGGAAGTTGACCCACTGGAAAGCAGCTTTGCAGAAAAGGCCTTGAAAGTCTGGATGGACACCAACTTGACCATGAGCCAGCAATGCATTCTTGCGACAATAAATAAAAAAGAGCCAGCAGCCTCCTGCATGGCATTAGGAACAATGTTGCCAGCAGGTTGAAGAAGTCAATCCTTCCCCTCTGCCCAGCACTAGTGAAACACACCTAGATCCTGTGCTCACATCTTCACATCTGGACTCCCCAGTACAAGAGAGACATGGACATATGGGAGCAAGTTTGCTAAGGTGTTTAAGGAGCTGCTCATTTGTCATATGAGTGGCTGAGAAAGCTGGGATTGTTCATCCTGAGGAAGAAAAAGCTTGGTGGTTATCTCACAAAACTGATGGGACACAACTGAGCTTTTCTATCTTGCTTAGGTTTGCTGATCTGGTAGAACATTGCATGATTTGGAACAAACCTACCCTATATCATGGGCAGGCTTTCTCTACTGAAGAGATGCTGGTTCCTGACATGGAGTCCTTTGATCACAGGGGACGCCATGTGTGTCTTGTCTGTAAGTGCTTCTTGATATGTATATTGAGACACTAAGCCTAGGACTACAGCACAGAATATGACAATGCAGAATATAGATAAAAACCTGTTAATTATAATTTGTAGTTTTGGTTTACTCCTTTTAGAAGAATGAAAAAATCAAACTTCAGCAGCCATATCCAACTATATTATTCCTCATGACACTATGAAATAGAGAGATGGTTTCACAAACTAGATTAACAATCATATTTTACATTGCTGCATAAAATTGCTGAAATTGTATGGAAATCTGCATTGTGGATCATAAGTTATTGTAACCCTTGGAGTAAAAACTCTGAGCTGTTTTTTTCTCACACTCCCTGTTTAAGCTACTGGGCGAGTTGTTGCATGAATAAATATATTTCCTTCCTCCGAAAATGTAATATTAAGTGCTGTGTTATCGTTATAAAATACAAGTTGATCAGACAGACAGAGATTATTATTCTGACAATGGTGTGCACAAGAGTATCATTGTACATTGAATTTCAGTGTGTAATATGGTATAATGGTAACATAGCAATATGTAATGAGCACAAACTGAAATACAGGAAATTCCATTTAAACATAAGACAGGCATTTACTTGCTGTGAGGGTGTTTGAACACTGGCACAGGTTGTCCAAAGTTTTCAGGGAGTCTGTCCTTGGAGATATTCAAAACAAAAGTGGACACAGCCCTGAGCAACCTGCTATAGCTGACCCTGCTTTGAGCACAAATTTGGACTGGATAACCTCCAGAGGTTCTTTTCAACCTTAGCAACGTTGTGATTCTGTGAAATGCTGTGATTAGATTATACAATGTCTGAAAGGAGAAGTTGCTTGCAAACCTTTGTGCTGCAGCCACCCAGAGCCAGTGGTGAACCAAGACTCAGACTGGTGAGAAAGACTTCAAGACTCTTTGAAACTGAGGAACCTCAAAGAGTTTCTGAACTGCCGTGGCTGGAAATGCCAAGATGAGACCCAGGCACATATACAGCCTTGGCTTCAGCAGTAAGGGTCATAGGACACAGTGCAAAGGTGAACCATAGCTTGGCCCACTGAGTGATTACCTGGAGAAATGAAAGAACCAGGTCACTGGGGACATGTAGCAGAGTGCAGGGGCACCTACAGAGTCCAGTTGCATCCCATTGCTCCAAATGTCCCTTCTGGGCAACCACAATCATCTGTGTGCCATTCAGCATGGCACTATTAGGCTTGGGGTGAGAAAAGAACATCAGAGTAAGAACAGTTCAGCTTCCATTCCTAGAAGTTTTCAACTGTCTCAGACTGTATAAAGCTGTGAGCAATCTGGCCTGACCTCAGAGTTTACCCTTCTTTGAGCAAAACATTATTCTAGAGAACTTCTGAGATCCCTTCCAGCCTGAGTTACCTTGAGTCCTACAAGCAGGTCACACTCACATTTCCCTGAGATGCTGGATGAATTGCAGAGCTACCCAGTTCTGCCCAGCAGAGCCCCCGGCTGATCCTCTGAAAAGTCAGCAGTGTATTTAAGCCATGACACTGGCAGTCACCTCTCAGGTTTTGCTGTGGGGTGTGGGGCATGCTGGCAGTGGCAGAGGCAGTTACCCTGTGGGGAGCCAGGCTGAAGATCCAAGCCCGAAGTAGTTCTTGCTTTTTGGGGACACTGTTCATACCAAACTGCTAATGACTTGCTGGATTTGTATGGCCCACCACAGGGTGGGTGTGGATGTGAACCCCCCCCCAGCCCAGCTCTGAGAACGGTGCTGCTCAGCAGGGTCTGACCCAAAGAATGTTTCACAGGGGTGGTTGTTTCCTGCTGGCTTGTCTGGGCCTGTGAAGTGAGTCCTGCTGACCTGCTATTACTCACAAAGGCCTTTCTCTGATTATTTTTTGTCTGGGAAAGTTACTTCTATTGTCTCAGCTTATTTATTTATATCTGCCAAATGAGCATTTCACCTTCAGTTCTTTTCAGAAGTCAGAAAGGAAGTGTCTTGGCTTTTCCCACCAAAAATCTTGGGCTGCATTCCATGGTGGATGACAGAAGACAGCTCTCTCAAGATTTAATCAATTTTAAAATAGTTAAATTAATGTTATTACATGATTGTTTCTCACCCCACTATCTGCTCTGTTCTTTTACACAAGCAGATAGTGTTGTGTGTTCAGAACAAGCCTCAGAAAAATGTTTTATTAATATTATCACCGTCCTTCTTCCTAGGACCTTACTAGGACCCAGAGTTTATGTATTTTTTCCTCATTCAAAATTCTTCCTTAAACCCTTAAGACTTTTGTGTGAACAAAATCAAGTCTTAAAGATTCTGAAGTAAGTAGTTTCATTTACACATGGTTGTGTGTGTCTGTAATAGGATCTTTTAAAATTGGTTTGAGATACCGGACAAAATGTTCCTCGCTAATAGCTGGTCTTACACAGCAGAGGTTTCTTTTGAAGTATCAAGCATGGATACATGATCCTATTTAATGGCAGCACTTTAAATTGCAGGCTGGTTAATTCTATGTGAATTCTTCTCATCTGTTTCATATTTCTCGTACACATTACTGTAAAACAAGCTATACCCATTTCTGTCAGTGAAACCACTGTCCTAACCTACCATTTTTCTTAGAATCTGATAATAATGGTTGACTTTACCTCAAGAGAAAAACCTACAGGCAAACATGTCACACATAGCACAGTTTGACTAAGAACAGATACATGCCACTGGTCATAAAGGGTAAACACTTAAGACATTTAACCCAGCTGAGCAGTACTAAATGGAAGGCAGTGGTCATCTGGCTTTTGAATCACCTAATTGACATGTCAGAAAATAAGCATTTTATTGACAGAAGGTGATTGCAGAGAAAAGTAATTTTTCATTTAAATAGCCAGATACTTCCCTTCCTCCTTCCCTTTGTATTTGCAGCGCAGGGGAACATTTTGTTAAGAAAGCAAAACCACCAAAACCAGACCCTTTGTTACTTTATTTTTGCCTACACAGCTACCTTCTGATAATGATTTTCCTGACTGCAATCATCTACAGAGGATTCCAGCATGGAATAATTTCCAAATTATGTTTGTTCTCCATTTTTCTAACTTTGGATGCCTTTTGAACTAAGTTAGGATTCAACTATCTCTGAGAAACCACTCAAATCTCATGCAATGCAGTTGTAGTTCTTGTGCAGTCAAATCACCCAGTCTTACCTCAGTGTAATTCCACTGAAGTTGCCCTTCCAGGTTCTCCTTGGTACCAGCTGGTGATAGGTGATGGAGAGAAGAGGGTTTCAAAGTAATCCTGTGATTCTTATGCCAGTCCCCAAAACAGTTTCAAGAGTATTCCAGTGCAGGGCTGTGAGCTTTGTGTTTGGGCTGTGTGCACCACAATTTCCTTCCTTAGTTCTCCTCAGCCATAGCAATACCCTCCTGTTGGTGTAGAAGGCAGAGGATAAAAACAGTTGAGGGCTGCTCTCAGCTCTGACAGGGTATCCTGCAAGGACTGACTGCCAGTGCCAGGCACATGTACCAACATAGGCAACTGTCCCCATGCCAAAAAGCCACTTGACTTGATCTTGAGCCATATTACCATGAGGGCAGGTAAGAATGACTGCAAAGGGGCAAAAGCTGTCACCATGGCTTTGCAGTGCTTGTCTCAAGACCCAGAACCACACCACACCACCCCAGGCACCGAGCCCCGTATCTGCTTAAAGGAGAAACACAACCTACCAGTGACCATTAGGGTTGCCTTGGTCTAGTCTGGCCCTGCTGTGGTCTGCCCTGTCACCGCTTCCCCCATCACCAGGGGCTGCACTGCATCTTGCCAGGTCATCAGGCTTGCCAGATGTGGTCCCTGTTGCTTGCCCCACCACCACAGGCTTCCCTGCAGACACACATGCCACACAGGAGACCTCCACCTGTGCTGGTGACAAGTATCCTTTGCAGGAGAGCTAGATCCAGGGTAAGCCAAACAATTTTTTTTGTCTCAGAAGCCTTCAGTGACTCTGCCCAGGGAGAGCACAAAGAGCAGCAGCTACCATGGAAGAGAGCTGAAGGTGAGGACAAGGAATGAGGGTGATCACAGAGAGGAACATCTCACCTTTGTCCTGGGGAAGGTAGCTGGAGATGCTGAGGCAGGGCAGCCTTCTACAGCCCAGGGAGCTAACGCTGTCTGGCTGCAGTCCTCTGCACAGCCCCTCTTCCCCACGGCAGCATAGCCCCAGCTGTTCATAAGCCCTGTTTTTATGAGGTTAAAGGCACAGAGACGTAAGTTAATACAGTCTGTGAGAGCACTGTGCAGTGCTGTCAGCCTGGAGTCTCGCTCTCTGTGGAGATAAAGCACTGCTTCCCCATACTGTGAGAGGAATTTTGCAGATACTGACCTGCCTAGGTTCTTTTCTGAGCAGTACTGTTAAGAGCCTCTGTTGATTAGGACAGGCAAACTATTTTACCCTTCAAACTTAGTTATGATGGCCCAACACACTACCTCTACTTTTGGAAGAAGCAATGAAGATCAGCTTAAATGCTTTGCCTTCCCATACAGTGAACCCTTCATTTGTGTGCTGTCCAGATTTTGTTTGTGTCATTCATAAGATTTCTTGCCCTTGAAGCTGCTAAGAGATGAAATCAACTTTTTTTAGATTTTGCTATTTACACACAAAGAAAAGAAAATAATTGGAGGCTACTCATGTTTATAAAGCCCTAACACATCATTGAACCCAACAGGAAAATATTTCTCTAGATGAAATGTGAGGTTTTTACATGTCTGCTATTGGACCCCTTGTCCCACACACTGTTTTGAAGATGAAGAGGAGTTGTTAGAACTATCACCATTCTCCCTGCTCCTTGCAAGGCCTGTTTTATAATGTGATGACTCAAAAAGGCCCTTAAATATGTGCTCAGTGGGAATCAACTGAGACAGTAGCCATGCTGGCTTCAGCACAGCAACTTATTTTTAGCATCAGAGTATTGAGCATGAGATTTATTTTCAGAAGAAACATCCAATAATAGAGATGGCTGTTGTTTTTCTATTCCTTTCAAATTCATCTAGCAAAAGCAGAAATGTGATGAGTATCTGAGCCAATTTCTATTTTAAGACCCACTTAAGGAGGTTTTTCAGCTAGACAAAATAAGAGGTTCAAGACAGTGACAAAAGGGTATGGAGAAATCACTGCCAAGGTAAAATGTTACAATATTAATTAGAGGAAAAGCCCTTTAAAATACCATCCTACTAGTCATTACTAATATTCATTGTTATGAATACAACACAGTTCTGCTGAGTCATTTACTCAGAAAATATCTGGATGATCACCCTACCCTGGAGAGCTTCAACTCTACAGGCTCTCAGAGTTTCCTCGGGAAGTAATATGTTTTCAGAACTGGATGGGGAGTTAGACCATTCATCCTCTTTCCACCCAACCACAATTCTTCTCCAAAATATGTTATATCCACTCACAAGGAGAAACTTAAACAACAGGTATGTTGGACTGTCACCATAGTTATGTGTGTCATGGAACAGGATCTCTCCTCAGGGCACTTCCTATGCAAATAGACATGAGAACAAGCCCGGGGGGCTATAATGAGAACTCTCAGAACAAAGATAAGTTGATTATGTGTTCCAGATTTGAAACCCCCCAATGACATCACGCCCCCACTTCCCAAGATCATTTGGCGTAACATCTGTGTGTAATGCTAGTGTGGTCTTGATAGTTACTGGAGCAAAATCTCAAGTAACATCTGTGGCCTCATTAAGAGCCAGGCCTGTTTGCCTTCCTTTAAAAACTACTTTTGGCTCGTGTCACCCGCTGATTTGTGACTTGTGTCTGTATTTGCTGTGCTCCCAGTGATTTCAGTAAATTGAAAACTGTTCAACATCCCTGAGCCCTGTAGGTTCCTGTCCCGTCTCTGATCTCTTCTCACCTGAGCAAAGCTAGAAAGAAATGCTTGCTGACCCAAATCCAAAATTATGTGATTTCTACAGTTGTTCTAAAATATCCCTGCTTGCATTTCGGTCCCGTATGTAGCAGGGGAAAAGTGCCTGGGCAGTGTTTTCCTGGAACTAATTATGCCAAATTCACAGAGGCATCTGGGGATCTAATTCCCATTGATTTCCTGGGATGTCTAAAGCCCTTTGTGAATGTAGGTCTCTCAATCTAAGGATGAAAATATATTCTCATATTACAAGTCCTGGGAGAGATGTCCAGCAGGAACCATAGGTTTTGCTTGCTTATGAACTGGCAAGCATCAAGGCATCTCATTTGGTTTCGCTCATTACTTTCAAATAAACCATAGTTTTCTCTAAAAGCTGTCTCCATTCAAAAAGGTCTTGTGTCCAAACACCAAAATGGCTCATCCTTACCTGGCCTACAAGAAAATATTTCTATTGCATTTCAGGAGACAGAGGTAGATGATTATGAGCCATGTCGTGGACTGTCCTCTCTCTTTCCACCTTTGCCTTCCCTACCAAAGGCAACACACATCTCCAGCTCTCTCCTTGATGTTATGTCCTACACACCAGACAAATACCAAATATGAAAACCCAAGCTTGTTATTAATTTTACAGAATCTTCCCGCCTCCTCCCTTCTCTTTTTCCATCTGAGGACTGACTGTTGGAGCACCTCTATGGTTTGGGATCTGGGATAGAAATAAATGTTGATTCGGGGCCTCCAGGGTGCCCAGCAACAGCCCCCTGAGTCTCACCAGAACAAAAGATAACTTAAATATCTGTGCCTATGCAGGCTTCTGAAATGCCAGAGTTAGACTTAGTGACTTCTCAAATCACGAATTCAGCGTTCAGCTAGGAAGATGTTTGTATCTGATACTATAGATACTATATGGCATAGCAGATAGTGTGTTAGCACATGCCATACAGACACATGTTTGGGCACAGATTCCTTATCTGAAGCACAATCATGTAGGGAGAGGAAAATACCTTTTATTAGAAGAATTAAATAATCTAAAACCAGGCATGTTTTCACCTACCTTCATGTTTAGGCACTTCTATTACCCATTGACCACTTTCTGGCAGTTTATTTTAATCTCTCAAAAGTATTTAAAAGTACACCTCACACACACCACTGTACAGGGTCATAGGCAGCCAAACTCCCTGGGAGGCAGATGGGGATGTTAGGCTCCTCAAAAATGAGATACAGGACCCAGAAGAGAGACGAAGCAGCAGTGGAGATGAGTCCTCCGTGTACCTCCGGTGTCAACCAGAAGGAAACCAAGGCAATGCCTGGGGAAGAGAGACAGTCAAGCAGACAGTCAAGCAAACACCCTCCATCTCTTTCTTCCTTTCCTCTCTCCCCCAAGGAAATCTGAGCCTGTAACACGGGCTTGGCATGAAACCTGGGCCTGATTTTCAGGCTGTTAATGCCTAACACAGCCTTGATAACTCACTGAAATCAAACAAGATGGTAATTTAGACATGTTAGAAATTATCTATGAAGCAGGGAAAAACTTCTAAAAACTACACACTGTGTTGTACATCCATATACACAGCTCACTGTTCAGAGATCCCAAAGAGCAGCAGCCTTGAAAAGAAAGGCAGGTCTGCAAAACACTGCATACATGACATAAAGAAAAATGGGGTCCTCTCTTAAACAGATAATCCACCTCCACTACAGCGTGTCGCATGAAATCTGGGAACCAAGAGGCAGGTATGGTAGAACTATATTGGTAAATTTAGTCTTGTTGGTGAAAAAAATACACCAAAGATAGAACACAGTGCCAGAGGTAAAATAAAATTATTTGGAAATAAGCTATTTCAAATCCCATTGCGAGGAACATCAGAAACACTGCATTATTACTGCTCCACCCCAGGTAATTGCAATGAGAATTGGCAGGATATCAACAGCAGATTTGTCCCTCCTCTTATAGCTCAGTATTAGTTCTGAGAGTCAGAATAACATTTTTGGAGGGCCTGGTGGGTTGTTAAATGTGGAAGGAGAAGAGTTGTTTCGGCATGGAGCTTGCACTGGGACCCTCCCCAGGTAGCAGAACAGTGGGCATTTGCATGACAGGCCCTTGGCAGCTGCAGCCAAGGTGTCTAAGAATGGATCCTTTTGAGGTTTGGTTTAACAAAAAATGACCAAAACATTAATTTGACTTTCAGCATGCCTGCCCTAAACCTGTCACATCAGGCTTTATAATCAGCTTTGTTAGCTGGATGGGAGAAGCACAGGCTGGGGAGGGAGGCAGGACTGGACAAGAAGCCAAATTAAGCAAAACCAGGAGGAGCTTTGTAATTTCTACCTAAAGTCCCATTAGACAATTTTTTCCCACTTTTTGTGAAGCTAGTGCAAAATTCTCACTCTCTGTAATGAGTTATGAACTCTACCAGCTTGGTGAGTGTGCTGGCAAGAGAGATGCAACCAGCCAGTTTTTCATTTTTGAGTAACTACTCATTTCTAAAAATGTCCACATGAAGCATGTAATAAGCACGTAGAAAAGAGCTCTTTCCAGGCCCGTGGAAATGTTTATACTCCCTCTTCTGCCTAAAATAAAAATTATGGGGCAAGTTCCTGGCTTGTGAAGCTCAGTGTGACTCCTTTGAATTTCTTGGCATTTTTCCTCCTTCTACCAGCTGAGAACCTGGACATCCTTAGCTTTTCAGCAAAGTCGACAGAGAAATTAAGAGAAAGAGCATCATTCACAGCTATCAACTGCAAACATTTGTGCACTGTTCTCACTAAAAAGAAAGCTGCCTTAAAAAGATGAACAACAGGCTGTTACTTACAGCCTCAGCCTGCAAACAGGAGCCTGTGACCACAAGAGCCCACAAAGGAAAACTCCATTCTGAATTCTGGGCCTGATAATGCAATTAATAAAGAAATAAATCTGCAGCATATGGTCAGTCAAATTAGAGTTTTAGCAAAAGAGAGATCAGAATTATAAAATTCCTCTGGAAATTCCAGTAACTGCATATTTGTTTATAAACATGGATCTGATTGTGTAGAATTTAGAAGAATAAATATCCAGCCTTTACAGTGATTAGACCCCTAAGAGTTTAGACCTATACATCTCCAGTGAATAACAGAGTTCCTATTAAATAATATATTTCTTCACCTCTGGAAGAGATGAAAACTAAAATTCTATGGCTATGCAAGATACAGAGTGTTCCTCACACATCATCTTCCTAAGACATTTCATATATTGTATAAAGATACACACTAACTATACATAAAAGGAGCATAATGCTGCAAAGCCAATAAGTTAAAGGTTAAGAAATGCTTGAATTAAGTACACCACTGTAGAAAAAGAAATTTTAAAAAATTGCCCAGTATGAAAAAAAAATCAGTATCTCAGATATTCATCTCAGTTTGGAACAAAAATATGAAACAAACAAAACAAAACAACAACAAAGAAGAAGAAAAAAAAAGAAAAAAAAAAACACCCACAAAAAAAATGTCACTGGGCTTCTCTGCAGGCTGAGAATTGTGGCTTTTCATCAACTTTTTCCAAAGATTTTATTTGCCAGTAGGACAACATGCAAAAGAAAAAGCCGAAGGTCTACAGAAACAGATGCTCTAGTGTGTAGGAGACATTTTACCACTATCATCCATCCTGTCTCCTCAGCCTGGGTCTGCTCCAGCCCCTGCTTCACAGCCATGCACAGAATTAATTCTGTCCAGCTGCTCTTTCCCGCTCTCCAAAACCTCTACATTCCTCACTTCATGTCTTGCACCTTAGGTGGGAGGCACTGGGAACACCACAGAGATGCTCTCTGCTTTCCAAGCTGTGCCTGGGGCACCAGGACCTGAGGAAGAAATCTCAGGAAAAGCCCTGCTTAGTCTCTCCCTGCTTGAGCTGGGTTATGCTCAGGGCAGGCAGAATATTTGGGATAAGAACAACCAGACTTTAGGCAAAACCTACATAGATGTGGCAGATTGAATTTTCTCACATCTTCATAAAATTTGACCACCTTTTCATGGGAATAGGAAAAGGGATATTCTGAGCACTTAAGTGATTTTACGACACAAGGGCCAAATGAAACGGTGCTAGAATACATCAGGAGAGTTTCTTTCTTACTCTCTTATTGATAGAAATGTTCAGACTACTTAATTTGATTATTTACCCAGCTAATTCAACATGGCATGAGAATTTCAGCCCAAACATTCAAGTTCAGCTATGTGTGAGGAAGATGAACTTATATGGGAAACAGATTCTAAGTGGAAATTGCACTTACCAACTCTTCCTAGGAATGTCTGAAAAAAGTCCCCCACTACTGCCTGATGGAAAGAGAACAAGGAACACCTTAAGAGAATTTGTGATGGCCTGTACAATAATTAGAAAGAACAATAACAACACCTGATAATACCTGACAATAATTACAATGCCCCAGGATTGTAGAAGGGGCCCTGGACTCTGCATGAAGCAGACACCTGGCCATGCTTGTGTGAGTGTTCTTGAGTGACTCCTTGTGCTGCATCCATCAGTCCTCAGCCAAGACCTAGGGCACTGGCTCCTCCTCCCCATCCAGGGGCACAGCAGCATCACCCCACACTCAGCATGCCCCACACAGTCCCTACCTCTCCACACCACCCACCAAACCCATGTCCCCTCTCTTGACAGCAAGAGGGTTGCTGCAAGTTAGAAGGCAAAATAGCTGAGAATGGAAGAGATTTTCTTCTCTCACAGCATCTCAGCGTAGTGGAGAGACTGGTCTCCTCTCACTGAAACTGCAAATATTATGGAACACCTAGAGAATGCTGTGGGTGTAAAGAGATTAAACCTTGCCATTTGGGCATGACCAAGCTAGGTACGGTGCACCTCAGCAAAAAAGAAAACAGAAGAAGTATTTGAATTTTCAGTCCAGGGGAACTTAATCACAGTGCTCTCTGATTTTGTGTCTCAGGTGTTCTAGTAACCCCAAGGAGGTGCCCATGGGAAGGGGGCATTTTTGCCTGTGAAAATAACCCTGAGACACATCATCAAGGTCTTTAGGAAAGAGTTTGTTTTGGACATTCAGCTGATGGACTTTACTGTCCCACTGAAGTCAGTGGGACAGTATCTGAATTACTGCAACAAGGAGATGACATCTTGCCCCAAAGGCTGTAGACTAACGGTGGTGATGGGATCAGCATCCAAGCTACGTAATATAAAAAAGAGGATTGAGAGAAGAGGGGTCATTATGCTTCCCAGGTATAACAAGCAAACTCACCCTCTGGCAGCAGTGGGGTGAGAGCAGAGTGGCAGGAAAACAGCAGGGACTGGTCATCTCAGGGGCCAGTCATCTCAGAGGGGCCACCTCAGTGGAGATCCCCGCCTGAACAGTGCAACTGAAAAGGGCAAGAAGGGCTGGATCAGAAACAACAGCTGAAAAGTGCAGGATTTAACTACTGGTTTCTGCAGGAGGGGGGAAGAGGATGACTGTGGTTACAGCTTGATAGTCCTGTAACAGCCTGCTGCTTTCTCAAATAACACGGAGTGTGCTCCGTCAAGCAGGAGCCACCAAGCACCTGCTTCCCCTGCGCCCACATCGGGAGGCTTGGCCAAACATAAACACGCAGGTGAAGAGGTTGAGATGATGAAAGACAATAGACCATTACCAGGGACTTAATGGTGTTGTAAAGGAGATAAATGTCTTTGAAGTAACACCCTTAAAACATGTGACCTCCGGGCTGACCTTTCCTTTCAGATTATGGTATGCAGATTGTTTTATACTGGCCAGTGCAAACAAAGCAAGCAGAGCTAGCATCTCAGCCCCTGTGATAGGAAAGTACTTGGACATCATGTCCATCTAGACAGCCTGTTGTTTACTTTAGCTTGCCAAAAGTAAAACTCTGCCACAATTACTGCCTTTCAAGACACATACTTCACTCTCCAAATAAAGCAAGTGTATTATTTTCGCTAGAATTTCATTAATAAGACCAAACCCTGGAGACAGAGAGCCAAACCCAAATCATCCCTCCAGTCATCATAGGCTTTCTCTGTTCTAGAAAAGCACTGTTATGATTGTCTGTCACTTGAGCAGGACAGTCTGGAGGACTGAGGTGAACCTGAAAGGGTCACCACTGGAAAGAGCAGAGATGCTGGGAGCACAGTGTGTGAGGCTCTGATTGAGACTGTGAGAAAATAAGCAGAACTTACCCATTCCTCTTTTCCCAGCTGGGATTATGCCAGCATGAATTAGCATTTTTTTTCTATGTATAATCACAGCACTGATTTATGCTATTAAGATTGCAAGCTCTTCTAGTCACCAGCAGCTTTTCTGCTCTGTGTTTGCATGGTGCTTGGTATAACAATGCTTCAAGCTACAGCTGGTGCCAAACACATAATAAATAAGAGTAAGGAGAAAGCTGCAAACGTTATTTGAAAGGTTGCATGCACACAGTCTTTGCTCCTCTATAAACTTTGAGAAAACCCAGAAAACTGGGGTTTTTCTGAATCCAGATGCAGGGAGATATTTCAGGTCTGCAGAAGTGAAGATGGGCACTGCTGAGCGAGGAAAGGAGAACAAATACTGGCAAGAGAGGTCCCTCACCCCTTTCAGCACCCTTGTAAAACAAC
Source organism: Ifrita kowaldi (assembly GCA_013398055.1). NCBI lineage: Eukaryota > Metazoa > Chordata > Aves > Passeriformes > Cinclosomatidae > Ifrita > Ifrita kowaldi. The sequence continues at coordinate 646,611 of VZRS01004231.1, forward strand.
TGAGTAAACTTTTAAAGAACAAGCTCTGAAGGTCCAAGCCAGCCTAGAGCTGTCTGCTAGGGCAGATGGGACACTGAACATGAAAGGAATTGCTGGAGCTTGGAGAAACTGGGCTGACCTGTGCTTCCCCACGCACAGCCGGAGGATCAGCACTGGGAACGGTGCCAGGGCAGGGGGTGGAAAGGGGGCAATGGTGGGCTGGGCACATGGTGGTGCACCTTCAGCAGCCACGGAACAGACACCCACGGGACTTCTTGTAAGCCTCAGAATTGTCATGGAGGAGAATGGGGCTCGCAGACCTGGGCAGCAAGGTCTGATCTGTGGCTATGCCTCTTCCCCTGGCTGTTTTCAGAGGTCCCACATGCAGGTCCTGGCTACTCTCACCCCACTCCTGGAGCTATGTGAGGAGGCACGAACTCCTGCACCTATTTGCAGCCGCATGAATGCAAAACTCGAGAACGCGCCCTGTGAGTAAGTGCTGCCCGAGCCAGGGAGCTTCCTGAAATAATCCTCTGCATTGCTGTCCCACCTTCTTCGCTGGGGCTGGGGACATGTTGCAGCCCGCTTCATCCAGCTGGCCTGGGGTCATGCAGGGCCCTGGGGCAGGGCAGCCCCGTGGGGGAGACTGCGGGTGTCTCTGTGGTTTTGCCTGCTTTTATTTGGCCCTGATATTTTGGTGACCCAATAGGCTACAGAAGAGCCTCAGCACCAGGGCAGTTCTGGTTACCCCTTTTAGGAAAGTGCCTGTGTTTTCAGTTGTGTGAAGCAAAGGGAAGGTGATGGGTAGGACCAACACCTGGGTCCAGCCTTAAAATCTTTTGGAGGGAGTAGAAAAGCAAGTCTAATTACAAATGGAATTTGGTGTTAAATTGGCCCCTGGTCTAAGTAGAGGAAATCTACCAGCTTTCTAAGAAACAAACAAAGGTGCTATATGGATTTGTATGTCCCAAGGACTTGATTCATAATTATTATATGCTTGACTTTCCTTTGTTGTTTTTTTTTTTCTAAGTTAGATTTTGTTTTCTCAAGGTTTGTCATTTAAATGTCTCTCAGCTGTGAATGGTCAGAGGCTAGGAGAGGGCTTGGAAGATGGCACTATGTCTGCTTACCCATATCTACGCTGTCCCCTAAACAGTTGCTTTGGGATATTGAGTTAGATGGATCTTTGACTTAATGAACTTGGCTGCTCTTGAGTGCTTATAAAATACATCCTATGTTTGCATGTCATGGAGTTCAAAGGGGTTTGGGTGGGATTTTGGTTTGGTTTGTGCTTTAATTCGCTGCAAACTTAAGTATGCAGCAAAGCCAGTGGTATTTGCACATAGTGCAAAATCAACCCTCAGACAGAGCTTGCTGCTGCTTTTAACCTTCCCTATTGCCAGATAACCTGCTCTTTTTGTGCCATAGCTGGAATCAGAGGCATGGTGAGGGAGGGGTGAGAGGGGGGCAGACAGGCATCCTTCAAGGAGAGCACCTGGGCTGGGGGATTTGCTCCTCCAGAACCAAAACAGAACTTGACACTGGCTTGTTTTTGACTCCGTGCCACAAACATTTGCACTCCACAGAGCTTTCTTAATTTGGCTAGATGATATTTATCCACTCCTTGGGAGAGATGGCTGAGACTCCAGGCAGTTTGATTTATGCCAGTTGTTCAATTTGTGACAAATGCTGTCAACAGTTGTTCATTTTAATTACTGTTCTTGGGCCCAGATGTCTCAAAGATGAGCTCAGCACCACATAAATATAATAAATACAGATAATATTAGCAACTCAGCCTCCTTTCTAGGGGAGGAGTGTGGAGCAACCTACTGCCCTTTCTTTCCCAACACGTCTCGCCCCTGCCTGGCATGGCACTGGAAGCAGCAGTGGAAAGAGGATGTGGATTACCTTTCCTTCCTGTTTGCTGGTGGGCCGCTCATGCCTACTGCTCCCACACTAAAATCACATCTTGATTTGTTCATCATATAGGTACAGATCACTTCGCCCAGACCACACCAGAGCAAGCCCTCTGGCCTCCACAGCAGAGCTGTTCCTGCTCCTCCAGGCTTTTGGCAGTGGAGACAGCAGAGCTCTCTGCCCATCTCTGTTCTCTCCAATATTGCTAGAGACCATTGTACCAAAAGGGAAACTATAATCCTAAAAATATTTTAGCAGAACCACCTTCTCAGGGCCTTTGTTCCCTCACTGAATATACAACTCACTATATAGAGAGCTTTTTCACAAGAGGTTCAGTGCCTTCTGCACCCCAGCTGGAGCTGGGCTCAGAGAAGCGGCCTTAAGGTGATTATTAGTCCCAGGTCCTGCATCCCCCTGTCACCTGTGCTGGACACCTCTTCACTCCCACAGGCTGTTCAACACTTTTTGAAAAGGTCATGGGGATAGGGACTTGGGTAAAACTCAGGAGGGATGAATACAACCCTATATCCTACCCCAGTTGTGGAAAGACTTCTTCTCCTTTGCTTCCTCCAGGGTAGTGGATGTTGCTCACTAAAACTTGTTTAAAAATGTATCCAAAGCCACAACTGGGATTCCAGTGCCTGTACATAATTAATAAGCAACATGGGCAATTTAATGTCTTTATTCTAACTATCAGCTCAGAGTAGGAATCCTTTCAGGAGCATTAAGCCATGTAGGCAACATTAGAACCTAAGCAAATTATGAGCCAAGTTGTTTACCTCGTGAAACCTCTCATATGTTAATTTTGTTCCTTGGCATTTTCTTAATTTTTTACCGCTGACTCACACAAAAGAATTTTCCAGTGTAATTGCAGAAAGCACTTCAGACAGCTCATGCCTTTGGCTCTTGCCTCCTGTCTCCACTTGCACAAGGAGGCAAGTACTGTCCTCTGCCTGGCAGGGGTGGGGTTTTGCATGCTTGGCCTCCGGTGAGGTCAGGGTCAGTGCCAGGATAGTGAAGTCCCTGATCATCTGAAGAAATACGGGTGCACTGGGAGCCAAACCCATGCTGACTCTGGGTGCTTTTTGGCAGGATTGGTGATGTCTCCCATCGTGGGTGTCTGGGGCTGTGGCAGGGCTCAGAGAGGACAAGCTTCTGCCCATGGGTGACAGCCACCCCACAGCCCTTCCCTGAGCCCTCCAACCTCACGGGCCATCGGCACGCACATTCAGAGGACGAAACCTGGAATGTGACACCCTGGGGTCTGGGGCCAGCTGGAGGTGGGAGGACAGAGCCGGGAGCGCGTTACGACGCTTGTAATCACACTGGACACATACGGTTATATTTAAGCACTGGATGTCTGCTGGCTGAGGAGGCCAAGGCAAGACTGGACTTGATTAGACATAATGACAAAAATGGACCAACTGTTGCTGAGAAAGCCTCTGCAGCAAAGTATTACCTCTTTGTTATTGAGATATTACTGTCTGAGGCTTCACTGCTTTCAACTCCCCATCGTTATCTTTACAGACTTCCACTGCACTTTAAATAGGTTCCCAAGTTCAGCTCTTTGCCCTCGGCCATAAATTTAACACACTAAATATTTTCATCTGCTGTAGAACGCACCACACTGTGGAACTTGTTACTTCATGGCAAATAAATACAGCTTGAAAACAGGACTCACTTTTGAAATTTTTTTTTTAAAGTATAACCCTTCTCACCCTAAAAATGTTAAAAGCCAAAATTTTTGTTTTGCAGTGTCTGAGTTAATGTATATATTTTATATATTTTATTATACAATCAGTACTGACTGTAATTCTCTCTATCTAAACATAATGGACTAAAAAATAACACGTTTAAATCAATATTTAAATATATATTCAATTTATTTATTTGCTGCTAAAAGATACAATAAATGGGGTTTTTTTCAGGCTTCATTTAATATAATGGGTTTTTATATGATTACATTTATCTGCCTGTGTTCATGCCCAAAAAGTACATCAATGTGTTTTCTGTTGTGATTAAATGCACCTTTATATTATCTCCAATATGCCAGAGTTATTTCTATTTGTTCAAAGGTACCAGAAGAAAAGTGGATTTCTATGCAAAATTTTATACAGAACTAAATAACTCTAAGTTATACAAATCATTAAAATAGATAATTTAGTTCTTTGATCAAATTAGTGTAGCTTTTACTTAAGTAAGAGTGACCCTGGGAGTCTTGCCTTTACTGGCAACTGCAGTAACTTTTAATCTTTGTGCATTAGCTGAAAACCTGCTGAGGACTCTGTACCTCCACAGCTGAGCTTCCTTAGATTTATGAAGGCAGAGGTAGAACAGGCAAGAAGCAACATGCCTGTACCTAATGGCTAGAGGACTTCACTGAGGGATTTTACATGAAACAGTAGCTGGATAAAAACCAGTGATAGACACAGAATCGCAGAATAATTTAGCTTTGAAGATACCTCTGGAGGTCATCTAGTCCATCCCCCGCTCAGAGCAGGGTAAACTTCAAAGTGAAATACAAGCTCAAGTTAGATCAGGTAGTACAGGGTCATAACCAGCTGAAGTATGAATATCTCCATGGACAGGGTTGCTCATGGGTGTAGACACCAGAGCAGCCCTGCCCAGATAACCACCCTACAAAAGTCATGCTTTTTGCTCAGTTTCCTACCAGCCCCGTGATTCCTGGCTATGCAGCACTGCAGTTTCTACACAGACCTACAGGCCAGAGAGAGATGAGGGTACTTGCCTGAAATGTGGGAATGTGGTTTAAAATCCCCTCAGGCAGAGGAAGCCTCAAACCCTTCCTTGAATGGTGGTCCATCTGCTGTGGCCAGAAAAGCCGCCGACCACAGGCTTTCTTGTATTATTGATTCAAGTCCTGTGTCTGTTGCTAAAAGCATTCGGATGCTGCTTCATCCCCTTCCAGCAGCTGTACTCACTCAGGGGAGCGCCCCAATCCCAGCCCCATCCCTGTCCCTGCGTGGGGGCCCCTGCAGGCCAGCATTGCTTCTCCCTATGGGCAGCTTTGCTGCTGGATCTCTGCAGCTAAGGGGCTTGGTCTGCTGCAAGCCAGGCAAAAGGCACCCACTCAGAGGGAGCTGCTCCCCTCCCTCTATTTCTGAGTCAAAAAGGTGTCCCCCTGGTTTTAATCACTGAGGAACAGAACTCAGCCAGCTGTGGGGTGCTTTGGGACAAAAGGGTTTTATCTTCCGTGTTTCAGGATGGACTCCCTTGCTCACGGTACCCACTGGAGAGAGCGCTACTGTTCAAGCAGCAGAGACAGCAGGCTCCTGCTGTGGCCCTGGGGCAGTTCTGGGGGGAGACAAGTGGTGTGGGCATCTTACAAACCTCCTATTACCACCTGCTAGAGCAGGTGCTACTCTGGGGTAGAGACCAGACAGCAGGTTTCATCCCTGCTCCAGATGCTGAGCACAGACAGATCCTCAGCCCACTGGACACTTGCAGCAGCAGGACTTCAATCAGAGGAGATGAAGCCAAGGTGAGTTTAGTCCTCTCAGCCATACTCCTGATATGTCTTGCAATGGCAGTCTTAAAATGCCCATTTATACCTTTCACTTGTTACTCAGGATCTCACACCTTTTGTATGAATACTATTTAGAAACTGCTTATGCATTTTAAAAAAGAATTAGAGAACAGTGAACAGAAAAAACACATTCACTAAGAAATTGATAGAATGGGCAGAAAGCAAAATAATTATAATGCACAAGTTTGAACATAGAATCACAGAATCAGAGAATCATAGTAGGAAAAGACCTTTAACCACCAGGTTCATGATTAAACCATATCTCAAGTGCCATAGCCACGTGTTTTTTGAACCCTTCTGGGGATGGTGACTACATCACTTCCGTGGGCAGTCTGCTCCAATGCTTTAAAATCCTTTCCTAATATCCAATCTAAACCTCCTCTGGTGCAACTGGCGGCATTCCCTCTAATCCTTGTTACCTAGGAGAAGAGGCCGACCCCCACCTCATTGCAGCCTTCTTGCAGGTAGTTGTAGAGAGTGATAAGGTCTCCCCTGAGCCTCTTTTCCCAGCCTAAACTACTCCATCTCCCTCAGCTGGTTCTCACAGGACTTGTGCTCCAGACCTTTCACCAGCTCTGTTGCCCTTCTCTGGACACCCTCCAGCACCTCAATGTACTTTTGGAAGTGAGGGGCCCAGAAATGGACACAGCACTCGAGGTGAGGCCTCACCAGTGCTGAGTACAGAGGGACAATCACTGCCCTGATCCTGCTGGCCACACTATTCCTGATACAAGCCAGGATGCCATTGGCCTTCTTCTTGGACACACTATTGACTCATGTTCAGCTGCTGTTGATCAGTACCCCCAGGTCTTTTTCTGCTGGGCAGCTTTCCAGACACTCTTCCTCAAGACTGTAGCACTGCCTGGGGTTGTTGTGACACAAGTGCAGGACTTGTCACTTCATTTTGTGGAACCTCATACAATTGGCCTGGGCCCACTGATCCAAACTGTCCAGATCCTTCTGCAGGGCCTTCCACCCTCCAGCAGATCAACACTCCCTCTGACTTCATGTTGTCTGTGAACTCGCTGAAGGTCCACTTCATCCTTTCATCCAGGTCATCAATGAAGATATTACACAGGTCTGGCCCTAGTACTGAGCCCTGGGGTACACCATCTGTGACCACAGAACCACAGAACGGGTCAGGTTGGAAGGGAGCACAGTGGGTCATCTGGTCCAGCAGGGTCATCCCAGAGCACATGGCACAGGGTTGTGTCCAGATGGTTCTTCAATATTTCCAGTGAGGGAGAGTCCATCACCTCTCTGGGAAACCTGTTCTGGTGCACCCGCACAAGTAAAGTTCTTCCTCATGTTCAGGTGGAACTTCCTGTGCATCAGTTTCTGCCCATTGCCTCTTGTGCTATTGCTTGGCACCACTGAGAAGAGCCTGGCTCCATCCTCTTGACACCCTCCCTTCAGATACTGAGAGACACTGATGAGGTCCCCTCCCAGCTGTCTCTTCTTGAGGCTGAACAGGCCCAACTCTCTCAGCCTTTCCTTGTAAGAGAGATGCTCCAGTCCCCTCATCACCTTTGTAGCCCTCCTCTGGACCCACTCCAGGAGCTCCATGTCTCTCTTGTCCTGAGGAGCCCAGAACTGGACACAGCACTCCAGGTGAGGGTCTCACCAGGGCCATCACATAATCTTGTGCCTTACCCAGATCCCTGATGCTGGCAGTGGTGTTTTCTGGACTGACCTTCCCTTTAAAGACCCCCACAGCAGCCAAGGTTGGAGCACCAACACAGATCTTTCTTCCCCTCACATTTTTCCCACATTTTCCGTAAGGAGTAGTGGGACCACAACTGTCCCCATAATGACTTTTACATACCCAGTTAAATATGGATATTCCAACCTTCTGTAGCTACAGTCTACACTCCCTACTTCAGTCTGCACCCCTACTGCTACCTGAAATCACATCTTAGCTTGGCCAGCTCAACACCTTCCCCTGCCGTTCATTTGTCCTGTGGCATGTAACAACTGCTCGAGCACAGAGCTCTGCAAGGCCACTTCTGGGGCTGAGTCCATGTCCCCTCCTGTGCAGCTACCTGATTTGGTTAGCAGCACCACAGTGACAGTGGTAGTGCAGACCGAGACTCCAGGCAAAGAGAGACAAAGTAAGTGGTTCCCACATCTGCCCCCAAGTTAAGCAAGCACGACTGAGCACGCAGTGTGCCCCCTCTGGGGAAAGGGTCCCACACACATAATGTTATAGAGGTGTTTTACAGGGATTAGGTCCTATTATAAAGGTATACAGCATATTTATATTATAATTATAATTTGATATGTTATTTTTATAAAAAATATGCATTTTATTAAATATGCCTGTTTGCATATAAAGTATTACTGTTAAATAGCTAATATTATGTAGAGATGTAATATTGCATATATCATTCTGGTGGTGACAGGAACTCAGACAGGTGTTTCTGAACCTGGGCCATATTCTGCTCATCGTGCTTCAGTGCAGCAGAGCTGCTCTGGCCATGATCCTGCTGTTGGGAGTTGATCTACAGGGATGATGCAGAAGAGAAAGCAGAGCCTTTCCAGAAAGAAGCACTCTTCTGGAGCACAGAGCAGTGCCCTTCAGTTCTGTGGGACTGTAGCCTAAAGGATGGGAATTTAGTGCCTGGGTGCAGGGTAATTTTGCTGTGGGATATTTCAGAAGGCACTTCTGTTGATCAGAGAGCAAGATATGCTCCTTGCCTCTTTGGGCATGATGGAAGTCCTGGCTTTTTTCTTACATCCTCTTGAGCGGAGATTGGATTCCCCATAGGGAAGAAATCGGTGATTCAGAATGAGGGGTTTTCCATGTATAGCTTGTTTGATTTATGCTTTATCTTCAAATGGTGAAGGGTGAAATGGCATGGAGATGGTCCCCGTTTGGGAGCTGGGGCCAACAAGACAGTGATCAGCCAAGGAGTACTCAGCCCCAAGGTCTGCATTGGACCAGGAGGGAGGAAGGTAGAGAGCAAACCACCCCAGAGCCCTCATCCTACAGAGAAACTTCTCCAAGTCCCTTCAAAGCACAGACGATGGTCGCACACACACACAAATAGTGTGCACAATAGCACCATCTGGTGACTTTGGCCATCAGATTGTATTTCCATGGCACCATATTACCCAGGGGACAATTTCCTCTCCAGTGCTGGGCTGCTGCTCTCCATGCTCTTTTCATAAAATCAATGGTTTCAGTTCTTCTGCAGAATAAAAAACAGTAGACATGGCAAAGTCTTCCAAAACCACTCTTGCCAAACTCCCACATTGTTGCTGGTGTGACCCTGAATTTTAACATTCTTACGTTTCAGTAAAATTTGGTTTACATTCTTTTCTTTAATGTGTTTGTTAGGTATTTGGCACATATAGCACTACCTACCAGATGCTAGGAGAACTCTCACAGGCCAGTTATGAAATGAAGCATTTTTCTGGGTTTCTTGATGGTTTGTTTCCTATTCCTTGGAAGCAATGTGTCACTGCACTAACACACATTTCTTCAGGCCAACAACCACATCCCAATCATGCTCCACTGCTTCTTCCACTGCCACCAACGCAATATTCCAAAGAAAATCCCCCACTCAAGAATAAACTTTGTGGGAAGCCAACCACGTTGTCACCCTTTTTGGGTGGCACATATAAAAGCCTTGAATGAGCAGTAAGAAAACAGAAACACAGCCCAGGATTACCATGAAGCATAAATGCCCAAAGTATGTCCTGTTTCCTCTGCCTCACCTTTTCTTTTTCCTTGTTGCATGAGAAAACAAGCAGTACCCCCAGGTCTTTTTCTGCTGGGCAGCTTTCCAGACACTCTTCCCCAAGACTGTAGCACTGCCTGGGGTTGTTGTGACACAAGTGCAGGACTTGTCACTTCATATTGTGGAACCTCACACATACCTCTTTTTCATACTCCAGAGAGGATTCTGAGGGTCTTGGTTGGTTTGAGGCAGCATTGAAGTGAAACATAAACATGTGAGTCCAGAAAACCTCCCTTGCTCCATTCATCCAAAGCAGAAGGAATTCTATTTATGGATTCCTCTTCTCAACCAGCTGGGAGTGATGCTTGCTCATGGCTCTCTCCACGACACGTGCCTCTCCTTGGCTGCCTGCCTGTGCCTGCACATCACACTACAGTCATGCTGGTGACAAAGGTGTCCCATGTAGCCTTCCACTGTGCTCTGCAAACACCTCCTGACTTTTTGTCCTGAGACATCCAGCACGTGGAGTCCCTGTCAAGATCCACCTTTCCCAGAGCAGTTCAGGGCCAGGTCAGCTCCAGACTTTACACAGCCTCATGAGCTTTGGCCAGCTCTCTTTGTGTGGTTGTTCTGTGCTGTAGCCGCAAATTCACGGACACCTGCACTGTGATGTATTCACTCTGTACTGCAAACTCATCTTACAAGGATGTCTAATATTACAAAGTCATCATTATAATTAAATATATTTCTGACTACTTGTTAGGTTACTCTGAAACATTCTGTTTTGATAGGACAATGAGTAATGGTTTTAAACTAAAAGAAGGTTGATTTAGATTAGATCTAAGGAAGGAGTTTTTTACAATGGAGGTGGTTAAACACTGTTACAGGTTGCCCAGAGAGGTGGTAGATGACCCATCCCTGGAAACATTCAAGGTCAGATTGGATGGGGCTCTGAGCAACCTGATCTAGTCGAAGATGTCCCTGCCCATTGCAGAGGGCTTGGACTAGAGGATCTTAAAGGTCCCTTCCACTCCAAACTATTCTATGATTATCAGATACGATTGAAATGGCACTCACCTTTCCTTTGTAGATGAACAAAGCACATTTCGAGATCTGTCTTGTCTGCTGTTTTGATTAGTCACTTGCTTAGAGTTTGACACCCAGAGGAGAAATATTTGCAAGGAATCATCCAGAAATTAATACCAAGATGCAGCATTTCCCATCTAATTACATATGCTGGATGTGGTCAAAGAGCTGGGACATTCTTCATGACCAGTTTGTTGTCCCTGTGGTTTTGGAATGCCCTGATCCCCTGAAGGCCTAACTCTCTGCACATCCAGCACAGATCCAGTGCCACCAATTCAGGGATACTCTAGCTTCTTGCAGAGAGAAATCCTCAGATGGAAATCTGTGGCTTCTTCCCCCAGCTGTCATTTTGTCCAGTGCTGAACCATCCCTGAACAAGCAGGCTGCATCTGTTCTAGCAAAACAAACACAGCTGAGGCAGAGCTACAGCACTGGCACAAGGTGGTGCAGTCGTTGTCAGCATAGTGCTGGCTGGACCCCTCACCCTGCCCCAGGCCTGGCAGCTTTTCCCTCCTCTGCCTGTGCTGTGAACAAGGGTAGAATGTGAAAACGGTATTCTTAAATTATGGTGATTTTCATTTTGTGAACTTTAATTTTGATGCACCAAGATCTTCACTGGATTTCTTATGGTGAGTCCCCAGATACTTCCCAGTTGTGTATTTTATTAAATAATTTGTCATTGTAAGTGCCTCTGTAAGTTAAGATACGAGATGAAGTGTGCATCCTTTCTGGGTAGAGTAGAAGCAAGCCTCGACTGCAGAAACAACCCCTTGAGTGTCTGTTTTTCTCAACTTCTTTTCTTGTATAATATTTTAAAATTATATCAGCAATTTTTTCAACCCCGTTCTTCTCCCCACATAGGCATCATGTCCCACGCACCTTATCAGCACCCTTTCCTGTGCTGAGGATTGCTGAAAGGGCCAATAAGGAAAACCTGGCAGCAAAAGATTACCTCAAGCATAATTTGTTTCCCCATATTTTCTAAGTGTGTGCTTTGCTTCAAAACTTGAGGAAAAGCCAGCTTTTCACTCAGGGAAAAAGCCTGAGAAGGTGCTCTTGGTGATGCTGGTCAAGAGAGAGATCAAAGATAAGATCTCCTCCCAAACCTTGCTGGCTCAGCTGCCTGCAAGGGCTCATACCCCAGCATTTCCAGAGAGAAAAGAGAAATAACATCAGCCCCTCTTGCTCAAACAGCTTCACTTGGCAAGGACTTGTGAAAGGCCATTTGGACCATAGGGAGAGAGCAAGTAAGAGTGCTCTCAGCCTCAATCATCTGCCCAGAGCGGGACTTTGAGGGTCTCATTTTTGCTCTAACATCTATTGGTATAGTTCCTGAAATGACTAACATACAAGAATTAACTGGTCATCAGAGCACGACTGCAGCCCTCCCCTGGCCAAACTCCCACAGAGCACAGCAGGTGCAGACAGCACTGGCCCAAGCCCCTGGGCCACACGGCTGGAACAACATCCAGCCTAGGAAAAATGCCAAGCTCTTGTAGGCTGCCAAATGGAGGTGAGGTGCTCTTCAACAGGGAGGTGCACAGTTTTAGGTGCCTTAGGGCTTGGCAGATGCCAGGAAGAAGAGTCATGGTTTCGGACTTTCGTCAAGAGGTCCTTACGCGGCATTAACAACTCTCTGAGCTCCTCAGTACCAGGATCTGAAGTCCCAGGCAGTGGCTTAGGGAGGCAGCACAGCTCTCCTGGCATAACCAGCACCACACTGGCCACAGGTGTGTGAGCAGCTCTGTGGAGCCACAGCAGCACTCCTGTCCTCTCCCAAGACTCTGCCTGACCCTGGTTTCTCAAGCCAAGCCCAGTCCCTTAGTCCCAGGTTCCACATTACTTCCATGTCCTGTTGGCAGAAGGCTGCACAGCAGTGACACCTCTGAAGGGATCCCTAAGCAACGCCCTCAGCCTCATCCCTTAGCTGTTCCCATGCCTGGGGGACCTCTGTAAGCAGACTGCCCATCCCACTTTTACTGCCTGAATCCACTGTGGTGGCCAGAGAGGGATGTTTCACCTCCTCCAGCCTGTGCTGAAGCGCAGGTCCAAGGGCCTCACGAGAAGCAGAGGTCAGTGACCACGAGGGTGCCTCTGGCAGCAATGGATGGACTCCTTAACCTAGGTGGGAAATTGCACTGCATGCTGTCATTGCCAGAGTGTGGGAGCTAGGGAGTTCAAGACACGAAGTGTGCCTTCTGGGGCCACCCCAACGCCAGCGCTGAGTTGGGAACACATTGCCATAAGGATGATAACTCATGACATGGTTCCAACTAGACCTAAACATTCTGTTAAATCTTTTGGGTCAATATGACAATTTAAGGGTGTTTGTTTGTCTGCAGAAAAGTGGGTCTGAAAAATAAATGGAGCTTAAATATGTATTGTCTGCCATATTTTGGTCTGTCAGTTTTGATAGGGCATTTCAGGAGTGACAGGGGTGACACCAGGCTCTAGCCACTGACTCTCTGCCCTCAGGCATCAAACAGAGACTCAATTACGGAACATGAGTCAATAAAACCCCTGTCCCAAGACCTCTCACCATCTTGTGACCCCTTGTTTGTTACCTGCTTCACCTCCTGGTCCTTAAACCCAGGGCTTGCAGATCTGCTGTGGTCCTTACTCAAAAGAAATAGTTTTTTTGAAGGTCCTTCACTAAAGCATAATTGGTAGCATGGCTGTTTCAGAGGAAAAGGTGCAGAAGATTCTATATTTGGCTGGGCACTCTCGAATGTGTTTGTGAGTCTGAGAGAAGGAATATCTAAAAGGGACTGCAAAAACCAGGCATAAGAAGTGCAAGAAGATTCCAGGATATATGCAGAACAATTCTGAGTCATGCTAGAAGAAAATGCTAGAGGCAGGTACTAAGGAAAGGATTTTTGGTGCTAGAAATATGGTCCGTGTTGCAGAATCACTGATGAACATGTACAACTGATTCAATGTGAGACACACAACTCTAGAAGCATACATTCCTTCAACCCCTTTCAAGGATTTTGAAAGACAAGAATTTTCTCCCCCTCTCCCTGTGTGCACCAAGAGTATGGCTCAACTCTCATATCCTATCTTGTCTTTACAATTTGCTCTTAAAAAAATGGATAAACACAAGCTTGTTTCACGATGGGAAGCAGCTTTCTTGTATCCAGGACTGATGTGGGTAAAGTGCTCCAATTTAATTGCACCTTCTCCTTACCATGGAGGTCTTACAGGATTGCTGTTCCCAGCACAACCAGTCCAGATAGAGCTCAAGCAGAACCTCATAGAAAGAGCTGCTGCCAGGACATTCTTGGTGGGGTCCTCAGCTTACCTGAGTGTAAATGCCTGGCTCCTCAGGAGCCAAAGCAGGCAGATAGATAGTCCTTAAAGATGAGCAACAAGGCCCATTCTTCCTGGGGGCTTGGGCAGTGAGGACATGCTGTGGGTATTGGGGTGGTGGCCCACAGTAGGTGGGCTTTGAGGGCAGTCTGACCTGTGTGTGGCCTGGATCAGAGCAAGGAACTGCCTCCTGCTGTTCAGGGTTTATTCTGGGGGGACAGCCGATGGGTCTGTTCCTGCTGGTACTTTGTGGCTGCAATTTTTTGTATATTCCAAGCACCCTGCAGAGCTTTGCTCTCTTTTTTTGTTGGGTTTTTTTTTATTTTGTTTTAGTTTGTTTTGTTTTGTGGAGGTGGGGTTTCAGGGGTTTTTTCCCCTTCCCTTCCTTGCCCTGCCCAGTCCTGCCCTGCCTTCCCCTTCCCTCCCCTTCCCTTCCCCTCCCCTTCTCTCTCACCTTTTCTCTCCCATTCCATTTTTTCCCCTTTTTGTGCATCTATGTACAGAAAGCAGATTTGTCTTTCAAAGCAAGCCGAAAAATGAATCAGGGAAATTATGGAAAGGAGATAGTCCAAAGGAAAATTGGGTCAACAATGAAGACCTGATTGAGAGAGAATCCGTGAAGGAGTAAAGGATTTTATACCTGAGTTACATCTGAGTGTCATGCCTGAGTTACTTCTGTCTCAGGGATGAGGGAAGTGTGGTTTCCCCAGTGAGAAGGTAGCAGTAGGGTGGCTGGGGGTGATTCCCCAGCAGCTGGGCTTGCAGCAGGGGCAGAGTCAGCTCTCCTGACACTGGGTGTCCCAAGGGCCCTGCCTGTCCCCCCCAGCAGCACCTCAGGGAGAGCAGTGAGGGTGAGAGGTGCCTTTCTCAGAGCAGAAATACCAGACACCGTCCACCTCCGAAGGGGGACAAAGGGGCAGAGGGGAAAGGCTTGTCCATGAGAAGATAGAACCAGGTCAGTTTTCCTCATGTTTCTGCTCCTGCAGGATTATCTAATGAAAAATACTGGGCTACACCAAGCACTCAACTTTTCTGTAACCATAACAATAGAAAAAGCAAATTCTTGTGATTTGCTTGTAAACCAAAGTGAGTTCTTTCACAGTGCACCTTTTTGACAAGTCAGGAAAATGTAGCTTTTATCTAATGAACACCCTCTGCCCCCCTCACCCCATGCACCATACATAGTTTCTGAATCCCAGACAACTCCCAGATATCAGTACAAAGATGAAGGTAAAACAGTCATTACTTGCATGGCTAGGGGGCATCTGATGTAAAGTGCATTCCCTGGGGTTTGGGTTATGGTTTGTAAAGAAGTGCAGAACACTTTCATCTCCCCTTTCAGCCCATCTGTGGCTTCAGTTGACAGGACAAAATGTGGCACAACAGAGCCAGACAATAAACTATTGTACAGTGGAACAGGAAGCAACAGGTAATGTTTAGAGGAATTAAATTATTTTTGGATCTGATACTGATAATCAGTTTAGGCGAGGGGTATCCAGTGCAAATTTATACAACATTTTTAAAGGACTGGGAGCACTCAAGAAGCAGATAAGTTAAAGAGCAGTATAAATGAACCATTCATGAACTCTGAGACTTCCTTGCCTGCATACAAGGCACATGAGAACAGACCTTGTTGCCTGTCATCCTGGACTTTTTTTAATTAACAGTTGTGAGCCATTCTTGTGCAGTATGTCTGATACTGGTGAGACAGCTTTGTGCCTTTTTCAGAGGAGCAGAGAACATATTAATATGACATTCCTGGAAATACAAAAAAAAAATTGAATATCATTCCATCTTCAAAAATCTGTATTTCATCCAAATGATAATGTGAAACCTTCACATGACATTCATCTATTAAAAACTGAGGCACTGTAAGTCAGTCTAATGTGCAGCTATTTAAAACAGCTGCTAGAGCAATGCTTATTTAATTAACCTAAGCTTTGTGACATCCTAGATGTCTGTGGAATGGTTCCCATCCAAAGCCATGCCACTTTTTGAGAGTAGCCACCGTAGATGGACCAGAGGTTCCATCACCTGTTCTAGGCAAAAAACGCTGGGATAACAGTGGTGAGGGTCAGTGCAGTTCTCTGCTCTCATGGTGTGTGTTTATTTAGAAAATGCCTGGGTCTGCAGCCCTCCCTTCAGGTCTGCTTGGCAGGACCCCTCCCCTGCGAGGCTGTGCCGGGCACTGTCACCGGCCAGGCAGCCGAAGGGGAAGCAGCACTGACACTTCCTTTACAAGAAGGCAGGGGATAAGAAAGAAAGCAGGCTCCTCCAGTTATCTGGTAAAAGCAATAAAGGGCTTTCTACAGCTGTCAGGATGACCCAAGGAGATCTACCAGGCAGCATCAACTCGACCCTGCTTTCTGTCCCAAAGCCAAACAGTTGACACGTCAAAACCTTGCCATCAAGTCCTGCCTCAGCCCAGATCTCTGTGGGGGCCGATCCTGCAAGGTGCTGAGCACCTCTGAGCAGAAGCCTGGAAACCCTTTTGTCCTTACAGCAAAATACATGAGAAAGTATTATTTGCAGTCAATGGGTCCCAGAATGGACTGTTGTTCCCATTGCCCCTGTTTTCCCTGTCATTCTGCAGTGTTTGCACTTCACACAGGTATATTTTCTGTGGGGTGTGTCCATCTGAGGTGCCCTGTGACCTGTTCAAGGCAAAGCATTAACCTGGAACTACTCCTAGCCCAAGTGAGGAGCAGCTCCAGCATCTATTCCATCTAGCTCCAAACAGCTATTGCAAATAAGGGGAATATTTTTTTGTGTGTGCTCTTCTCATCTGGTCTGGCCCTAAGATATCATCAGTACACGTACATGGAGGAAGTTTGTTGGAACTGGGCTTGTGCTGTTGGGGATCCTCAGAAATGAGGGGAAATCAAGGACAGATGTAAAAAAACAGTGGGGTTTTTTTTTAAAAGACGCAGAAAAAAATCAGATCTTTTCTGAGGATCTGCTGTACCACATCTGCAGACATCCAAGGATAAAACAAGAAGTTTAAATTCTACTTTAAGTGAAAATCTTAACTCAAACTTTAATGTGGAGCTGCTACCAACATCTTCATTTTATAACATGTAAGCACACATGCCACCACAGAGCTATTAACTTCCATGCACAGAAACTTTTGAAGGCACAGCAACAGCTGCTTAAATATGTCTATAATTATTCACGCATTAACACCTACTGAATTAGCAGCATTAGCACCTACTGAATCATCTTGCATGCGTTTAAATAAATTAAGGCTGGGATTCAGTAGCACTGGCCTGGGAGGCTGTAGCTGCTGGAGTTACGGATTCAGTGCTGCTTGACCTGCAGAGCAGGTGAAAGGTGTTGCAAATGCCTTTTTGGAAGAGCCTGCCCTCTAATTGGCAGCAGTGCAACCCGTCAGGCAGTGGTGGTTGGCACTGAAATATATTTCCTCTTATTCTTTGTTTTTGTTTCAATTGAGGAAGATTCTTATAACCCTTTTTTTTTTTTAATTCCTGGACTTTTCTTACTAGGCCCCATTAGGAAACTCACATTTCTCCATCTGTCTCAGAGCTTATTTTATGTGGAAATATTTCAAAACTCACGCAGCTCTTGTTCAGCCCCATACAATTGAAAGAAGTTCAAAGTTGGGCAGGGCACCAAGTCAGCAGACATTAATAACGTTACTTGCAACCATTCAAAACCTGTCATTTGTTAAGTCTGTCCCTCTCATTCCAACAGGCATAAATCATGTGTATAAATGAGCTCCTACCCACAAAGGAGAGCTGATTTTAACATCTAAGCCTGCGCTGTCGCCATCAGGATTTTTTCCTTCCACTATTTTATTTTTGAGTCCCAGACCAGAAGGGAGGTGACTCAGTGCAAATACACCTCAGGCACGGTTTGGGAAAAGAAGTTAAGGAACTTCTGCATGAAAACTTCAGCTCTTCCCACTCAGATCCCGCATACACATCCAGCATAGCAGAAGCATCCTTCACATCCCACTCTCAGCACCTGTATCAATCAGGTGGGGAGAGGGGCTGCCCAAGGGGAGGGCAGTGGGTGTCCCTGCTGCCAGTGATGGGGCTCCAGAGGGACCATCCTCCCACACAACCTATCTCGCTCTTGCCAACTGCTCTTCAAGCACTGAAAAGTCTGTGTCCAGTGGTGTCCTTCTGCAAAAGACTTGTCAAATCTGAAGAGAAATGAAATCTTGACACCACCACTCCAAATTGTCGTGGGGCTGAGGGCTGGTGGTTATAGAACATCCCACTCAGGCAGGCCCTCATTCCTTCCCTCACCCTTCTGCTGCAGGCACCAACATGCTCCTTCCTATGAGACAGCCTCTCAGGCACTAGGAACTGACCTCACAAATTGAAACACAAGAAATTTCATTTAAAACATAAGCGAAAAGCATTTTTCTGTGAAGGGTGGTCAAGCACTGGTACAGGCTGACCAGAGAGGTGGTGAAGTCTCCATCCTTGGAGATATTCAAAGTCTGACAGGGCACAGGCCTTATCAACCTGCTGCAGCTGATGGTGTTGGAGCAGGGGTTGGAACAGATGATCTCCAGAAGTGCCTGCCAGCTTCAGATATTTTGCCATACTGTGACTGTGTGACTTTGCCTCCCAGCTACCCTCAGACACTGTATTTCTGCTGTGTGCCTCCCAACTCAAATACATCTTTTCTCCAAACCATCTTGCTGTGGCCAGAAGATGTCCTCTACTCTACTGTGAGGCAACAGCCTTGAGAGCACATTCACCCTGGGCAGGAGTGCCTGTTGTCCTGTGGGTCACTGGAAGAGAAGAGGCATCCTTCCCTTTTTATGCATTTCTGTATATTCCTTGCTCATGCCTGGTGCCCACAACTAGAGCCTGGAGAGCAGGCTCCGGAAGGACGTGGTGCCCAGGGCTGTGCACAGCTACAGCCCTGCAGCACTGTCATCTTCCCACACACACAGTGTCTCAGCAGCACATATGGCTGTCGATGATCATGGCAAGTGCTGTCCTAACCACAGGCTTCCTGCCATGAGAAATCATAGTGACTGGGAAATTGCAGCTTTCTGGGACAAGCCATTACAAAGAAGCTCTTTAGAACCTACTCAAGTTTTTTTATGCTCAAGTAGGCCTGAATCATTCTGGCTGGCATTTTTTGTTCATACTCTCCCCCATGAACCTGGGGATTTTAATTTTCTTTAATCTGCAAAAACATCTAAGGATGATTTTTTGCTTCAGCAAGAGTTGTGGAATCTTACTCCCTAGAGAGGACTCCCTTTTTTATATCTCTGGAGCTAGGCAAGCTGACTCCTCAGGGCTCAAGGTTATGAGCAAACTAAGAAAGTGCTAAACCCAATCATATTTGTCACAGTAAAATCCAGGAACTGTGTGACCGCTGTGACATCCAGCATCCTTCTCAGAGTCATAATGCATCCTCTGGAATCCTCACATCAGCCTGTTTCTGCTGAGAAGTTTCAAACCAATTAGAAGTTTAATTCAGTCACAAGCTGCTTAGGCTCCTTCCTTCTAGTGAATAATCTCATGTGGCATACAGCAATCAGGCTATCAAGAACCTCAGAAAAGCCATTGCTGATTTAAAATGCGGCACCTGGGTGGCTTCCCAAGATGGGGAAATGCTTTGTAGATGTTGTCTTCAACAATTTTCAATCTAAGGCTTGTCCCTTTGCCTTTTTGGGAAGCTTCCAGACATTGCTCTCATTTTTTTGCAAAGCCTTCAGCTCATATTTTATACCCTCTTTTAATTCCTTCTCTGACATCTCCAGCTGCTTCAAGTCTTAATTCCAACTGCAAAGTCTGTGGGTCTTGTTTTAGACCTTGTCTGTGATTTTTTCTTTCCCTAATTCCAGACAAGTAATTTTGATATTTCCACCATTTGGTTCTTCCCAGTTCAATGGCACCAGCAGCTCACAACCCATCTGCCATGATTGCTTTTCTGCCTGGCTCCTGGTTGTGCTTCCCAACCCAGGCAGCACCAGGAGTTCTCCAGCTCATTTCAATTAAGAAAAGTAGATGGCAGAATCAGGGATCCCACTCAATTACAAAAATTAAAAAGAGAAAACATGTTCTTCAATCACATTTGGACTCAAAATAGCAAGATACAGTTTCTTTGCTATTTTTATCCCCCATTCTCAGGCAGTACTCTACTCCAGGATCACATTACAAACACTTCCCTCTGGCTGTCTTTAGCTGCACGCTGCCATTTTTGCCTACTTTTCTGCTGACCTGGCTTCATTTTTCATGTAATGGTTCTACAACAAGTAACAGTCAGTCGCTGGCTACCTGCCCCCAGTGAAACCTCTCTGCCCACACAGCTTCCCTCCCACCAGCCCTGCCTGCTGTCCACTGTTTCATCGATGGATTTTTTTGTTTTGCTTGTCACATACTTGCAATGAGCTTCCCCACCTCTTAGAAGTAATGTATAGGATGATTTGTGTTGGTTTGTGTTGTGAATAAGCCTAGGAAATGTCCCTGGGCAAGCAGCACCTTTGCCATCAAACAGCTGTGCCCAACATGCCCCCTTTCCTACCACATCAGTAGAGGGAGAACTGCAGGATACTCTCAACCAAAGGTAGCAGTGGTCTTGCCACCTTTTCTCAGCCATCCTGACAGTTTCTACTTCTACTCCCTTTCTGAAGTTCTTGGGCCCTTGAAATAAAAACAATCTGTGGCCAGAAGTAGCTGATACAAGGGATGAAGATACAGAGGATGAATTCCATGTGAGGATGAATTTGTCAATCATTGCTTGTGGTGCCCACACCAACTTTCAAGGATATCTTGTGGTGCCAGTCTTTGTGGTCACGGGCTGTGTTCGGACAGTCTGGGTCTAACCAGTCCTGGGGCATGGCCAGGGGGAGTGCAATGGGGAAGAAACGTCTCAAAGGCAGAGTATCAGATGATGGGATGACATGAGCACCTTCCATGACAAGCCAATTCTGCTGGGCCACCCTGCACCCACCCACCGCAAGGATCACCCAAAGCTGCTTCTCCTCGTGACCTAAAGCAGAATTTGGGCTTGCTTGGCTCTGCCTTGGGCAGTAGTAACAGCTCCCAGCTCTTCACTCAGGCTATGTGCATGCAATCCTGGAGTCCAAAATCAGCCACTGTCATCCCAATCCTGCTATTGCCTCCCACCAAGCTGGGACCCCAAATCCATGTCCTACACTTGCACCCCTCACTACCTGTAAAATGCAGGAGCACATCTCATGCCATCCTCACCACCCACCTCCTGACTACTTACTACACTTTTTGCTTCAGCTTCTGAACTCAACCCATCCTGGTCCTTATAGATATGGATATATATGCCTGCAAAGATCAAGGCAGCAGCACCAGCTCTGAACCCTGTCAAGGCACCAGCTTTCCCTGGAGATAAAGGACACCTGCCCAACGGCATCTGTAGGAGCCTGTATCAGAGCTAGCAGCATCCATTACCTGTAGCTTTAGATATGCTGCTTAGAAGTCCTTTGGGGTCAGTTAGGGACCAGTTTGGGACACTCTACTTTCCAGAAAGCCAATTTTTAAGTTTTTCAAGGATTAATATATTCCCAGAACCAGATGCACATAGCTGTTACAATATCTGCATTTTTGCTTTACTCTATGCCCTGTTCCTACTATCCCAAAAGATTAAAAGTTGATTGCTACCGTCCTGGGAAACCAGAAGCTGACTGCAGACCAGTTAAAACTTGTTTTTTTTTCTGAGCTGTCATCAACAAAGCTTTGAGTTTTGCATGTTTGCAAGGGTACCAGAAAAAGAGTATCAGATGCATACCTAGCTTAAACACTCCCCTTCCACCCTCACAGGCACACACAAACACACCCAGAGCAGAGACCAGGAGGAACACTAAAAAGTTCTGTAGAAGTATTTATTTTAAAAGTAGAAGCTATAGCTGAGCTCCACACTGTCTTGCATGACATTTGCCTGTGCTGATTTCTTTGCAGGGGTTTGTGAAGTGTTGCCTGTAGCAGCCAAACAGGCTGATAAACCCCTGACAGATCCTGCAGGGTTGGAAGGACTCAGCACAGTGCTTCTCACAGCCAGCCAGCACCACCACTCTATTGACATTGGCAGAGCTGCTCGGCTCCGTCAGAGGGAAACTGGTGACATCATGCAGCTTTCATCCTTCCACGGTGACCCACATCAAAGACAATTTAATCGCTGCCCAGAGGAATGGACATTCTGTAATATACAATGAATCATGTTTTGAAGTCCTAGGAGGTCATACACAGCTCCTGGCACATCCAGTGGAGGAAGGTGATGTGGATGACAGCCCCTTACAGCAGATCCCAGAAAGGTTGTAACTGATGATGAACTCGCCCTCTCAAAGGCTTAGCCCTGCATACTGTAATGCATGGACATGGACTTATCAGTAGCTCTGCAGGGACATGGATATACAGATCATGATTATCCCAAGTGTTAGCACAGCTCGAGAAAGAAAACCTTACTGTAAGTGTTCTTGGTCAGAATTATTAGGACGGTTAAATCAGTTGAATGTCCATGTTGTTGGATTTAACTGAGCACAGTTTGGTATCCCAGCAGTGTTCTAGGCTGCCTCTCCAGTCCTGTGAGTGCAGGTCTGCTGGGCAAAAAGCACGTTCCTTTAGCCATGCCTTCCACCAGCAGCCAGGTCCCTTTTCTCTTCCTTCAGCAGTACTTCTGCACCAGCAAGGGCGTAATGAAGGAGCATTACTTGCTTAGTTAGCCCTACCCCTGCTCTTGAAGAACTGTGTAATGTCTAATTCTATCTCAAGGCTAACTTGAAGCTATAAACTGACATTTAAATAGTGCTCTTTGTTGACGACTCTTACACATATCAATTTTCACTCACATTCTTACACAGAGATGCACACTCATACATGCCTGTAAAAATAATGTGTTCTTTATGCTTGGATATAAAACAAAGAGGTAAATTAAAATGTTTATGAGACTCCTTTGCATGCCTAGGTCTGAAAAATATAATTTAAAAATTTCAAAGCCCAAAATATGCAGGGGGATATAGTATCCCTAAAGTTCAGTCTTATTACCCACTGTTAGCTAGGCCTATTCGGAAAACCAGGACTCTATTTCATGTGAAACATGGAAGTCACCATATTTTATTTCTCTGTAGAATGCAATCAAAAATAATATTCTCCATGGATGTTGCCATGAAAAAACAGATGCAGAAGATATCTGGTGGTCCCACAGGTGACCTAGATTCTCTAGTTTAGCTGAAGGGGTTGAATCTCAGTCTCTGATATTCCAGGTTCTCTCCAAGGAAAGGTAAAATTCCTTCTGGATGTGAGAAACTTACTCAACAGCTTCATTTAGGTACTGCTGTGTTTTAGCAAAATGTTCCACAATTGTATTTTTGGATGAATCTGTGGTTCTGTGAAACATTTCCCACTAAAAACCTTGTTCAGCTGGATAACAAATGTTTTATTCTGGTTAGTTCTACAGATGAACTCATTGGAGTCACACCTTGTCTGTCCATGGGTACCAGCTCCTGCTCCACTTTAGTACATCTCTGGGAGGAAAGATCATAAACACAGAAAAGGCCCAGTGGGAGTTTCTGGATATCTGAAATCAACTGAACATGCGTGGGAAACACTTAGGATACAAGAGGATCTGCCTGCTGGTGCAGCTACCCCTCTCAAGTCCAACCTACGCAAGGCCAAGGCTTGACATGTACAGCCACCGGGTGCCTCTGACCCCCGCCAGCTCTGGATTCTCAGCATCTGACAACATGTGCAGGTCCTTCAATATACTGAACACTTGTATATTGTATATTGAATACTTCAACATACTGAACACAGTAAAGAGCAGGACGTTTGTGAACAGCTGCCTGGGAGACAGAGGTGAGTGGAGACCTTCGCCTTTTTTTATGAGCATATTGCAGCTGCTGGCAGGTCTCTGTTCACAGTCGACAACACAACAGAGGAAAACAAAGGAGGGGAGGAGGCCTGTGTCTGCATCTGCAAGGGATTGGGAGTCCAGAGATTATTCACCACAGCTGCAAGCTTTACCATGGGCAACTTCAGCAGGAAGAATTTTCCTACTTGCCAAAAAGATCACCTCAGAGCGTTTAGTTGTCCCGAGCTGCACTGAGCAAAGTAGAAATGTCATTTTTTCTTCGATCAACTGTTCAAAGTGGTACCCAAAATGCCGAGGTTGTTTGCAGACTCATTTTTAGCTGAACCTAAAAAAGGTAAGTTCAGAGCTTGTTCAGAACTGATAGTTACCATGTGATGATCCACTCTCTTAACCAGGTTCCAAACAGAAAGGTGAGGATTTTCTCTAAAAACCTGACAAGTCACAGTTTTCCTGAGTCAAGTGAGAGAGCTGCTATTTGCATAAACCTCTTTCAAAGTCCTTGTATGAGAGAAGAGTTTTTTTCTGGTCTGAATACAATCAAATCAGAGCATGGAACTGCTCAGCAGACTCACTCAAACTCCTCTGGCCATCTCAAGGGCAAAGCTGATGGTTTGAGAGGAGCTAGGGACAGATTTCCCACTGACATCACTTTCTCAGCTATGACAGGAAACCACAATGTCTTTATTGTTCAGGTGTTTAATGCAGTCAGAGCAGTCAGTAATAAAAAATAATGACTCTGTGTATGTAACACGGACCAAAATGCAGTGATATGTAATTCTGTGCAGTCCTCAGGTTCCTTCCATATGCTGCTGTCAGTTGTGTCCTCTGCTGTGTCATTCTAAAATGTCTTTTTCCTATGAAATATAATTTCCTGTGTCTTTTCCTGAGGATGGTGAGAAGATCTCTCCCATGTGCTGCAGGGTTCACTCTGTAAGGACCTCCACACAAAGTGATCACTGGAAAACAAGTACCTGGGATTATGCTGCTCCAGGTGCTCCAAATCACACCTACCTGCTGCCTCCACTGAAATACCTTCTCAGAGCTCATGTTTTCTACTACTACTGCTAGTGGGAATCCTCCCACCCTTTCTTCTTTCCTGTGTGATTTAGCCAGCTTTTTTAGAGAAGCAGGCTTGCAGGAAGTTGTACTTCTGAGGGCATGCTTGCACTCCTGCTTAGCCCTAGACCCAGTCCTAAGGCCTACAAACAGTACTACCCACTCTGCAAGTTTGGATCTGCCACACAGCACATCTGCCACTAAGCCCTGGGGCCATGCCCTGGGCAATGATCAGCACTGTGCCAGGAAGCCTTCTGCAGTTCTGGAAAACAACCTCAGCTCCCTTTTGGAGATACGCTGGATAGGATGTATGTTCAGGTTTTGACACAGTAAGTTGGATTTAATTGCCTCAGCACTGGTCTTTTGGGCTATTTGAGATGCCCCAGCCAGTGTCACCTGGCCCCAAGCAGCTGGAGAGTAGAATTTCCCATAAATCCTCTCCCCACCGACTACCAGAGGACGTCTTGGTGTGTCAGGTCCTCTCAAGTGTCACTAGATACCTACAGCTGGGAAACTGCCCTGGGCTGGTTGGTGCCTTCACTAGGAAACTCCCAAGGAGAGATTAGAACACAAGTCTAAATGTTTAAATAAAGACTCATGGTTTATGGTTGAGCTACTCATTTTCTAAAATGGTTTGGAAGTGATTTTGTTGTCTGACTTAATTTGTAAACAGCAGTGCATCAGCTTACATGTGTGAATGTGTGAATTTTGCTCTCTGTGTGTCTGTCAGTGAGTGTGTGTGCACCAGTTCCAGCACACAGATAACAAGCACCTAAAGCAGGTGGAGGTAATGTAGGTCTGGCTCGGCTCTAGGTCTAGATCTTAATTCCTTCAAAGTCAGGAGGTGACTCAAGGAGACAGAGCCTTGTAAACCTCAGCTTCACTTGCCCCCTCCTTCTGTCTCCCACTGTGGAATGACAGACGAAAGCAGGCAAAGCTGATTGCCAAGCGGGCACAACCATGCCCAAGGGGAAAATTCCTCCTAGTCTCTGCAGGGGAGTTCATGTCTACTCTGGTGCAAAAGGCCTACTTACCTCAATCTTCGCTTGTCCAGATCCAAGTGCAATTAATTGGCATAAAATTATCCATCCATTTTTCAAATCCTGACCCATTGTTTGAATCAGTGACCTCCTGCAGTACCAAATTCCACAGGTTGATTACATACTGTGCGAAGTAATATTTCTATCCATTTACTAGCCATTAATTTCTGACCTTTGGGAAATCTGAAATATGTATGGTCATGAGAAGGATCTTGAGCCATTCATAGTTGTGTGTTGTGCAAAACCCATTTGTTCGTTTAACTAAGTCCCGAGTTCATTTGGCCCCAACTTGACCACCAGGCATGACAAATTAGCCCAGAAAGCAAGAGAAATAGCAAGAAGCAAGCTGCCAGCTGTTAGATGAGCAAATGGGGAGTAGCAGAGATTCCCAGAGCCAAATTGTTATCTTATTTATGCTAGCATAAATCTAAAGTAACTGCACTGAATTACCCTGGATTTATCCTTCTGTAAAAGAGATCAGAATCTGACACTCACTTTGGAAATTTCCTTCCTCCAATTTCCATTCTTCCTAGAAACAGAATGAGACACCGTTGTGTCACAGCTTTGTCAAATATTTCTTTACAGGAAAGTATTAAATAACCAACAGTTCTGAGGAAAAACAAAATCCCTTCCAAAACTTTCAATAATCAAAAGAAATCTCTCGGTTTTACAAATCCAGAGGTTGCAATACCAAGAGAACTAGACAGAATTAACTAAAAGTGTCCTTTGTTGCTTTGGTCCCTACAGCTGTCTGCTTCTGTGAAGTCCAGTTTTGGGTCTCAGTCAATCCTAACTGTGGAACTGAGTTTGATCAGTGGGAGACACAAAGAGAGAGCAGGAATGGAGATGATGCAGATGAAAGAGATGCAGGCAGGTTTGAATGTACTCCATGCATTCAAGTACCCTCTTGTTCTTTGCTTTATTTTCTCTTCTCATTGTCCCTTACAATTTTATCACAAGGTTGCTGCGAGAGAGAAACAAAACACAAATATTGCAAAAGAAATACAGAACAGGCTGAGTGATATATGTAACATGTTATTACAAACCAGCCTGTCCTGAAAAGAAAATTACTACTTCCCTCATTTCTAGTTTAGTCCTCAGCATATTTTTTCTCACACATACGATTTTATTGCCAGGGTGTTTTATGTGAGATGTACTTGATTTGCAAAAGTAGTTCTGAAAAGTTGCTTAAATTATTACTGTGCAAAACAGTCTAGGATATTTAATTGAAATGGCATCACTCTGTTTTAAAACATTGTAGTGTTAAATAAACTTGACCTGTAGCACCAAAGCACTCATTTTTCTCCAGCTACGTCATACCCTTGAAATGCTTATGTATGTGTACGACACCCTGACTTCTCCAGCTGAAAAACAAATGCAAGCCCCCATCGAAAAATAACGGCACTGCCACCTTTCCTCTTGTCACTGAGACTAATGGAGGAAGAGGCTCTAAGAAAGAAGTGGCCTCATCTTAATTACCAGTGGAGATTGAATGAGACAGGTATTTTAAGCATACAATTGTGCTCTGAGTCCGGATCCCACGTCTGCAGTCACAGAGCTCTGCCTACAGCCCCAGCTGGCAGCCAGCTCTGCCTGCCCGTGTTCTGGGGCACAGAGGGAGGGAGTGGGCCAGGGGGATCATGCCAGGAATGTGGGGGCAGGGCCATGGGCAGCAAGGGGACAATGCTCCTGGCAAGACATGGGGTGACCCAGGAGAACTCACCATTGCACAGCCAGAGCGGGGATGGTCTCCAGCTAACCCTGACCCTCACAGGGGCTGTGGACGTCTCCAGCTGCCTGCCAGGAGCCGTGTTATAACTTTTGCAAAGCTTAGGAGAGCACAGCCCCTCATCCCTTCCCCCTCTCCAGATTCTGATGGCTGTCCATCCCTCAGCACCGATTTTTTTGGGTCAGAATTAAAGAAGAGGAAGGCACAGCTCAGTGCAGTTACCCAAATTGCATAATTGTTCTGTGTGTGTGAGGACCAATAAAACTAATAGCTGCTGGCATCAAGCCAAGAATCCATTAATGACAAACTGATATCTCTCCAGGAATGTAAAATGTTTTACTAAATAAACATTAAAACCAGGAAGCTTTTAACTTCTGTCAGTAGGTAAAACTTCATTGTGACTCTATTGGAAGGAGGGATAGCCAGGAGGTAGGCAAGGAAACTTTGTTGCACTGATAAAAAACTATTTAGTACCAGGAGGAGCTGGTGTGATGTGTTTTACAGTGATTTACAAAGCATGATGAATGAAGATTGATGTTTTCATGGGATCAACACGCTGACTAGATGGGAAGGAAAGAAGGCAGTGGTATGCTCAGGCGGAAGGTTCCATCACGCTGGATGATACGCAGAAATCAGCTCACTGAATTTTGTACCTTTTCCTGTGTGGCATCACTGTGCTGTTATTTACAGTTTTCCAGTGAAAGAGACCTGAAAATTGGAAATACAGACATTTAAGTTCCCACAATTCACAGGAGGCCAGGGAAGCAGTCACAGCACCAGCCTGACAGAGCTCAAGAAGCATTTGTACAATGTACACGATCACATGGTGCAACTCCTGGGGTGTCCTGTGCAGGGCCGGGAGTTGGACTTGATGATCCTGATGGGTCCCTTCCAGCTCTGCATATTCTATAATTCTATGATAACTGAGACACAGAAGGAATTCTTCTCTTGGAATTCATGAGGAAAAGAGAAAGCACTGTTATATGGCTACTTCCAGGTCATGCCATTGAAAGGACTATGGTGTACAGAAGGTGGGATGCAGGATAGATATTAACAAGGCTAAGGGGCAACTTAAATAGTGGGCAGCTAAAGAGAAAAACACATGACAGGAAATTTTGAAGGCTTTCAGTGGCAAGACTTCTAAAAAATCCTGTGGCTCTTCTAAACTCATGCAGAGTCAAAGTCGTTGCAGGGAAGCAGTTAAAATGTGTATGCTGCCAGAGAGAGCATTACATAGAGATAAGAGAGCCAAAAATGTGTTGTGAGGGTCAGTGCAAGCTATTGTCACCCTTCTTGGAAAGAGGGTGGGATATCCCACAGGGTCTGAAATCTGTGATGACAATACTGGGTGTGGCCTCAGTGGTGCACCCAGCTCCAGGACCCCCACCAGGTGTTTCATATTCTGCACAGTTTTGTCTGCAGGGAGCCCATGGAGCTTCTCTTGCACTGCAGCCCAGAAGTCAACCTGTCTGGTAACTGGTGCCCCAAATACCCACAAACTCCATCCAGGTCTTCCCACAGGAAGGGACCTCTTTGGTGAGTTCAGAGCCCCAGATTTTAGCTTCTTAGCCCACATCTGAAACTGTTCCTGAAGCCTTGAAAAATCTTCTCATGTCTGTGGTTCCTATCCTCTGTAGAAGAAAATCAATCTGAGACTGAGGCAGGTGAATGTGGTCTCAGTAGCAGGCTGCGTATGAAAGGCACCCATGGCACACTTCCATCTTCCAAGGCCAGCATAAGAGTCTGTCTGAGGAGAGGACTCCAGATAGAAGAAGGCAGAAGGAGCAAGTCTGACATCCCCAAAGGCAGCTTGCTTCTGTCAGGGCGAGGGCAGGAGCTACTGCTTGAACAGAAGTTGAGAGGCTGGGGCTTGTAGGGCTTGGGGGGATATCTGCAAGGGGTAGGAGGGAAAAGACTCAGAGAGGGAGTAGAGCGTAGCCTAGACCAAGTCCTGTGGCCATTGAAATCCCAAGCTCAGGGTGCAGATCATTTTGGTGTGCTTTGGGCTAGAGGCAGGGGTTGGCTGAATGCTGCCATTCTGTGCTTGAAATTTTACTCCCCCATTTGTTCTCTGTTGGTTTTTACACAGGATGCTCATCTGCACAGACATGCACCAATTGGCTTGACTACAGCTACATCTATGAGGAAGAAAATGGTTTAGAGCCAGATCCTCAGCTGGAGTAAATCAAGCAGATGTGGACTCAGGCCAACTGAGACCATGCGTGACATCTCCCAGTTTCTCCTCTCAAACTGTTATACTAAACTAAACATAAGATACAGTAGCTCCCTATCTTTTGTCTTGTTTTTGCACACTGACATTTTGTCCAACTTCATGTGCCAGGGTAAATACAGGGAAGGCGATCACATGAAAATTGTATCCAAATTGTCAATGACTCACCAGCTCAGACACTTGTAAGGAAATATGGGAAGAGTTGTCACCACTCCCTGTTTTAGGAAAGCAGAAGCATAATCCATGAGATCCTGCATAGATTCAGACCTGAAAGATCTTTATAACTCTACCCCCCAGTGTAGAGGATCTAAGAGCCAGTTCTGCAGGTACAAGAGGGTCTGGGCAGCCCTGCCCAGGGGCCACATCTCTTGAAGCTCAGTGGTGAAGAGATGCTGCTGCCCCATAGGGCATTGCCCACAGGAGACCGCCTGATGCTGGAATGAGAAAGCAAAGACCCAGCAGTTCCCCCTTTCTGGGGCTTCTGCAGGTTGCCATCAGGTCAGTCTCCATGTCACGTTGAGCCACCTGAAGGCTGCTGTCCCTTGTTTGGTAGTATTTGCAGAGCTTGGTGGGCTCTCTGAGGTGGTGGTAGGAGGGGCATTGCCGCTGCCTTTTCCATTAGCCCACCAGTGTGAAAGGGACCATTATACAGCTCGTTTCAGAAACACAAAAGGATCCCTCAGCACCACGGGCACCCTCCACTGGTCAGGCAAGCCAACCAGAAAGGTGCTTTACATAAGCAGACAAAAGCTTCAAGTAGCCTTTGCAGCACTGTGAGTCTTGTACCTGGAAAACCAAGAGGAGCCATGAGTGCTGCAGCACACCATGCCCTGGGACAGACCATGGGCACTCCCATCATCTGCAGTGCCCAGAAGAGCATTCCACACCCCAGCCCATTCCTCTGAGACTGGTTAGATTGGCTTTTACACCATTTTGACAACTCAGGTGTGCTGCATGAAAAGCAGCAGCTCTATATAAGGCTTAAAGCCAGCATCAGGCCCCTTGGCTCAGATTCCCTTGGAACCATCTTTCAGTGAGGAAAATGTTGTAGATAAAAATGATGCTGGGGTTTTTTTTCCCTCCAACAGCTTGCAAATAGTACAGAAGTATGCACTGGCCTGGACTTTCTAACTCCGTAGAGATCATTCCTCTGTACAGCCTATCTAATAAACTGATGAACAATGATTGTGGCATCCAAAGGTGGCCGGTGACTTGCTGGTCTGCAGCACTCAGGGGAGTGGCTCTTTGGTTTTCACATCTGGGCCAAACTCTAACAATTGTGTGACCTTTCAAAATCAGGGGAACTTTCCATGAAATACACAGGCAGCCAAATATTTAGGTCTGCAGAGTTACTGCAGAGTTACTGCAGTGGGACATTACTTATCACAGACACAAAACTCAGGAGAGACAGAGCGGTCCAAAATTTGGATAGCATGTCAACTCTTCACATTAATGCACTTTCTCTGTTATTAAACAGAAACATTATATTTCTCCAAGAGCTTAGTCAGAGCCTGGGTTAATAGGAATAGATATCCAGCTCCATCATCCCAAGGTATTGATCAGGGTTTTCCTAGAGTATCTATGTGCCCTAATTCCAGATAATGCTCTCCCTATAAAAGCAGCTCTACTCCCTGTCACAACAATGCTGAGCACTATTCCTCCATAAAGGCCATGGAAATCAAAGCTTGTGTTTCCTTCCTGGGTCAGTAACAACACGTGCACCACGCTTACTTCCCCACCAGTGCAGGTGGCGTGGCCCTCTACCACCACCCACAGTGGGCCACAGCAAGCCCTGCTACCAGCTGCTGTGTGGTAGCCTTTGGACAGCTTCCAGCAGCCCCTTTATTCCCAGGGTCACTTTGCTGCCACTGAGGCATACACCACAATTTCCAGCTGGGATTGCTCTTCCTCATCAGTTGCATTCCTCACTTTTGAACAGGTGCTGTTTGCAGAGCCCCAGCCTGCTTTGTTGCTCTGGCACACAAACCATCACCTTCTCACGGAGCATCTGCCACCTCAGAGAAGCGGCATGCTCACTTTCTTCAGCTTCTCCCCATCCTGAATGGGCAGCAGAGATATCCTCTGTAAAGTCTAGGAACTGGGAAGGGCAGGAAATGGAGACGGCAATGAGCTCTTTGAACTCCCTCTTCTGAAGCAAGAGCCTCTCAAGTGACTAAGCACATTGGAGAGCCATGACCACCTCCATCAGCTACCCCAGGGTCCCCGTGAATGCTTCAGGGGTACACATGAGCCAAAACCCAGAGCAGTGTTCACTACACTTAATAACAGCTGCTGTGGCTTTTTTGCTCACTTGACATTTACGAGCAGCTCCATCCCTCACACACCTCTGGGCATCATCACTGTTTTGAGTTTTGGTTTGATTACAAATATCCAGAGCTGGAGTTGTGCTGTTGAGCTGTTGCTACTCATGTAAGTGACAGGACCTCCTGTTCCCTTCCAGCACAAATAAGAGGGATAAGAACTCCGCAATTTGTTTTCTACGTCCCCTTTTTTATATATTTTTTAATTTTACGTTTTTATATTGTTAATGAAATGAACATTTTAAAATACAATGGGGTTTTTTTTCCCATGGAACCAAAACTTTGCCATGGTTGTGCACAAAGGGGACAGGAATATGCATGGAATATATTGAAAATTGCAATGTATAAAGGCAGAAAATGTGTTGCAATTTCCACACCCTCCATGCAGTACAACATCTGTCTTTTTTTGCTGTTTTCAGTCCTTATTGCAACTTGGGTTTGAAAAACGTTCTAGAAATAGTCAGTATAATTACAGTAGTTTCTTCATCAAGATACATTGCAGGCTGTTTGCAAAAGGGAAATGCTGAGCTGCTCCAGAGTCTCCACCGTGGGAGCTACCTATGCCTGCCCTCACGTCATATACATATTTCTCTGCTTCCCACAGCCTTCCAGGAAGAATCCCTTTGAATCTGTGGAAACAAGGGATGGGTTGCACCATGTCAGTTGTGTCACTTTAGGTGAATTAGGAGCCACCAGCACGCTGGGGAAAAGCCAGTGCAGCGAGCGTGGTGTCTGGATTTATTGCTCAGCCATGCCAGGGAGGTGTGCTCGGTAGAGGAAGGCACAGTCCCTGCTCCTGGTGTCACTGTCACTTCCCAGGGATCCCCATGGCATGCCAGGAACCAGCACATTCACCTGCACCTGGTTCCTGCAGCGCTGAACCTGCCAGGTCTCTGAGCATCCCTGCTGTGGAGGGGAACAGTCGCTGATTTTGCAAAAAACCCCAAAAAACAGAATGCTGGGGTGAGAAGGGTTGCTAAGGAACTAAGCCTATAATGAAATGAAAATGTTCTCTTTGTTAACTCTTTAGGATTTTGTCTTTTCATATTTCACTTGGCACATGGTATTGAAAAAATTGAGAAGGCAGAGACAAAAAAATCACAGAAAGTGATATTTTGCCTCCTTCCTTGTAGAATCTTCTTTAATATCAACAGTGAAATTGCTTTCGGTGATATTTTTTTCCACATAAAAATCTCTTTCATTCTTCTTAGGAATATGTCTGATCCAGTGAGGGGGCAGAGCTTTGCATCATAAAAATTGTAGCCATTTTTATGTAAAAATAAGAAAGAAAAAAAAGCCACTGGGGAAAGCAATTTTTTTGCATACCAGTCTTTGGGGGGTGGTGTGGCATGAATTGAACTAGCAGAATTGCAAGGGTACAGCGCACCTGAAGAAAATGAAAATTTTGTAGCTATGACAGTGATGAGATACTTTAAATCTGGGAGTAGGAAGGGGTGACTAACATGGAAAAAGCCACAAGTGGAAGAGGGAGAGGAAGGAGGAAATAGCAGATGCCATCATCTCCAAGGGGCCAGAGAAAGGACAACATTCAGAGTGGTCATTAGCTGCACGAGGTTTTGAAAGTAAAACTAAGTGCAAGAGGAGTAGAAAGAACCTGCAAAAGAAAAAGCAGAGGGAAGGGTGTGAGAGGGGAGCATTGTTAGCCTGATCACAGGAGAGAAGTGGTTATTTACTCACCGTGCTTGGCTGGGATGGAGCAGAGCAGTGTCAGAGCCTGGACGGGTGCAAGGGAGCAGAGCGGGTGATCAGCAGGCAGGGAACAGCAGCGTTGAAAAGGATGGATCACTCCAGGGCAATGGTTTATACTTGCTTCATTATTTAAAGTAGGTTGAGGCAGGTAATTACTCATGAGTCTGGCCACGAGGTATTTAACAGTTGAACCACAGAAGAAGCTCTATGCACAGCCTACCTCTTCCTGGCAGAAGGCATAAGTTGATGATTAATACAGCATAAGTCACATCTCACTTCTCCCATTGGCAATTGGCCAAAATGAGCCCATTTTCCTTGAGGAATAGGTCTGTCATGCACAACTCAGTTCCTGCCTGCTTAGGGATGCTGTGAAATTATGTCTGCACCTTGCCAGACCCTACAGGACCCAGGCAGAGCTGCAGCTTCTCTGTCCAAAGACACCCATCACTCCCATCCAGCTGCTCGCTGCAGCACCACAGGAAGACTCAGGCATGGGCTGTAGGTGGGTGCTGCACCCAAGGGACCTCCAGGTTCAGGGGATCCCTGGAGGCATGGGAAGCAGCCCCAGAGTCAGGGGTTGGTGCCTGGAAGAAGTGCTGCACCCTGAGGCAGCATCGCTGTGTTTTCTGTGGGGACAGGAAAGGGCAGAAAGCATGGTCATCCAGCCCAAAAGCAGTCCAGCCTGTTTGCATGTGTTGGCTTGTCCACGTGTACTTGTGGGTGTAGAGTTCAGCAACAGCTTTTTTTTTCCCAGTTGCACTATGCTTGTTGTGATAACAGGAGACTTAATTTTGAACAGCACTATGAAACCAGTGAAATAGATGTAAGTATTAGCTGATACTCAATACCAGGAATGACCTGTCTTTTATGTCCTCTCACTGTTCTGGTAGAAGCCTACCAGAATGCAGGACACATGTTTTCCAACTCAATAGCAGGTATCCAGCTGGAGAAATGTGTTTCCCTGAATTATAGCCATATGCTATATATCCCACTTCAACATATCATATCATGTTCCATCTGCACAGAATTTGACACTGCATAAAACAATCTGCTTTGAATTTGAATGCATATACTTCCTCACACAAAACAAAACCCTCTAGCTAGGCTACGAGTCTGAATGCCTTGGAGCTTCTGCTGTAGCTCGTGCCACAAGCAGAAAAGACCAGAACCAAAGTGTAGGGAGGAGAAGGCATTACCTCTGGGCTGTTTAATCTGAAACAAATTCTACCTTTGCATCAAGGAATTTGTCCTGGTGGTTGCTGATAGTGAACAGAGCAGAACCCAGAGCAAGAAATATTCACAAACCCACTAGGACTGCCAAGCTGTATGAAGCATAACGCCCAGGAGTACATCTTCCTGGCTTTCTCTAAGCTGCTCTAAACCTCTCACATCTGTAACAGTGTGGTACCTAAGGGGCAGCTAGAGAGTAGATGCTTCAGCAATTTCTAATACTATAGCTCTCATAATTACAGAAAAATTCAGAAAAAAATGTCATGCATGTTGAAGACAGCTCCTCCTTGCACAGACCAACTGCTATCACAAGCCAGTGAGGCAGCATGGAATGGGTTTTGTTGTTTTTCAAGCAAATGTGAATGCTTTCCAATTGTTTGCCACATTTCTAATGGCCCCAGGTCAATCGCATCTTCCTTGCCCTCTTAGGCATTCATCTTAACATAAAGAGCACCCTTCTTCCTGAGATAAAATGTGAAGGCAGAAATACTTGACAAGTCCTTAAATGATGAACACTTCTTTATTTCCTCTTTCTCTCTCAAAATCTTTCAGCCAGACCTACAGTAAATGCTTAATGTTTCATGGTTCTACTGCCTGTTTTGTCAGTCATGAATTTGTTTGCATTGTCTCCCAGCGAAACAGCCTTTGGCAGAGGTGCATCCCAGGTTAAATAGGTTTTTAGACTCTAGTCTATAAGAACAAAAGAAAGAGCAACTGAATGACAGAGAAGAGTCAGTACAACTTCAGTGCTGCTAATGAAAATATTCTGCTTGTAGAGTATTGACAAAAAGGGACAGGAGTATGTTTTACAGAATTCCAACTCTAGATGATGATAGCAATTTACATCCCTCTAAAACAGCAAAGCAAACAAAAATTTGGCAGCTTGTGTCACACTGGATGTTCATTTTCACTAATCAAAGCTGTATGTGAATGGGTTGATTGGCAGGTATGCTGTACTCTGTTCACAGCTGTGCCAAGGGCCTGCAGACATATATCCAAGAGCTGATTCCCCTCATGTCTGCAGGGTTTCTGGTTCAAGATGGACCAGACTTTCCATTGCTTTTATTTGTCTGGTCACAGTAATATCCAGAACTCCTCTCTAGGGCTCCACATCTGAACCAATATGAAGTAAATGACAAACAGAACAGCAATGTTAGATTAAAACTCTTGAGGACACAAAACCTAGTTTCTGAAAAATATTTCAGAGCCAGCTGTAGGACACAGCTATCTGCAGAACATCTGCTGCAAAGTGCAGATAACTGGTTTTAGGCTGATTGAGGTTTGGGAGTTTTTTGACCAGAACTGGCATCAACAGAAAATTGTGCCTGGTGAATTCACAGAAGCACATTTTTGTCATGCTATGACCCATTGTCCAGTTTATGATGGCAACAAGAAACTCTCACCCAGTGCCGGACTCCATCAGAGTGGAAGTGAACAAAGGGAAACTCTCATTCTGAAGCATTCATCTGGCTGCATTAAACAGAATGCCTCATATAACGTTGTGACAGACATTTATTTCACTCTGCTCAGTACTAATGACATCCCAGAAGGTGTACTGTCCAGTTTAGGTGCCACAATAGGCATCACAATAAATCCCCTTTTTCCCATTTCAAGAGCAAAACTCACACCTGTATGTCTTCAGGAGATAATAGCAGATGAGCGTGTAACTTTTTAGTTCTCCTCAGTCTCAGGCAGTTTATGATGAAAAGACCTCAGGCACTGTGGCACTGCAGAGTTCTCCATGCAACAGCATCTTGGGAGCTCCACTCCCTCCTCTCCTGATGGCAAGGGACTGAGCAAGGCCCACCCTGGTAGACATATCTGAAAGTATTTTTCAGAACACAGAAAGAGCAAGCTGGCCCTGAGTGAGTCTTACATACATATCTGTTGTGCCCAGATATCCTGATGTCCCAGACCATGTTTGTCTGTGGTCAGCAGACCACCAATGATCCAGAAAATGTCAGAAAATGATCTGTTAGATCATGATGCCTAAAACTGGGCACAGCATTTTACTTGAGCCCTCGTCAGTCTAGATGTCAGAATATTTCTGACACCTAATATCCCAGTTGTTATACTCTGGAACATCCTAGGCAACTGAATCATTCACTCATTACCTTGTATTCAGAATTCATTTCACTATACAGTCCAGATTCTCTCTTGTAGAAGCACTATTAGCTAGGTTTTTTTATATTTTGCTTGCTGTTATCCTTTCTTAAGTGTAATATTTTGCATGAAGTGCTTAAGTGTATATTGTTGTTACTACATTTCACTGTACTTATATCCAACTGTCCCTTTAATGTAGCAAAATCATTTTGGAAACTTATGTGCTTGAGTTGCATGTCACTCTTACCAAGAAGAACATGAGACTAATTAGATATGATTTGTTCTGGATAAATTCACACTGGATATTTTTATCACATTATCATTCTACAGTTGCTATTTTATGAAGCACTTGAATTTTCTGCAGTAATTCTCAAAGCATTGGAGGTATCTGAGACAGGTTGTCTGGTCTGTGATTCTTGGTACCTTTTAAATCTTCTCTGTGTTCTTAAATACACTTGTTAATATTTCAGAAATTCCTGTGGTTAGTTCTCTAATTATACCAGAGTAAACTTCTCCAGGACTTCTTGCTATCAGTAAATGCCCTCTATTCAAAGGTTCCTCCACTTCTCTTCCACGAGCTGCATTTCAATTCCCTTGCTAGTTCTGAGTGTGTTCAGTCTCTCATATCAAGTGTCCCCTCCTTGCAAAGGTGGTGTTTCACACTTCAGCCCACTCCATCATTTGTCCTTTGTTCAACATCCCCATGAATTGATAACCCTTTTCCCTTTTTCCTAATTTCTTTTTCTGATCCCTTTTGCACTCTTCATACTTCAGCCTTCTCTTTTACTTATCCTAGTAGTGTCTTTGCTCACTTTTTGATGATGGGCTTTTGTCAATAGATAACCATGCAGCTTCTCACTCAGACCCCCTGTTTTTCTCCAATGCTGTCCTCCTTGCCAGCAGGATAGGTTCCCACAAGACGTGTAACTAAGGATTTCTTCCAAACTGCCTGTTTTCTTAAGAGTCTTTCTCCCTTTGGCTCCTTCCTTCAGAACTATCCCTATCAATTGCCCAAAGTAAGGAAATCTGCCATACAGGAGTCATTTGGACTTGCTCTCCTCCTCCACAGACACATGAGCTCGAATTGCCTTCTAGCAAGTTTCTCTTTATTAATCATATCTATCATAGCTTATCTGGCCATGTCTCCCATAACTGCTTCCACTCTTTGAAACAAAGAGTTGTCCAAACACATTCCAAAAACTTGAGGGACTTTTTGTGCTGTGCTGTACTGTTCGGTTTTGTTTTGTTGGTTTTTTAATTTTCTTACAGCAGATAACCTGGTTAGATAAAGTCCTTGATTACCACTCCCTCATATCCTCAGGACACTCCCAGTAGTTGCTCAAAAATGTGCCACCAAGCTCCTCCTCATTCAGTAATCTTTAGTAGGGTTTTACTGTTCCTCTGTTTCATCTCCAACCACTCTGTCTTTCCCCTCTCTCTGGCCTTCTATGCATTCCCAATATACCAGATAATGCTCTTCTCTTTTTTACTGCCTCTACTTCCTACACATATTATACTCTCTCTGCTAATATTGAAGTGCTGCAATTTATTTCACTGAGCCTATGTGATGCTGTTTAAACTGCAGCCTTTGTTGTGTCCCAAGACTTCTTGTTCTTCCTGTTTATTCTCCATACTCTTACCATTAGAGTGAAAACATCTCAGATGTTTGGCAGGTTGCCCTCACATTATCCCTTTCGTTCTTCTATGGCCCTCCTGCAATTTCCCACTTCCACCACAGCAATGAGTTGTCAACCAGACCTCTACTTTTCTTACTCACCTGAGGTCTCTCCTGCCCACTCACTTGAACCCTGCTGTCCTAGGAGCATTTTCACTCACTTTTTCTAGTAATAAAACTCTCACATTCTGGAAAGCAATAGTTTTTTTCACTGATTTAACAATGCTCCATAGGATGGAGATTCTCCTTAGGGTCTTCCTAAAAAATGGTGCAGAAAGTTGTTAGTAGGAAAGCAGTCTTATCAGATAAAGGTCCACAGTCCAATTTAGATTTCTCAGTTCCAGAGAGGGGGTTGACAGCATTCATAGCCTAAACGAATGCTAGTTTTATCAAAATGCTAGCACATTTGCAAATATAAAGTCCTGTACTCTGCATCAGGCTGATGTTGTGCAAAATTAGGTCTGGGTAAAACCTTGGGAGAGCACTTTCTAATTCCCAACAGCATAATACACTGAATAGTGATGTATATTAACTAAGACAGTGGTACTTTGCAAGGCTGCAGTCATCAAGGAATAGGCAGATGATGAGTGTAGCAGGGACAATATGTTGATTCTCCTCCCTCACAGTTATGAACAGCTGGAACATCCTCAGTTTACAATGGGTCTGACACTGCAAAGAAACAAGAACAAATATTTGGAAATCTAATCACATAATATAGCTGAATGCTGACAAGAGGACCCTGCTCTAGGGGAGTATACTCCTTTATAGCACATGGCTGCTATGTGAGAGAACAAATTACACACTATTGATATCTGCTGTCCTGCTGCCCAGCCTCTGAATGATTGACAAAGGTGAAGTTCAGTCACTCGACTTCCTCAAGGCTTCAGATGTGCTTCTGAAGCAAAGATAAGAGGTTATGAAGGAAGATGTTTCATACAATGTGATCAGCTTGAATAAAATTTGAGGTTAGACATTGATTGTTAAAAATAAACATACTTATTTTATAAATGCAGTAAACAGACCAACCTCTCGTCTACATGGAGATAACAAGGAGGAAGACAGGATCCGTTCTTCATGGGGAATTTCCAGCTTTTTTCCCCACAAAAAACCATTTTCAAGAATACACCCCTCCCACAAATAAATGTAAGAGGTACTCTGTGGTCCAAAAAGGAGATGACTTATAAAGTAAGGGCTTAAGTCCCATGCTGGTTTTTTCATTCATGTACTCAGAATTTGTTCCAAAGCATATCTATACTTCAAAGATGCGTCAGTGGTTTTCTTGTGCTTGAGCAGCACA
The DNA here is from genome assembly GCA_013398055.1 of Ifrita kowaldi. Taxonomy (NCBI): domain Eukaryota; kingdom Metazoa; phylum Chordata; class Aves; order Passeriformes; family Cinclosomatidae; genus Ifrita; species Ifrita kowaldi. The sequence goes on from VZRS01004231.1 coordinate 686,354, forward strand.
GCCAGTGTGATGGATGAATTGTGTAATGTCTGCTGATAAGTATCACACCATCAGCCAGACCAACTTCAGCTGTCTTCTGTCCCTTGTTGTCTAGTCACACTATTTCATAGATTCTGCTCCCTCTTCTGGCCAGCAACATAATAAAAGAAATAATTTCCCCTTTTTAAATGTGATTTTGAGCATAGGGAGTTGAGAAATGGAAAAGAAACTTCATATTACTTTGGCAGAACAAAGAGATCTGAGCTGTGCATCCACTGCATTTCCATATTTGGATTTCTCTGTAACAAAGGCTCACAGTATTTGTAGTAAAAAAGCTGAGAAAATAATTACAGGTATTTTTTGTTGCATTTTCAATTTACTGGTTATCTTTTGGGGGAGGGTAGGAGAGAGGAAGGGAAGTACAAGGAAAGAAAGACCATCAATCAGCTTTGCTGTATCTATTCACTTCTCCCTCTCAGCACCATATTGCTCCTTTTCAGGTTTCTGCAAAAGAATACTGCAGACCTAAAAAAGGAAGTGAGCAGAGATCCTGTCTTTAGGAATAGCAGGCTTGCCAAAATGGGCTCAGATAATGTTATATTGGCTATAGCATGCAGAGCACATGCTCAAAAAGGCCGGTGTTTTCTTTCAGTAAGCAAAATCCAAAAGGTGTGCCTTCAAAGCAGATACTGCAGTTTCTAACTATTTTTGCCTTTTTTCAGGTTCTCTTGCTTCTCTTGGAGATTACCAACCATAGACATTTGGGACAAAGGGCTGTCAAACCTTTTCTGGCCATTAAAGACATCACCAAAAAGTCAGCTGATGCAGAAGAAGGCACAAACTGCACTACACTGTACATCCAGGACAGAAAAACATTGCCTCTTTAATGACTTCCTTTGATGGAAGTTTTCTGAGGCCTCCCACAGTTGAACTTTGTCTGATGAAGCTCCCCAAAGCCATGTCTGAGGCGGAGCAGAAAGGACAACTCAGTGACAGCACAGCTTGCCACCAAGTGTGTGATGAATGGGCTTGCAACAGAAGCGATATTGGTTTTTACATGGAAAGGAAATTGCATTGAAAATCTCAGTGCATGGTTTTAGCCAAAGCATTGTCTGCACACACAATAATTCATTTGTCAATAGACAGCAAAATAAAGAGATGATTCATTCAGCCTTCTCTAGCTGAGAATTTTGTAAAATTTCAGATTTTTACATCATGTCCATTTCCAGTTGACAATGTCTTACGTATCTCGTTTACCTTTCCTCAAAGAGTACATTGCAGCTTGTTGGGCATCATTTGGCCATTCTTTACCTCAAAAAGAGAGCAGAGGCTTGATCCATAGCAGAAGATTGAACTGGTGTGGTCAGAACAGCAACCAAAATCCGCACCAGTCAGAACTGCACATAGTGAACCTGGCTTTAAAACCAAAGCCCTTTTTAAAGCTGTAATTTCCAAATCTACTATTAGTAATGAACTTGAAACACTATTAGGTACTAGAAAGCAACATTCCTCTGGCAGTTGTACCAACTCTAAGGCTGAAGTCTTCTACAGGTCTCTTAGCTGCTGCTATTCAAGCACTCGGGCCCGATTCTGCACTCCTTTGTTCAAGCAGCAGTCCAAGGGAGTGAAAGCTGGTCAGAGAAAAACGTGTGGGATCAGATCTTGTGATATGGCAAAAAAATTCCACTTTCCATGAAAGGAACCTTGTTTTCAAACACATTCCACAAGGTGAGCAGCTCTTTCAGCCCTTCTGCATATAAGATGAGGCTTTTATTTTTTTCCCTGAGAGTGGGGCTCACAGCCCCCAAGCTGCCTGTACCACCTCTGCACGCATCACTGAGAGAGGATCCTTCTCTTACTGAAACAGCTACTCATTGAATAGTTCTTCATTATCTAAGAGATAGCCAGGAAATATTTAATAAATATATTACCCATTGCATCAAAATAAATATAATTTATAAAAAACATTCATTGTCTTTTGCTTATCATCATCATACAGTGTATATTAATGTCCCCAGTACAGATGAGATTTACAAACGTTTGCCTGAATTTTTCCCCTTATTGCATTCTCCCACTTACAATAATCATTGCATAAAATGCATAAAAACATAATGCAGCTTTATGCCACTGGCATATACCAAAGACGAAACTAGAGATCTTGTGAGAGTACAAAAAGTCTTCAGACAGGAGGAATGGCTTTAGGTACGCCTTCAAGTGGCACTTGATCCAACTCAACCCTGCAGCATTTTAGAATTAGAGCCAATATTTACTTGAGAATTCAGAATTACTTAATCAAATAATAGAACATATAAAAGCAAGCTGACTTTTTGGAAAAAAGAATGTTTAATAATACAATAGTAGTTGTAGTATTGTCCAGTAAAGGTGTATTGTAAAAATGTTCTGAATATTAATTTACCTCAGATAACTTTAGAGTTGTAAATACTTGCATTATATTGAGGTAGACAGTAGAAAAAAAATCTTTTCTCCATTATTAGCACAGAATTTAAATCTTGTAATAATATCTTAAGGAAATGATAATGTTAAGTAAGGATGAAATATTTGATTAATGCTTAATTCTGTACAACTCAAATATAAACTTTTAAAAATATTAGAAATTATAACATTTCGAGTGCATATCATGTTTTGTACATTAAAAAGAAATGCATGTTGTTCATCTCCATTTTGCACTTTTCAGTCTGTTTAAATAAACAAATATTTACAACTTTTATATGAACAACAGTGCATCCAAAGCAAAATGTGCATTTTAAATTAATGCTCCTGGTCGAGTCTTTTTATTAGCATTTTATATTATTATTCTCTTCTCTTTTTTACTTTTTTTTTCCACAAGTTTGTAGCTCTGCAAAACCAGATAAGCCAACAGTTCTAGAAATCGGTGGGGGAAAGCCTGAAACTACGAAAATAATAATTACATTAAGAAAGGGTCAGGCATAGCTTCGAAGTGCACTTTCCTCAGGTGAAGCCACAGCGGAGACCAAAGGTGGGAAAGAAACAGAAATATTACATAAAACGCCTTTTCCAGCACAACATTTGCGTATAATACTGCTGCAAGTTGCGAGGGCTGCCGAGACAGAGCTACCCAGAGACCTGGCAATGGCATCCTTGGACTCTTCGTGAGACCCGAAGGAGTTTCCTTTCCAATCCACCCCGGTTGTGCTTTCTGTAACACTTCGCTCTTCACAGTTTTTCTTTGCTGTCTTAAAATAAAACCTAGCTGGTAATTACAATCTTAAGCAATTCTTGATTTGTTTTTTTTTTCTCCTTTTCTCTTTCTTTTTTTTTTCCCTGGGGGGACGG
>VZRS01004232.1:0-229462 GCA_013398055.1 Ifrita kowaldi
AAAAAAATCTTGTGTCTATCTCAGAGTTCTACATTTACCTTAATGTGCCAACCTCAGCCTACTCATAACAAGCACTGCCTTCATGTCCAGCGTCACCCGACCATGATCATTCGCTCAATTTCTTTTTCAGCTCTTTTCCCCCAGGATGTACCATCTGTAAAAGTTTCCAGTGTTTTTTCACAAGGTCTCTGTGCATACGTGGCCTTGGGGAGCAATCCACCATATCAAACAACTGCAAATAATTCTCTTGATCTACATGGCAAGCTATACTGGATAAAATGGTGCTGCAAGATAAGAATTATTTGAATGTGAAAAGGGTTATAGCTCACCAGGGAAAGCGGGAAAGGAGACAATGGCCACAGTATCACTGATGATATTGAGAAAGTGGCACAATATTATAATTATCTCCTTACCGTGATTCTCTTTTCTTAAATGAGCCTTTAAGAATATCTGATACAGATGCCTAAGCAGAAAAAAAAATTTCCAGTTTCCTTTCCTTTATTTTTTTTTACCTTTTTGTGGTCACTGTTTTTGGAGGGAGCTTACCTGTGGCCCCACACAACTATCCAGCTTTGCTAAGGATCAGAGATTCTAGAGGACTCAATGCACTTTCATCATGCAAGACCCAGTTTAAGTTCTGCTTAATTTAATGAAGAAACCCAGAATATATTCCCTGAATGTTTTATGAAGCTGGCTGTTCTGCATGTTGGAAGGTCAAGTCCAATGTACATCAAGAGCCCATAGAAGTGCAGGACAAGAATTTTATCTTGATCTTAGACAGGTCTCTTTCCGCTCACAAGGAAAAACATCCTGTATGTAAAGCATCTGCAGAGAGAACTGCTTAAATATATGGTGACAAATCTTTCAACTGCTAAAATGAAGATGAGATAGGGCTATCAATAGAGCAGCTATGATGATGACAAAAATCGAATCAGCAGTTTTTGCTATTTTAAAAACTATTTAAAATACCAGCTTTCAGAGCGGTATTTTTCATTTTTGGTTTTATGATGCATCTAAGGGAAATATGTACCTCATATGAATTCATGGTTATTACACCACTGCTGCAACACTTTAGTGTGTGTCAGCATTTTCATGGTGAACCTTGGAGTGCTGGGTCTGTAACTTGTCCATAAAAATTTGCCCAAAGCAGGAACCTGACATAAAAGCTAACATAGGTGCATTATTCTAAGCAGGGTGGGACAAAACATTTTAACCTTAGATAAATTAAAAATTATTGATTAATGATTAGATTAATGATAACTGGATTTGGTCACTACTTGAATCAGATTGAATACATAACCCAGGGTGATAAATCAACCATTTATTGTATCATCCTAACCTTCTAATACTGAGATATTTTCAGACCTCCTTATTATGTAAACAGGGTGTCTCAATTGTTTAAGAAAGGTGGTTTTGTAGTTCTTTATCCTCCTCAGTTGCCTCTTAAGTATATGTCCAGGACATACACTTTTCATGCAGAGACATTACTGCTTCCACTTTTTAGATGGGACTTGCAGCTCAGAAACATGCCAAAGGTCAGGAAGTGCATGTCAGAGTGAAAAATCAGCCTTTTACCCTAGATCCTTAGCCTTCACATCAATCAAAAGAACAGCAGCAACATTCTGATCTCTTCATCAGACTGAATTTGCACCAAGAGCTAATTTTTTTTATTAAGATCTCTCAGTTCTAAGTCGCTCACAATAGAAACTATCACTGCTATAACAACTGGACTAGAAGACAACTCATAAAAAATATTTTGAGATTAATCCTACCTCATCATGCTTATCCTTTCAGCAACAAAATTACAAAATTTATATGGAGATTATTCTAAGCCCACATCTTTTGGATGACTGTGAGCACTGGTGATTGTGCTGTGAACCTAGACTGAATGTTGATATGCACTGAATATATTTATGTTTTTGTCTGGGAGGGACTGCATATCTTAATGATAAAAGCAGTTAGAAAATCAGCTTGCCTCCTCATTCCACAGTTTATAGCTTTGAAAGGAAAAATATGATATCCTATGCAATTTGCAAAGCACACAACTTAAATTTGAAAAAGAATAAGATTATTCTATCAATGAAGAGCTGCAAGCACAATATTAGATGACTGAGACTGGAAGGAAAAGGAAAAAAACAACTCCACAAAAAGCTGTTTCATTAATCTCAATAAAAGTAGAAAGTCTTTGAAATCTAACGAGTAACAATCTTGAAGGCAACTCCCACATTAAAAGAGGGCTCTGGAGTCACTTGCTGGGGGCCAGATCAAGGTTATTTTTGAAAGATAAATGTGTGCAGTCTAGGCTGTGGTACTGTTTTGGCACTAGTTGTTTTGATAATGCAAAAGAGAAAGCTTTAACAATAGTGTACCATCATAACAATAACGGTGCTATAGCATGCTTTAGAATATGTAACAACATATAAAATACACTAATGTATATTATTTTAAAAAAATCTAAGTAAGTACATTATTTGGGATCTAAGTGGGCAATTCCTTAGAGCTGCAGTCTCCAAGATAATAACTGAAACATTTGGTTCCCCATTGTGCCTTGCCAGCAGTTCTTGTTTATTTGCTTTATGTATTAAAGCATCACTTCAGTATAATTAAGTACCACACCATATTCAATACCCAGAAAACAGAAATGAAAGCATCCTTATTGCTAATCACCTTATAAAGTGGAAAAGGATCCTAATTGCCTTTATCTTTCAAACATCAGAAATTTCATATTTTAAATTAGAATAGGCAATGGGTATTAGCAATCTAACAGAGAGAAACATGAAGATCCCTCTCCAAACCCACACTCTGCATTTATATATTAGCTTCTAACATTACAGGACAATTACTATACAGTGTGCTATGACAAAGAAACATATATGTTATATACGACAGTTATAAACTCAGATTCCATTCTCCTTGATTCATCACTTAACCAGGATGAGAAATTGAGGCTTAATTAGAAAGGTACATCATGGGACAAGACACAGCGAGTCCCAGTCAGACCCTGAGAACAGCTGATTCATACATTTATTTTCTCAGTAGAAGGGGGTGTTTCTGTATCATTTATCATGTGAGAAGCTCAGGACACCACAGTTTAAAAGAGCCAAATTAATCAGTGTACTGACAGCTCTTCCTTTCTAACAAGATTTCTCCTCACTTAGGTAAGTTCATTTCCAGATATTAAAACCTAATTTTAGTTTGAAGCGAAACCTCAGACTTCTGTGATACCAAAGGCCATTGCAGAACATCCCATCAATACTTTATTTCTAGTCCATGAATTTGAAACAAATTTCCAAAAGGAAGTGCTCTCCAGTTCAGAGACAGGCCCTGGAGAAGGAAGGGGAGGCACTTCTCATCCTTAGCACAGGACAGCTTTATGGGAACACTCTGTAACTTCAGAAAGCACTCAGACACCATTGCCATGCCACAGAACCTACGTGAAAAAACTAACCAGGGGTGTACACATGCAGGTATATTTATCATTTAATTCTTTCTACACATTAAAGATTTGTTACACTTTTTTTTTTTTTCATTTTACTTTGTTCACTTTTATTGGCTTTTTGAAAGACTAATGCTCATTTTCCAAGATGTTTATGATAGTGCTTCTCAAGGAATATCCTGGGATCTGTTTCATTACACCCAAACATGGGAGAATTAGGACAAGAACCTCTACCTTCTAGGGCATTTCTGAGTATAGTTCATTCAAAGTAAGTTGTCAATTTCTGTTCTTCTACAAAACCTCTTTGTTTTGGGCAGCCAGACATTTTTTTCTGAGGGCTTTCTGCCCTGAGCTCTCAGAGCATGGAGCAGCAGGAGTGGAAGGAAGTCTGCCTTTGATCATCAAAAAAGATCAGCTTTGATGGATGCCTTGGGCTCACAGTTTTCTCACCAGACTTGCCCCAGTACTGCTTGACACATTATCTCATGTTGGATCACTCCAATCTGCAACAGGACATTCATCTTCCTGGCTGTGCCTGACACCTCTGTGTGCACCAGGCCTCGGTGAACATTTCCACTGCACCAATGCCATAGAAACATGAGATTCCAGGGAGCTCAGTAACTACTTCAAAGTGACCACACTGAGAAAAATTCTGCAGTCTCATTGTCTCTGAAGAGTTTCACTGCCACACTGCCCTACAGCAGCCAGGTGCCAGTTGGGAACGGTCTGACAGGTCCTGGTGTATGGCTGGTTTGGAATAACCTGCCATGTGACTGGTATGATCCCACCTTTCAGCATAAAAGGTTCCAAATTTCATGTTTCCTTTAGTACAAATAGTCTATGAGCCTCTGCAAAGCTGTTCAAGTCAGAATGTTTCAGATAAAAATGTCTGGACTCTCGTGGCAAAGTTTACTTTATCGTGCCAAACTGTCACAGTACTCATATGAGGCTGCCTGAAGTGTTATATGAGAGAAACATACCCTGAAACAAACTGTGATTCTTTGTCAGAGTCAATACCCCATGTGAAGCAGGGGAAAAAAGCTTTCATGTAGCCTCAAAGGATGCAACAAATAGAAGCAATTCCACAGGATTTTATCTGTGCTGAATCACACACTGCAGAGCAACCAAGCCCTCCTCTGTGCATGCAGGATGTGAGACTTTATAAGAATTGAACTAATATAAAACTAATTTTAAAGCTAGTCATTCCCTAGGTTCCTTGGTTCAGTGAGATTTGGATATTTCATGTATCCATCCAGGTAACCTGTTCTGACAGAAATAACACTGCTATAATTTAACATTAGGGATTTGAAAGTGCAATTCCTTAAACAAGGATCATTCAACCTGTAGTTTCGCACATACATTCGCTCTCTAGCGTTAACTCCTAACAATACATTACTGGCAGGTGTTTATCTTACTTTTACAAAGCTAAGAGCAGGCCTGAGGTGCACAGTGACCAAGCACATGAAAAAAGCGCATCATGCAAGGGGCAGCTGAAGCAAATTATTCAAATTGCCCACTGGTTCAAAATTTCCTCCATGAAAGTCACTGAAATCTATTTGTAAAAGAATAGTGAGATTTAAAATAAGCTGACAGAAAACAAACCCTGTTGGCAGCTCATCCTCACTGGACATTCGAGGTTTTTTTCACTTCAAAGCATCTCTCTGTCACAAAGAGCACTGCAACCCACACAGCTTCCCAACATTGAAGAAAACTCAGACTTTTAAGATTTGCCTGCCAGCAAAACAGACCTCCAAGGTGTTGTGTCTCCAAATGGCTTTACCCAAAGTATGTGCAATATTGAAGGAATCCTGACTTAAATGGTTTTCAAGGCAACTTCACACACAGAGGAAGTCACAAACGCAAACCTGGGAAAATAATACTGCCTCTGGATTTGTTGGTTTGGGTTTTAATTTTGTTAGAATGCTAATGTATGAAGAGTTAGAATAAAATATAAGCCTTGAATCAGATGCACTGGGGAGGAAATTGCATCTAGAAAATGGTAGAATATGCTAAGCAGGCCAGAGAAATTAAGCTTTTGGGGTTTCTCTGCCTGTATAAGACCTGGATTCAGTATTACATCCCAATTTGACAAAACACCTCAGCACAGGCTTAAAGCCAAGCCTGTGCTTAACTTCCACTGAAGACAAGAGAGATTTTTTAAGATGTCAATCACTAAAGAAGCTAAAGGTTTTTAGTTCAAATACCCCAATTCTCACGTGCAGACAGCAGGACTCCTGAAAGAGAGAACATTTTTCTGCAGCACACCTCACTGTTAGAGGAAAACAGTTACTACAATTTTCAAACCCTGAAGTTAGGTATTTCAATCCCAAGCCAGGTACATAAATAATAAAGCTGCATGACTTTGAGACGTGCTGAGTTCCCCCTGATTTTAATGAGAGCAGTACCTGCTCTGATCTTCTTGAAGGCAAGGTTGTTTAGATACCCAGGTACGAATGAAGAATCTTGACTTTCAGATAGAAACAGCTTTTATAAGAGTCAACTGGAGTTTTTTATTGCTCCTTTTACAGGACTGATTAGGGATTCTGGCTCTCAGTGATTACCAACCAGCATGTCCCACAGGAAGAGCTGCATTTTTGTTTGCAGTGGGATGGTACCCAAGGTAGAAGCAGGCTGCCATCCACCCACCAATGGGTGTGTACAATTTACACTGAGTTTCTTCACTAAGCCCCAAGGACACCAGGTTTTCCTAAAAAGGTGACAAGGAAGCAACAGCATAACAAAGAAATTTCATAGCTTCAGACTTCTCAGACACAGCAGAAGCTAGATATGTTTCATTGTTCTTCATCTGTAATGCATCTCTTCATACACATCTTACACAAATCAGCTTGGTTTAGAGGTTTTTTCCATCACAAGAAAGATACGAGCTTGAAATCTAGGAATAGTCAAGCTGTTAGACACTTCAGCCAGCGAGTTTCAGAGGGTCATTGACAGCTGACCTTCCAGTTCTATTTGCAAGGTGGAAGATTGAAGCCATCCACGACCTGTATGAAACTCTGGTTTTGGCAGCTTCTTGAAGCTGGGCAGGTACGAGACTCCAGCTATTAAGCACTAATCCATAAAACATTGATCCCCACCTCCAGTACCTTCTTTGTCAATCTATTCCGTGGTGGAGGCAAAATACTGTGCAGTGCTTTGGAAGAGATTCTTCTGCAGTGTCTGAGGTAGAGCTGTCAGGAGAGAGCTGCTTATTGGTGCTCACACAATTGAAATAATGCATGTGGCACAATCCATCATCCATGGTAGACATTAAGTACTCTCTAATATCAATTACCAATTAAGAGCTGACAAACAAATTTTTGTGATTAGCAGACCGGTAAAATTACAGTCTGCTGGTAAGGAGGAATCTCACCTCCTTTTCTAGACTTACTCAGCCAGCCCATTCTCAAATAAAGAGAAGGAAATTCAACTGTTTGAGAGAAGCCTCTGAAAACTGGGGAAAAACATTCTTCATGTCATTTTCAGATATTTGCAGATTTTTTTGGTTTAATTTACAAGTTCATCACATTTCCCAGTGCCACGTTGCATTTATTAGTGTAAACAACATGATGGGTAAGATTACAGCAAATCAAGAGGGAAGAAAACAATTCATACTGCTGGCAGAGTTTATATACCTGCTCATTACTTTCAGCAAATTGCTCATAAGGACATAGCTTTTTCCAGAAGCTGTTTATTTAAGTGCTTAATGAGTATTCTTGTCACACTAGGCCAAGAAAAGTCACATCAAAACCTTTGACACATCTTCTGATGCTATTTTATATTTTAAGAAATTTGGCACACATCACATTACAGTGCAATGCATTATTAAGTGTCATTCCAGCATATGAGATAATCAATCAGAAAGATCCTTTGGGATCAAATGAAATTGAATAAGTGACATTTTGGCATGAACAGAAGTGTAAGGTCGACTGAAGAAGTCGCCATTTGAGGAAAAAACTCTTCAAATATGCTTAATTATTTTATTTCCCCTTTTTCTCTTCATAACTATTCCTAGTAGTGTTGCATTTAGGTCTCAAGTCCAAGGCCCTTCCTCTGCTCAGAGCCTAGGTTTTCCACTATCTACACTGTGAGTCCTGGAAAGCCATAAAACACAGAGAAATTCTCTGTTAAGAATCTGATCATGTTACTCAGACCATTTGGCCTTGTGCTTGCATTCATTATATGAAATGGAATGCTAGGAAATGCTATGAAAGCCAGGAACAGAGGGGATTAGGGAATCTCTTTGGGTTGCTCATTCACTTCATACCCCCTTCCCCTCTCCCTCTGTCCTGGGTCAGGCTCCTTTCCCAGATCAGTCTCTGTGCACTTAAACAAAATGCAGACTGATGGAGAATGTTGCAGTAACTGAAACCCCCTTCGGAGGAAAAAAAAAGAAAAAAAAAAGAAGTGAAAATAAAGATAAATTGCTGTTTACCTGAAAAAATACAAATCTATTCTGATGGCTATAAATAGTTGTTGGAAAAATGACTTTTGTGACCCAGTATATCAAATCCAGCATTTCTGTTCGGCATAGGCTTGGCTGCCTTAGACCAGAAACAGTCCAGGCTGGGAGAAGGACGTGTCTGTCACACACAGAACAGCTCAGTGCTCTACATTGAAGCAATTTATGAATACCAAGAGGATTAAATTCTGCAACTAAGTTTCAGGAAAAGGCACATTACAATATAACTTCTTTAATTCTTTTATTTTTCTAGCTGTGAATGCCTCCTTTTGGTCATTTTTCACGTATTTCACAAGCCTGCACATCTAATCCCTGGGCAAACTGTCCACGTCAAAGAGGCAGCTCTTGAACAAGAGCAGACGAAGAAGCACCCGTACACTTGGGTAGAGGCACACGGTACATGATCTGAGAACAAAATACATGCACACAAGCACAAATATCCAGTGAATTTACCACATATTTAAAATATGTCACTTGCAGAAATTCTCAGCAGCGTTTCTCCAGAATGTCTCCTGTCTCACATCTCAGAATGCAGCTTGGTGGATGATAAAAACCACTTTTTAATAGGTGCCATTTAATTCAGTACCGTGTAAGCAATGACATGACCTCTGCTTCACAGACAGGGAAAGGGATTTTTGAAACGAACTAACCTTAATTACTTTCAATTTACTAAACACATAAGCTAGCAGTCGGATGTTTAAAACTGACAAACTTAACAGCTCTCCTTTAATTATCTTCCACTAAGTAGCCAGCTAAGGAGATCTCTTCAAAAGCAAATAAATGAGTTAGGCTTATAAATCCCACAGTAGGATGGGATTTAGTAGGATGTCAATTCCTTTAGTCAGATGTCCATTCCATGTTGCAGCTGCTGAAGACTATAGCCGCAGATGTTGCATTTACATGGCTGACCACACAGAGGTGAGGTCAGAAAGGACCTGGTATAAACGAGCAGAAGGGCAGAGGAGAAACCCAGTCAAAGAAGTAAAGGCTCGTTGCGGTGCAGGAAAATATTCCCCAGAGAAAGCTTGTCCTGGCAGAGGCCAGTGATAACTGCATGGCTTTGATCTCAGTGTCTTGGCCTTGCTGGACTGTTTCAAAAACTGGGATTTCCCTTGGGGAGCAAATAGTACCAGTAAGCTTCCTAACAAAAGAAGTACCCTGTGCCAGTTGGGCATTACACACTGGTTTTCTCCTCTGGTTTTTCTCCTAACGTCACACCTGTGAGGAAAATCAAAGGGTTTTTTTCTCACTGCAAAAGAGTAGAGAAGTGCAGCATGCAAGCAATAGGACCATTCAAGAGTTCTATTTAATATGTTCAATTTTTATGTTAAGCTATGTGTTTATTTATCAGAGGGTCTATATACTAATACAGTAACACAGGCCATCTTCCTCAAGACATTCTTTGACTTTGTATCTCAAGCCACAGCCAAGAGTCCTTCCCTGATGGCACACCCAATCCTACATTCATATTCCTACTGGCATCAGTCAGAATTTGAGCTGAAGAGAGAATACAGAAGCAGTGTTCTTCAGAACTCCCACAAAAATCGGGTGCATGAGAACTCCTGAGCAGCAAGTGTTGTGGTGCTTTGGGCAGGGTGCTGCATCTTTCTCCCATACATCTAAAGGAATTCACAACTTCTAATAAGGTCCTATTTTCCCTCTTCTCAATTTCATCCCAAAACCACACAGCTCCCTTAAAGAGCCAGAGCAAAAGAGCAATTTAAGGCAAGCTCTTAAGCAGCAGTCACACCCCGTAACCTGTCTGAAGGTTTTCCAGTACAGTTCAAAGGGCATAAAGGGGACCTTGATTCTTTGAAGTACAGCTCCCCATGGTGTTTCTTCCCATAAAGAGCAAAACATATGCCGTAAAACTTTATGATCAAACTTACAGGAATCTGGCTAAGAGCCTGGGAGTGCAAGGAAACTAATTAGTTCAAACCACCCTCCCCAGTCCCCCTGTTACTTCCCATCCAAACAGTAGCAAACCCAACAGAAGTTAAAAAGCTTAGTAAAAGTACAGCCAGACCACAAGACACCCGTTTCTCTTTATACAGGTTTTTTTTCTGAAACAAGACACTACAAGAGCAAGGAAACAGGCCCTAGCCACACTGCATATCTTTCTAATGCATGGGAAATAACCAGTGATCTATGGGGGAAAAGGAACAGCTTCCAGTTTTTCCCAGGTATCAGTAATGTGATATTTTTATACCTGTCGGTATGTACTGTCAGAGCAAGTGCAGTATTTCATTGCTGATTTCCAGGGTATTCATTACACAGATTTAACTAGAAAAGAAATAAGGTCAGTAGCAGCACAAGCAATCAGTCCAGCCAAGGGAAAACAGTGTACCTGCTCATGGCACTCAAGACATATGAATACATGAAAGACACTGTGGTCAGGAATTGCAAAAATAACTAATTCCAATAAGAGATGTTACAGCAACTCAACGCTGTAGAGTGCTTTGCTGGGGAAGTTTGGAGCTGATAAAGGCAGGCACCAATCCAACAATCTGCCTGCCCAAACTGCAGTATTAAGTTATGATAATGCTGACATTTCCACTGAGTAAGGAACACAAAGCTAAACAGATTGACTGGATTCTCTCACCTGAGGACATATGTCACTCTACAGCCTGAAAACTGAAATTCTCCTCTCTGTAAGCCCAGAGCAGGATACTCTGGCTGCCCGTGCAGAGACTATGGCCCACTAAGCAGCAGGGCAGGCAGTTTCAGGAACTCTAGCTAAGTTAGACATGGAATTTCAATATTTACTGTTTCGGTGGGAGCAGGAAGAGAAGAACAGTGACCAGCCATCGTTCATTCCCATTTTCTCGCCCAACTCATATTTTCCCAAGCCGCTTCCTGTCTTACTTTTCATTGTGTGGAAGAGCTGACAAGTCCATTTTATGTAGCTCCAACTGCATTTTTATAAAATATGACACCCAGAAAAATTAGCTCCTGTTTCACTCCATAGCTTCACTTATCTTCCAGCACTGTGCCATGAGTTTTTCCCTATATGAAGCTTCCCCTCATGCCAGAAGGAGACAGCTAATGATGTGTGTGCCCTGTAGGCTCCAAAAAGAAGAGAGACCAAGGACTGCGCCAGATCTGGGTTTGTCACTCCTGCCCAAAGGATCCCAACTGTAATGCGCAATCTGCCTTGTGGATGAGTTCCACCTTTCCACAAGATCCTCACAACTCCTGATCTCAGAGTACTTTTCTACACCAACGAAAATAAACGTAGGAGTTTGTGCTTGAACATGATCTAACACAGTCAAGCTTTGTCCAGGCTCCTCTTCTTGGGGGACAGCTGTTCTAATCAAAGGAGGAAGGAAATGATGACTAAGGACAGCTGCAAAGAGACCTGTGGACAAACCATATCCTGACACCTTTCAGTTGCAGAAAGCTTTCAGTTTTCTCTGGGCAGTCACATCAAATGAAGAAGAGTCACAAGATCTGCTCAGGTAATACAGGAAACCAAAATGCCTCTGTGTGTGACCTGGTGACTGTGAATAAGACGTCACAAGATGCTGTGAAATTCCCCAGCAAAGAGACAAAGAGGTGGCAGCGACAACTCACCATAATGTGCTTTGTTCTCTGCAGTGATGAGACCTTTTGAGTAACTTTATAGAGGGACCAAAAACCTGATCCCACTGCTCAGTTCAAAAACCCAAGCTTGCCCATGGAAATCCACATTTTGCATTAGATTCAGTTTTACACATGACTAAAGTCACAGAAACCCCTGTGACCACCTTAATCAGCAAGGGCTATTAACACAAATGTTTGTGGGCTCAGGACCTGAGAGCACAAACATCCACATCCTCTCACACAGTCATTTCATTTTTTATATCATTTGTCGGGAAGAAAGAGCAATTTTCAGAGTAATACACTTACTGCACTGTGATTTGAATTTGCATAATAAAAGCGTTTGCCTTTTAGAGCATATATTAATGCTTAGAAGGAAGAGCAAGTGAATGTTCTAATATAATTCAAGATAGCTAGACCCAGTTCCATTATTTTAATTTACATTTTATTGGGTTTTTGCTTTGGTAAAGAAACACATGTTATAACTAATCACAGTTCTAATTACTGCCTGATTCTATCTTTTATTACTGCTAAAATTTCTATTAAGGGAATGAAAGAAACTAATAGGATCATTAAAAGATCAATAGGAAATATTGCTTACATAGAAGTTGCAATGTATAAACTTCAACTCAACAGTTAGGATTATGAGAATTCCTTGGAAAGAGAGGATTATGAATTCATTCCACTTAGGAAAGAACATGAACTGATTTAAAGGCTATCCACAAGAAGAATTCTTCTTAATTTCACTCCTCTGAGAGCAATAGGCAAACAAAAACCCCAACAAAATTATTATTAACTTTCCACCTCCACACTTCTAATACTCTTTGTGCAAAGTCTGAGTATCTTTAAAGAGTATCATTAGGAATCTGGAATGCACGTGATATCTCTGAATATAAACATGGGGATATGACTTGCTTGCAATTGTAGCCTCATGGCACAGATTCTTATTCTTAAAATTATGCTCAGGTAGATCCCATTGACTACCTAGCCTCTTCTTCACTTAGTTTTGGCAGAAAAAAAAATTATTCTACTTCAAGTCACTACTCTGCCAGAAGTGGTTAACCCAGAATGAATGTCATACATAAAAATATTTATATGGTCATATGAACATTCCTACTTTGATGCACCTTCTTACTTTGGCTGCCAGAGCAAAAAGTATAGGTGTACTGACATACCAGTGGTGAAATTAGAGCAGAATAACTTCCCTCTCTACTTGTTTATTAATAATTTTGAGACCTTTTAAAACCTCCAGTAGCCCGTCCCAGAAAGAAAAAGGAGAAAAATATAGGAAATGCATTTCAAAGCACAGGTCATGTAGATGCAGTACCTGGCCCATGACAGCAGGAAAAACAGAGTGGTGATGAAGGTGCCCAAAATTAAAACAATGAAACTTCCAGATCTGTTCAGACCATTAGTTTTAGCCCAAAATAGCTCTCTTTCTCTTTTCTGGTTCTGCAGAAACTCTGCTATGTTGTCTTTCTTTAAAAGTCTGACAAAACCACTGTGTTCACAGAGAGCTAGCTCAGGCCTAAACAACGTTTCCAAGGTAAAGCAGTGTCACATGAACAGTGTCTGCTTCCAATGGAGGTCAACTGAAGCCGAAAGGTGCCAGCACTGATGCTGTAGGTCTGCATAGAGCCAGTTTCCAGGGTCTTCCTGGGAGTCATATAGTCATATAAACATCATATAGAAACATGTAATCACACCAAAATAGCTGGAGGCCTCCAGGGTTATAATGCCTGACGTGGCTGCAGTGGCATCTGTATTTCTGAGCACTCCTGTGAACTACAACACTGTGAGAAGGAGAGAAGAAACTCCAGGGCCCTCCAGGAGCTTCAATTCAATGTTCTGAAGGCAGCCCTGAAGTGCACACCCCAGAGCCTCCTTGGATGTCTTTTATTCAAGCTTTCTCACTACCTGAAATTGAGTATACAGATCTCAAAAAAAGAAGCTGACAAAACCCCTAAAAACTACTCAATACACATATTACTAGAGCCAGAAAGTTCAAGTACATAATAGTGAAACAGACTGAGATAGAAGCAGTGTTATCAGCAATGGAAACAGAAGCCGTTTTGTTTCTGCTACAAAGAATGTGAAAATTCTGCTATTTTTAAAGACAGGATTGAAGGGATGCTGCAAGCTAGTACACATAGTTTATAAAAATGCAACTAAATTGAGGTGATAGTCAACAGAAAACTTGATTTTAAGTGGGTGAAAACTGATATGAGATTAGAGTAAACTTGCTCTAATGGATGTTGTAACTGTTATAATTTTCAATTTCCTACAAGGAACCATGAAAACAAAGGTCTTGCTGCTTGAAGAAGGATTAATGCTTAAAGTCAAACACATCCAGTGTTCTCAAATTCTATGGCTTAGTAAGCTAAATAAAGAATATTTTAGAAAAACAAGTCATATCCATTAAGAACCAGTACACAGTGGGCAAGTCCTAAATCATAACATCCCCAAAAACATACACAATAAAATTCATAAGATCACAGAAAAAGGGAAAGAAGATATTCCGATCAGAAACGCACCTGACTGAATGCTCAGAATGAGTGAAAAGAAAAAACCCACAACACTTTGTTTTTTGCTCCTTCTATAGAGTAAAGTAAAAATGTTCCAAGTACAACATAAATTCAGCACTGGAATATCTTGAATTCTGTATTTTTCATTTTAAAAATTTACCTGCCAGCATTGTGTAATGATGTAGATGTTTTGCTTTACACTGTGAGTGTTGTGTTTTTAAAAATAGACTCATTGTGAATGCATACTGAATTTCAGTAAATTCCTATTTGAATTTCAAGAGGAATTGCTGCCTTCTTTCCTAAATAGTTGTCTTTTCTTAAATACTACATGACAGTGTGGAAAGCAATACTTTGAATTACATTTGCAGTAAATTATGCTTTGCAGAGGTCAAGGGAATACTTTTCACAAAGCTCTGATTGGAATCATCTTTTATACAGTCCCTTTTTTATGTTATGGTCTTTCTTCTCATATCACATTTAAAAGCAAATACTTTTTTCTGATTGCAGATTATCAAGCAGACCAAAAGCAACGAAAGGAGTCAATTAAAAGAAATCAGCATCTGATTAACCTGAAGGCAGTAAAGAAGTTCACCAGAAAACTGATTGTTTTAAAAACAAAGAAAACACAAGTTTGACAGTCTCCTAACATCTCTCTTGGCCAGTCACACCACCTGAAAAAGGAAACAAAAGGTTTTAACTTTAAAGTTATATACATTGCTTAACCCCTGCTCTATGGGGACATTAAAAACTGCTAAAAACGCAGGCTGAAGGTAACACAGTGAGATATAGTTTACAGCTAATTCACAAGACTTTCCACCAAAGGAAAATAACACTGTTCTAAGTGCTGGGCAACAAGTCACCATCAGGTGTAAGTGCAGTTCACTGCCCCCAAACCATTTGTTACCCTTGTTTATGCTGTTTCTATAGAGAATCCTCTCCTCCTGACAGTGCCCCTTTTTGTAGGAACCAAGCAAATCATTGGCTTCTGTTTGTGACTCTGAGACATCTGTTTTCTTCTTTTGTCGCTGTATCTTTTTTCTTTTCAGGATTCAGTTGCCTGGAACCACGACAAGATCTGGTAGCAATCAAAGCAGTGGATTAATTTACTCCAACAATAATTACAAGGAATTTTTTGGGGGGTGGAGAAGAACAAGAGGGGGATGGATTCAATATCATGCAGCATTTCAGGCAACACCCTATTTCACTGGTACAGTGATCTTCACCTAACATTTCATCCTTGTTTAAACTGTACTTCTGTAATCACTGGTTTTCTAGTAACAAAGAGTGCATGTAAGTGTGAACGAATGCAAAATGATGACAAGGATTGCACTTCAGCCTCTTTCTGTTTCCTGGTATTTGCAGGATCACTTTGCCAGTCTCTTAATAGCTATAAATAACATGTTGAAGGTACTACATTATGACCAAAATTGCTTCCTCTTTCCTTGATTTTGTTCCACATTTGGAATCCCAGGAATTTTCCCTGATGCAGTGACTTTCATGCACTGGCAATCACTTTGTCCTTCTCTCTTTCCTGACCCCAGCATTAACTTCATACTGAAGTACACAGGTACAAATATGGCTCCAAGCACTTCACTACCATAAAGTGGCACCAGTTACACCTGTTGCCCTGCAGAAGGAAGCTTCAGGCTGTGTTTATATTTGTTCAACGAAAAGCTATACAATATTGCTGAGATTAAAACTGGACATGGCACATTCCACAAGTCATCAGCACTAATGTCAGTAACAACAGTTCTTATTTCTGAGGGATGTTCATGCACGGGTAGCTATTTTTAGGGCTTGTTTTGGGGGGGTTTAAGTTTATGAGAGTTACAGGGGCAATGTTTTTCTAAGAAGATGATTCAATATAGTGGGTAAAGTATTTTAACTATATAAATTCTGCATGCAGAGCCTGGATGTTCTACATGGTTTCAATGATCCGCACAGTAACAGCTTAAACAAAGACAATCACATGGGCTTAATAAAGTCAGTGGTAATAAAAAAGAAAAGCTGGACTTTAAGAGGAAAATATTTATACTGGAAGCAATAATTATATAGTACTTTTCCTCCCCAGAAGTGCTTTTTAAGTGTCATCTGGTGGTTTGCTTGAAAGACTGAGAGCCAAGATTGGATTTCTTCTCCCCACTGGCATCAGCTCGCTGTGTGGTCTAGGACTCATCACTTGGTGCTGGATTTTCAGTGATCCTAGGCACCCACCTATCCTATAGGGTGCCACTGAAAAAATCAGATCAGCAATGCTCTTAGGCCTCATTTTTCCCAGCCGTAAAATGAGATTAGTTTCTCTATTTTGCAAGGCTGTCATGCACATTAATCATTATTTGTAGGTTTTCTGGAGATCCTCAGATCAGAACATGCTACAATAACCTGGCTTCATTTATGGCAATGTAAAATAATCCCTAAGCCAAGAGCTGAAGCTGCTCCCTGAGGTGGAACAGAGCTGTCTTTAAGTGTAGGAAGTAGCAAGTAACAGTGAAGGAATGGTGTTTCCCGGTCGTTAGCAATGCTTATACCCTCCCAGCTCCATTGCAATAGCTCCTGGGAGCCACTGTGGGAAGCAGGAAGGAAATGTAACCCATTTCTCTCTTCCTCTCACTTGCCACCTCCAGCCTCCATCCTTCTGTGATCACCACAGGACAGCAGCAGTGGATCAGGTAGCTGCTGGTTGAGAGCACTCTGTGTTGTTCTCCTTTGGAACTAAACTGTTTGCTGCTTTGGTGTGTCTCTCACTGGCCCATGGAGCCTTCTCCTTGTCTTTATCATTTGCAAGCACTTTGGGAGCTGGCCTGTTCCCCCACACTCTGAACATGAAGCACCTGCCAGCTCCCCGAGGCAGCAGCCTCTAGATGTTATTAACTATTAATGCAGTCAGGTAAAAGCCCTTCCCAGCTGGACAAGAGCCCCTTTCCTCCCTGCCTTGCAGCAGGAGCTTAGGCTGCACTGAGTGTGCAGTGCCTCACACCCATCCCAACACGAGTAACAGGCTGCAGGAATGGTGAGAGGGCCTCTCACTCCTGAAAAAAGCAAGAGGGAACACACCAGTTCATCACAGCTGAGAGAGGATACAACCAACTGAATTGCTGCCTCATGCACTGCAGATCTGCCAGAGAGATCATCTGCTGAGAAACTGCAGCTTCATTTCTTCAGGACCTCACAAATACACAGAGTTAAAAAAAAAAAATAACCAAAGGAAAAAGAAATACAATAATTTTTTAAGGTCAGTACACTCTACAAGGTAAGAAAGGGGTGAGATCTAACTCTACAGCACAGACTCCTTCAAGAACCCCTGCTCCACAATATGGCAGACTAGGAAGAGGACAACGTAAAAAAACTTGGAGCTAATCAAAGTGCAGCTCACACATGAGGGCTCCTGGAATGCATGGGATCAATTTTCGTTGTCATCACCACAGCAGGGCCAGAGAACTTCAAATGCTTTTTATCAGATTCTCCAACTTACATAAGAATTAGGTTCCGAAACCACCTCTCCTAATTCCTCTATCCTTCCAGGAAAATTTGGCATCAACTTATGGACTCTGGCATAGCAAAGTCTTTATTCAGTATTGATAAAGTTTCTACTGGATCTTGCTCCCCTGTTCTTCCTCCAGGCATAAAAAGGCACCTGACTTGTTTAGGCTATTTAATCAACTCCCAACCACTATCTTCTTCCAAGTTCTAATTCCTTATTTCCTCTTCTCTAAAGTTCAAACAATTAATTCCCACATGTCTAAGCCGTCTAACAGTCTATCCTGAGCTTTTATCCCATTTCAGTCCTTGTTTAGTACCCAAGTTAATTTCCTTCTTGCCCTGAGCAATTGGTAAGTCCTCTCACACCCAGCCTCTCAGCATTGCAGCCTGCTTGTTTCACTTGGCAGGAAAAGCTTCTGAGATTAGCTTCTAGTGCCTGACCTACATTTCTAGAGAACTTTGGAGTGGAGAATTGGTTTCTACAGCAATTTCTGGGGACATTCAATAATCTTTTTCATGACAGTTTAATAGCCATATATACACCTCTCTATTATTCTGATGTCTGTAAGTTCTTTATTCCCCCAAAAAAACCCCTGCCATGTTAAATATCCCAGTTATTTAGCACAAGATCTTCTGTGTACAACAAAATGTATTTGAAACCACAATGACTTGAAATGACTTTAATAAAAGGGATACTCAAGGCTTATGAGGCTTTGATTTTCATTTTCACTAAGGCCTTTACTTACTCTGGCAGAATCAAATGAGAGTAAATGGAATACAGACATGTCTTACACCCACTTTAAAAAGCCATTACACAAATGAGAGGAGTCCCCCCTGTCTGGTAAAAAGAGAAGTTGAACCATTTACCACATTATGACAAGCAGCCTTTTCTCCAGCAATGAAAGTCTATTACTGTGCTTCACCAGCACCTCTCAGCAAGCCAGTGAAATTGCTGTAGACATGATGAAAAGCTCATCTTAGAGTATACAGCATCACATATACATCTCCCTCAGAATTTATTTGTCTCTTGCAAACCCATGAACAATTTCCCCACACCTAGTTTCCTACCATCCTTCATAGGAACTAACTCGAAAAGGTCATTTCTGGGTATTCTGGGAGATATACAGCAGCTTGTTTCTTGGTGTAACACCTGCTCTTTCAGTTTGAGGGACGTTATTGTGTTGCTAAAAAATATCAGCAATGAGGGAGTTGGTGTGACAGACATAATTGGCAAAAACTTAAAATGCAGTATTGCTCACAGGCCAGACGTGTAGTTTAAATTATACATGTAAACATCCACCACACTTTTTGTGGGCACACAAAATAAGGGACTCAATCTTTGAGAAGGGCCATAAATAATTTCTAGTAGCCAGCAATAAAGGGTCATTTACAAATGAACATTTTTATAAGATCACTTATATAAACAATCTAGAATATCCTCCTTATATTTGCATTCAAGCTCAGCTATAAATCACTGTATGAAAACTGGCTGTTTGTTGACTGACAGGTTTAGGAAAATATTCATTTCTCTTTCATTTCTCTGTTTTTTTATGGGGAAACTTTGCTTAAAGAATGCAAATTAACAGTGATGTCAATATTCTTTAAAATACTGTTTTAACAGAAGACCCATTTTAACAGGTACAGCCTGAAATCCCAGAGGACAATATTACCTGTGCACTTCAAATTTCAATGCAACCTTACAACCTCCTCCCATTCCCACACGACCAATGACATTCACTTCTAGGAATTTCCTGTTCCCAAGGGGTGATTATTAATCTCTGAAAAGTGCTCACCATATGATGGCACAATCCAGTTAACACTGGAGTGTTACATTCTTTCCACCACAACACATCAATGCGGCCTGAGATTACAGGGTTGCCGTTTTTTAAATCCCAAAAGGCAAATCCTCTCCCTGCTTCTGGAACTTTGCACTCATGAGAACACAACCTCACCCAGCACCTCCTGCTGAAGAACCAAACCATCCTGTTTGAAGGTAGCAGGAAGACTGTGACTTCTTGGCCATAACATGGAATTTACTCCCTCGTGAATCAGTCTTGTTCTGTTCCTTCCTGCTACAAGTGAAGGGCTGGCTTCCTTTCCCACTTCAGTTCTACATCCCCTGACTGCAGTGGAATTACACAGAAATGATACTAAGCTCCAGAAAGAAGAGAACAAAGCCCTAAAACTTCCCCTCCTCCTGACCACAAAGATGTTGAAAAATTGCATTTCCTTCCATCCCTTTGAAACATAATTCAGTTGCCTTGTTAATGTCAGGAAGATCATATTTAAACTCTTTCTTTACCAGCTCAATGCCCAGCTGGGAGGTGAAAGGCTGTGATCGATATAGTAACTATACAACAGATGAGCTTCAAGTACTACACATTACGCTTTATGGATTTCTTTAAAGTGGGCTTTAAAAAAAATAACAAGGAAAGAAATTAAAAGACCCATACTACCATTTCAGCTTTCACAATCCGTTATACAATCCTCATTTTTCAGAGCTAGGAGAGAATAAAAACTCAGCCTTTCAGACCTTGGAAACAGGTGAGTGCATTAAACAGCTGGGCTAGTAAATGTCATACTGTCCCTCCATTTTCCCTAAAGGCTGTGCTTAGTTCTCAAACACAGCAGGTAACTGAAATTATCTCCAAAGCAGATAAATTCAAACTTTGGTGACACTCAAGAACAGATCAGAGTGAGATGGATCCTGACAGGCAGTTAATCAACCCCAGTTGTTTTACTATTTGCTTAACAGCTCTGAATTTCAAAATATGACACAACAGTGAAGAACAGTTAGGAGCAAAAATAGAAGCTCTGAATTGTTTCTTTCGGAGGACAAAATTCCTCAGAACATGTGTTATTTAGAGATTTTAAAAAACTGGCTCAGGGACTCTGATTTCCTTTGCAAGTGGCCCCATATTTGCATTAGCTGGTGCAGTGCAAACAGAAACTCATAATTGGATGTGTATGCTGGGATTATATACATATAAAAGTGTGCATGGATAAAATCCTGTCTTATGAAAGCTTCCAAAGTAACCCTTATACATATTATGAAGTGTACTTTTGTACAACTTTAAGTTTTAGTAAGGCCTTTCAGTTATTCAAGCCATAGTTGAGAATATAATTCTGGGACAGCATATGTAAAGGTAAAATGAATAAAACACTTAGAAAAAGAAAACCCCAAAGTATGGCAATTGAACCAAACTGGCACCCAAGCTGTGTGAGCGATATCAGAAACACCAGTGTGGGGGTAAATTTGATGCTGCTTTGACGGCCTGGCTCTCCACACTGAAACACAGTGCTAAAGAGCAGTTGCATGCCTGTAATATTGCCCGTAGAATTGCATGCTTTAACTTCTGCTTAATTTCTTTATAAAAGAGAAAAGTCTGCAAGTACCAGGTCTATGTTTTTTCAGTTTAATCTGTCACAGGACATCTGTATCACACTGAGGAGTTCCCAAAATGCAGCACACTCAAGAAGTATTTCATTACTATCCCAAACATTCACAGAACCCCTGTGCCAGAGCAATCCATTAGGCATTATTTCTGATTGCCAGCACAGTGAACAGGCTACTTTTGGTGACAGTTAATGGCTGTAGACAGCCACCCTGTACCATATCAGCTGTCCTGGAGTTCTATATGGTAGGAGGGCGCAAATGGAGCAGTACCAGCTGTATAAAACATATACCCCATCCCATGGCACTATATATTCATGTATACAGAAACAAACTGAATTCACCATTGCTATGAGGAGATGCAGGTTTCTTCACTCAGTGGAAGGATTATACAGCTATGGAAGGGGAAATGGCATTGCTCATTTTAACTTATTCCTGCTGCCACTGATAAAACAGTTGTTTCAAGACAACTCGGTCTGAGCACCATTGTAAACGGTCTCAGCCTTTCTAAAGGAAGAATTGAGCCATCTACAAAAGGAGAAAGAGAAAAAAATCCCATCCCAGAAAGCTGTGCTGTGGATGTAGTGTCAGCAAACTGCCTGCAGCTGCAGTGTGAGCCTGTCATACATTGCTGCTTTGAGCAGCCAGCAGTGTGTGCTGAAAGAATACTGATTTAGGGCCTGAGCCTCAAAAGAGCTGTACAAATTCAGCTGCCAGACATCAGTTTGTGGATAATGCATAGCAAGTCTATGTGAAGCAACCACTTAAGAGGCAGAACTAAATGGCCACGTTAAGTACACAGGCAAAAGAATATGCAGCAATAATATAATGTTCAAGAGCCTTCTCGAAATTCAGTGGAGTGTCCCTGATTTCAGTGGCCTTTTCAATGAGCCTCCAGACCATAAGTTATTAAAATATAGAACTTAATCACGTAATTCTACTTTCTCGCTGATTTAATCTGCTTTATCCCCTCCATTTCTAGGTAATGAGGAACCAAGTGTTAGAAGTCCCATTATTTTGCTATTAAAAGGACATATAAGCTTTAGATTTTGTTGCTAAAGAAGTAAGGGCTCTAAAGACATAATCTCCAGTGCCACTTCTGTTGATTGACCTAAATATCTTTCTTAATTTTCAGGTTTTTGGCCAGGGAATTTGATTTCTGTGCCTTCCTCTGTGATCAGGCCCTCATAGAGATGCCCTTGGTCACACAGTCCCTGTACATGGTATGCCTTAACCAGCCCCATGTGCTTGTGCAGGGTCATTAGAAAATTGAGAGGACCAGTATCAATTTTAGTTACTTCTCAATTTTAGTCACTTCTTGGTTTATCTGGATATACCTGGACTTGCACTGAAACAGTGTTTGTGTGTAATATAAATATAAAAAATAAAATAATTGCCTGCCCAGTATGCTATTTTTTTTTTCCAAACTGCATCATCCACACAGGTATATTTTGTATACCAAATGTACTGAAAGAGATTTTCAACTCTTCTGACAGTGAGAACATATCAGATTTCATCCTACGCAGTCTTCATTATCAAAAAGTAACTGAGGCATACAGCAAGACAATATAAAACCTGGTCTTCTTCAAGAGTTTCTACCTGTTCTCTCTTCTATTCCTTCTTTAGGCAGGATTTTCTTTGGGCACAGACGCTATCTCACCCTACATATCTGCCAGACTGGAACTGTGATCTCAGTTGCATAGGTCTTAATGTAATAAAATAAAGCCCCATAGAGAAAAACCAGTTGCTTTAGCAAAATGTTCTTGCAGATAACGTAGACTAGAATTTACCAGAGACATCTCACCCCTTCCAAGCCCTTCAAACATGACAAAGATGTAATTGTACCTGAGATCCCCAATGAAGAAACACATTCAATATTGACAGTAGTTACACTTATAATTCTGGGGTGAAATTCCTGCTGGTACAAGAAAGGTCTTTTTCCAAAAACATTAATAATGCTATTAAACTCAAGATCTGTTTCTGTTTGGAGAAGACTGCAACACAATCAGTTAATGCCAAAATTCCTTTTTAGATACCTCTGCAATATTAGTAGGGGACCCACGCCATGGATGATATCCAAATACTTCAACCTCTGCTTGAACTTTCAGTCCTTTCTTTTCCCAGCTTCTAGCAATAATAATCACTTGCAAGATACACTGTTAGAAACAGTCATTGATTTTAAAAACATGAGTGATCAGAGATCTATGCTTTTTTGAACAGAAATTTCTTAAGCAGACTGTTGCATCAGACTGATGAATTCAAAAGCTTGGTAAACCTTATTTGCCCTAATGAAAAGCCTAGAAACTGAGCATGTATTCTGTCCATCAAGCATACGAACGTATTTTTCTAAGAAGGCTATTAGGTAACACAAATTTTACTAACAAAAAGGGTGAATACAAATGCAGCATTTTGAGAGATACTGCCATGCATCACTGGCACATAATTCAATGTTATGATGGATTGCTGGTTTTCATACTAATTTCAAGACTTTTGAACCAGTAAAGTAATATAGTTGGTCACCATAATACATTTCATAAATCAGAAGTTTATAGATTAATCCATGTGGATTTATAAATCACATCAGGGTATTCCCTCCCAAGCAGAGCTTGCTCTCTATTTTTCTTCATGGGTTTGAAAACAAAATGTTATGAGCTTACATGTCCAAATGATGTGTTAGCCCTCCAGAGCTTGTCCAGAAAGCACTGCAAGATCACAAGAGCAAAGTGTGCAGACTAGAAGAACTTGGCTAGTTCTCTCATAAATTCAGAGGGACTGGAGCAAGTGCAAATATTAATGCAGTTCACATACATTAAAGAGTGCACAATCAGTAGTTCATCTGTAGCTGACAGTCAGCTCTCAAACCCTAAGCAGTGAAGTCACTGTCAGCAACACCCTTCCTACAGATTCGTAAAGAATTACTTATTTATTCCATCTCTCAAGTTTACCTGTTTCTTAAAGGGGATTTTTCTTTAATAATTTTCTACAGAAGAAAAAGAAAACGCAATTCATTTATCCTGTAACAACAAGCTCTGCAAGCAGAGCTGTGGTGAAGCGCAACCATGGTGCACTGGCCTCGCTCTATCTATTCATTAAACAGAAGACAAAAATAAAGACTTGCTGGCTCAACAGAGCCAAGGACACTGGCAGTAAACCTTTCGTACATCTACTCCTGTAAGATACTCTCAGGCCAGGTGTAAGGGACACTGAGCCTGGCAGAAATCAGATCCCTGGATTAATTGATGATAGCTGTTGCAATGTGACAGGCAGCCACTCAGCAGGAACTGACAGAAGCCTTAACTTAGCCTTTCTTCCATTGGCATAGTTCGAGTCTTCATTTCTCCATTGTAATATCAACAAGAAAAGGATCACCAATTCTGAATTTCCTTGGGCATTTATTAGATTCCTGGCTGACAGCAGCATCCCAAGCTGTCCCTGTTTAACCCCAACAGGCTCTGGAACAGTTCTGTGAAACTTTCTGAAGTCTGTGTCACAGGTTCTCATGAGCTCCTTCAAATTCTACCCCTTGAAGAACAAAAGCAGCACTATATTTCACAGGCATATTTCTTTAACTTTAAAGACCTGAGAAACATTTATGCTGACTTCTATCCTTTAAAGATATTTTAACTCCAGGTTACTGACTGTGCTGATTACAGGTAACAGACATCGACTTACTGTGAGACTTCAATTGGGCTGTATATTTGAGGAAATGGTGTGGGGCTTAGAAGCCTGTACTGCTGTGATCATTGTGGAGAAAAGAACTGATTGAATATCCTTAAAAATTGAATATGGTGACTTTCCCAGACAAGTTCTGTAAGACTGAATTTGAGAACCTTGGTAATGGTTATGTAAAACTATTAGATCTTGAAGGCCCAATACTGAAAGACAATATCTCTCTATTTAATATCAGTATTCTTTAAATTCTGGCCTAACAGTGACCAACAGTAAGAATCAATGGGAATTTTAAGGCATTTCTTAGTGGATATATGTTCTGGTTTACATATCTTCTCCCTCTCAGTCCCCTATAAGTGTCAAGTTTTGAACACTTCCACATACAGCACGATATGATTTTAAGAACAATAGAAATGGAAAAGAGGCCATACTTTTCAGGTGGGGAAAAGAAGGTTGGGAACAGCAGCACAACAATTCCCCTCACATACTAGTAAATCCAGGCTTAATAGTCAAGCAAGTTTTCACTGGCCTCATTTAATTCAAACTAGAATCCTTTATGATTACAGAAGAATTTCCTTGAGACTTCTTACATGGCCCTATTTTTAGAGTGAACATGAACCATTCTGGCAAACAATTTTTCACTCTTGAAGAGCTATCATGAGGCCTCGCTGATCTCCAAAATATGAGTTACAATGCAGATGGCAGCTTAGGGAAATGCAGCACTTATTTGGAACGTCCAAAAGCTCTGATCCCTCCCTCCCTTTATGCCCTTGTGAGCTAAACAGATTTGCTCTGTTCACCTGTTCCTGAAACAAGTAGCTCCTAATCAAGCAAACCAAAGCAAAAAAGGAAGAAAAAAATAAAAGAGTATCATTTACCTTTGCCATTGTCTTTAATTAAATGTATTCCACTCTGGTGCTGCCACTTAGGCTGAACCTTTTGCTATGCAAATTTCAAGGCTAACTTCTAGTCAGAGAACAAGTGTACACTTGAGATCAAGTTGGCATTTTTTCAGTGCTACTTGTGTTTAAGTGCACTCTCAGGTGTTTATGTTATCCTTCACAACGGCCTCTTCCCTTTCCAATTAGAATAATTAGAGAACTGACAGGAAAAAGATGCCTGGTTTCTTTTTATCCACAATAGATCATCTAAGACTGAATTTCATTCTGAAAATCAACCCCCTTAATTTCCTGCTCCAGGCAGCCTCAGCACCTGTATCAGTCTGGTCTTTTTTTTAAGAGACATTCGTAATGTCACTGCCAGCTCCAGTTCTTACATCTCTAGAAGATCACCATCCCCGATGGTGCTGGTGCAGTTCTACACAGCACGCCATTTCAGGGCCTGTATCTTGACAGCTTTAAAGGACAGAGGGGATTGTTGTTTTACCAATGGCCCAAAATTTGCACCCAAAACTAAAAGCACTTCATGCTTGTGCCAAGTATTGGGATTGGTCTAAATCAGCCTGGAGGGTTTTAGACTGTTCTGAACCAGCGGAGAAAATGACCATCAATCACTCTCCTTGCACAGCATGATACAAGTCTGTTCATAATCCTCTGCTCATTCACTCTGTCACAAATATGAGCAGAATTTCTATTTATTGTTACTATTGTAACAAAGATGAGTTGTTCCCTGAACAGATTTCATATCCAGGGAGGCAAAAGCTAAGGAACGCTGTAGCTTTGCCTACCACTCAGTAAATTCAACATACTTAAATCTGTACTTGGACAGGAGCTAAGAGGATAATGAATGACAGAAAATTGAAAGGAAAAAAAAATTAAAAATTAGTCTGTCCCTGCAGACATTCTTCTACTCCTTGTAAGGATGAGGTAGATTTCTACCATTCTGCCTCCAAACTGTGCTTCTTGCACAAACACAGCTGAGCATGCCATTGTAAACAGGAGTAAGGACTGAACTGCTGGATCAGTTCTAATTATTCAATGATTACAGAAAGTAATTCAAATTTTCATAAAGACTTCTTTTGTGAAAAAGACATCCATCTGCTAGAAACTATGAGAAGTTGTTTATATGTTTACAACAGTTTCTCCAGTCCAGCAAATCACACTTAATTTTGTGTTCTCTGCATTCCCTAACCTATTTCAGCCTTATAGTTGACTCACACCCACATCTTTAAAGAACAGCACCTTACCAAACTTGGCTCTGTGAAATAATAAAGAAAAATGCAAAGCAACAAACACAAATTATAATTGCTTTGGTAAATGATTTTTTCCCTGAAAAGACAAAGTAGAAAAAATTCAAAACAGACCAGGATCATTTTTCTCTTTTCAAGACTTCTGTAAAATGCCATTTGGATCAACTCAAGAATTGTCCACATATTCACCTGGGATTTGCATTGGATTAAAGATTCTGAGTGAAAAAAAGAATTAGATTTACATCACTGACAGAAGATACAGCAGTCCTGCATTTTGGTTAATAGGTTGGTGTTCATCCAAGTTCAAATCTAATTTTTACCTAAATAGAGAAGATCTGAATACTTTCCTTCCACTTATCAGAAAGAAAAAAAAAAAGAACTTTGACTTACCACCTCCCTCTTGAGTTCTCCTAACAGAACTTGAAAGAAAAAGACACCATATCCATCATATCATTTAATCTTACTCCCAGTGGAATCAGCAATGTTTCACATGTCTTACAGGAAGGCTGCACATACCACACACTATTTCCCATAACAGCAGCAAAGCCTGGATTTCACTGCAAATTGTGCTATTCTCAAAATGGAACCCAGAAGTTTCTACTTGCACAGCTCCACTTTGCACTGTGAAGTCATGTGTGTGTAAAGGGAGAGATGAGGCAACACAGTCCCTGAAGGATTAATGAAACTGAACTATGTCAAAAATATTGCACTCAGGTAAAGTTTTTCCAGCACCTGGTTGTCATTCCCCGTAGCAGTTCCAAAAGTCCCAGCTGTGGACCTGTGCAGATCCTGGACTGTATGTTGCACTCCATTTGGTGCTGTGCATGTAGGCATGTTCCCCTGCTTGGTTTCAGCACAGAAATTAATGTCCCCACAAAATAAAATAAGATAGAGAGGTTTCTGTGTCCCCATTGACACCAGGGCTAAGGGAAGGATTTAGAGCATAATATCACAAGTGTTCAAGAAATGTAACTGAGACCCTGTCAGGTAATGAAACTCAGAAAAATCCTCAGCACATAAAAATTGCTTTCACAAACATCCAAGACCACTAAATAAAATAAAAATCTGAAATGAAACAAGATACTCTGGAATGACCTTGAGAGCTGCAATCTTCCACTCTGTCAGATAGCTGCAGCAGCAAATCACAGAAACATGATCTACATGTGCAAACTGTCCCATCTACAGACAAAGACTTTCATCAGCAGAGTCCCCAAAAGAGGCAACATGAGCCTTTTTCTGTCAAACCCTTCATTACTCTAACATATGAGCTAAAAGCCAAAGGAAACCATATAGTACACTGCAAGCAGGAAATGTTGCTGGAGGGATTTTGACATGATGAATCTTTCAAGATTCAAAAGGACATTAGACTGATATCAAAGCTGGGCATTAGCAATCCAGAAGAAGTCAGAACCTTCATCTCCATTTAACTGGAGCACTGTTCCACTGCTTGTACTACTCTGATGAGTTCAGCTCTGGTTATGCTTTTACTGGGCCATTTCTTCTCTGCTTTTCCCCCTGCAGCAACAATTTTTCCACCACCCAGAGGGACTGTTAGTGCCTTTATTTCCGTTGGGAAAATTTCTATACTGAACACACACAAACTTTGTTAACAGCTTAAGGATTTTTCAGTTTTCAAGTAGGATTAAAATATGACCCATAATTTGCCTGTGATCCGCAGACATTCAAACAGATGTGAAAAGAGTACAAACATCTCAGAAAATCAGAACCAAAGCACATTGACTGTTTTGCTGATACGGATTTAGTACACAAAGAATAGGAATATAACTGAGCTTCAGGTTTGGTAATGAAATATTTTTTAGTAAATGCCGAAACTTGAGGACTCTTGAGCTGTCCATATAGCATTTACTCAAGACTCTCTACCGTCCATGAAACCATCGTGTGCAGGTAAGCATGAAAATATTTGGTGACAAACACTTTCTCCCTTCCAACAAATGGAGATGTCTGTAAATTAGCAGAGCTAGTCCTAATGCTTGCTGTATTATCTGCACAAGTAGTAAAATGGTTTTACAAATCCAGAATAAAGCAAAAGTGACACCTTGAGCTTACATCACAAGGATCACTGTGATCAGTATCTCCGGGTTTGATTTCCTTCATGAGGAAGAAATTAATGGTTGATCTTGTTTTAGAATTACAGCATAATAAAATTGCTGTAAGAGAACAATTTAATCCATCACTATTATATGTTCCAATGGTTTTAAAAGAGCATGGGACTGATTACGATCTCAATTATACCAGCCATAATAACTTGGCTGCTTTTGTTTCAACTGATAGGATTGTTTTGATGCTCTGTCAGTACAACTCCAGAGTTACACCACTGACTTGTGTGGGATTATCATTAATGCATGCTTGTAACAAGATAAGATGTGGTAGATTTCCAGATAGCTTTATCCTCTGTATGCATAATACTGCATACTGGATTTCCAGAATGGACATAGGAATTACAGAATTATAATCCTGAACACAAGAAGCTCTCGCAGAGGGGAATAACCTCTATGCATTTGCTGCAGCAGCTTTGCTGACCTTCGTCTATCCATCACTTTCTAGGTGACTGAAATAAGCAGATCATCTACTTCATGGCAGTAACAACTGTAGTGGTACCAATAGCCTAAAATTTCAGAAGTTATCCAAACTTTTTAAAATGGTAATATTCACCTTTCTTTACTTTCTATTCTGCCAAGGAAGTCTAACAGGCATTTCAGTAAGTGTCTTTACTCAACACAATGTACCTGTCCATGGGCTGAGGTACAGATTTTAGTCTGACTGGGCAACAGTGATTATCAGCTCCTGGTTTCTGCTGTACAGTAATTCCTCTTGACCACACATTCCAGCCTATTAAAAGTATTGCTATACCACTAAGAACCAAAAATCATTCCCACTTTTTCAGACCAAGATTTATCAAGCTCACACTATCTTCAAGTTTTCCATAATGGATTATAAAGGTAAGGCGTAAACTTAACATGATCTCCCAGTCTTATCTGCAAATATTTGAGGGACTTTCTAAGCTGGCTACCATCTTTAATTTACTCCTTTAAAGAACTAAGGATGAACTTATTCTTCCCTTTTGTTTTATGGTTTTAGTATTAACATCATTATAATTGAAGCTTTTCTGTGAATTTTGCCCTGGAGTCAGGACACGACCTGAGAATCAGATTAATTTGTAGATGCATTCACACATCCTACCTGTAGTTTAACAACACAAATGTCAGTCATCTGCCTCTGTAGGCAATGGAAAAGGAAAAACACTTCCAGAGACAGATTTAGAATAGTAAGTTTAGCTTCTGTTACAGGTTTTCTGTGGCATTATCAGTTTTAGAGTACTTGGAGAAAAGTAGGAACTTTCAAGTTTAAAAGAAAGTTCAACAATCCCTTTCTGAAGAAGCCACTTTTCAATCACTCTCTGTCCCAAAAGAAAACAAGGCAATCTTCCTTTTTAAAGAAATGTCTGATACTTTTCAAACCACGTTCATGATCTTTTCCTGATTGTATGGGTCTGACAATTCGAGCTCTCTGGATTTATTCTGCTTTCATGCAATCTATCTTAGCCTTTATTTTCTCTCATTCTGATTTTTCTTCTTCTTGTGAACAACTGATAAACTGTAACAGTCTTCAGCAATTGTCTGTAAATAAAATTCACTGTTTTATCACTCCCCTGTAAAATACCCTGGAGTGCAGGATTATATCCTTCCAGGGCAATGGCCTTTCTAAAGAATATTCCCAGAGTTTAAAGATACTTATTTATAGCCAAGAGAACTCTCTCTAAAACATGACACAAAGCATAATGTACAAAGAACATTGTGACAATATATTTAGGGAGACTTTTTTTTCCTCTGGTGGCATGTGCTGTGCCACTGCTGTGCCAAACCTTCAAGTCAAAAATCAAAGAGTCATAGCTTCATTTTCTAATGACAATGTTATGAAACAGGCTCCCCAGAAAACCTCAGGAAAATCCTGGAAGTAATTCAGACTCTTCTTTTGAAACACAAACTTTAAAAAAATTTTAGTGTTTCTAAGAGGTCTTTCTTTCTTTCTTCTTCTCAAAGGCACACCGCATACACAGAAAAGACATGAGAATACCCAGTTGGGAAGCCTACCCTCTCAAACCCTCATCACCTGTACCATAGCTTCTTGACATGAATTACCTGACATCTCACATAACTGCAAAAAATTGTGGAATTATAGTCACTAGGAAAAAAAATCGTTTCATCTTAAATTGGAAAGAAGAGAAGGCAACAAAAGAAATTATAATTATTACCAATTCTTCTGACAGGTCATGAGTAAAGTAGCAAGTGTAGAGAGAAGGTTCACATCCAGCTCTTGGGTGCCAGCAGGACCCACAGCCAGGCTGGATGAGGCTCTGAGCAACCTGGTCACAGGGAGGTGTCTCTGCCCATGGCAGGGGGGTTAGAACTCAATGAATTTTAAAGTCCCTTCCAAACAAATCCATTCTATGATTTCATCTTTTTTCCAATTATGTCCTATGAAGTTCCAGAGAAGATAATGGGTCTTCTCTACACATGGGTCTTGTAACTACAGGTTTTTGAGCCAAAGGCAGTGGTGGGCGTGGGAAGGGTGAGGGCAATCTGCCACAAGAACAATGCTAGAGACAGACAGAAGAATTATCAACTCCTGAAAAAGAGTTTTTGTTTCTTTCACTCTCCTGTCACAGTTTTTCGGTTTTTTCAACCCAGCCAGCAATGATTTCGCATCAACAGTGAAACACAGCCTGCTTTTCTAACGTATGTATCCCATCAGCCTACCTACAGTTATAAAATGTCATTCCCAACAGTCCTGAAAGGTCATAAGTACATCACAATTTTAATATTCTCATTTGACTAATTTTCTGTTCAATGAGAAAGGTGTTCCATGCTTTATGCAGTAGACAGCATAAAACAGACTCTTCTCATGCTATTGTGAACCTGGAGTTGCTGAAATGTATTTACTGTAGCTATCCCAAATTTATTCTCTAGTCAGCATGGCTGCATTCCTCTAGAATTAAGCTAGAAAGAGAAGAAAAAACACTTATGCTGCAAAGGTACAACCTTTCACCCATGTGCTACAGGAGTGAGACCAAAAAGGACATTCCTGAGACATATTCCATACTCAACTGTGTTCCCGACTTGATCCCTGAAGTAAGGCCCCCTTAAAACCACCAGCTTAATATGACTCCCATATTAAGCAATTCAGCACTGTTTTCACACACAACAGGATATCTCCCTTCCCTTATTTCACAAGATCCTTTGTTGAGAAAAGGGTGCAGAATGAACTTCAACACCAAAACCCTTTAAACTCCCAGCACTTTGACATGAGATTGGCAGTAAACAGCAAAAAGAAGTTGCTAAGAGATGAATTTCACAGCTATTTAACTGCCAAATATTTGGTACCCCAGGGTTAACTTCATACTACTGACAGGCTCCTTTTTCTCCAAAACTCCTGCCCTATGGAATGCTTCTGTGTCATAAAATATGAATGCAGGTAAAACCTCTGCTGCCAAACATTTGTAGGAAAGATGATAGTAGAACTGTAACACTGAGATCTCTGATTTTAACTCCCTGATTTTCATGTCTTCAACTTTGCTGTCAGCCCTTGGGGTGTAGATGTAAGCCACTCTTCTTTCTGAAATTTTAGCCACTAAATCCCTAAAACTCTCATATTCTGAGTAATGAAAGTGGAACAGAAAGATGACAAAACTTCTGATAACTACAACTATTTTTCCGGTACACAGTGCCACTCCTAACAAGAAGGCAAAAACTGATGTTTTACTGAACCCCCATACATCCGCCCTTCTGACGTCAGTGGGAGCAAACACAGCTGACACAGGGCCCTACAACTACATAGAAGTCCTACAACTTCCTTGAGACGTGCACAAGATTCATTTCAAATAGCAATAGATTTGCTTGTCTCAGTTACCATCAGCAAATGCCTTAGGAATAGCTTATGGACCACTGCGGTCATAAACCAGATACTGAAAAGCGCTTGCCTGAAATTATGTGTTATTTTTCTGTGTTACTAGGAAGCTTACAGCTAGTTTCTCCAGCAGTTAAATTATTTCCTGTATTGAACTCTAGTGCCCAGTTTCTGGCCCAGAAAAAAGCAAAAAATATGATCAGTGCTGCAATGAGACAGCCAATCAGTCCTGCAACTGCAAGCAATTTCCTTTATATTAGTAGAAAAAATCAGCACAATCAATGAGTTCCTCTAGTTGTCATTCATGGGAGGAGGTGTGTAAACAGGTAGACAAGGTATGAAAAAAATTTGGTCCCATCTCTGCCACAAGTGAGATCTTGGAGAACAGAACGCCATTGAGAAACATTCCTAGTTTGTGCAGGGGCTTTGTTTCTAAAGATGTGTTTCTCACTCATTTACTTGGCATTGCATTCACCTAAGCTAATTTACAGTGTCTCTTTCTTTTGTCCCCTCAATTACACATCATATATGCAGACGGGAATGTTCAGTCTTATCAAATGTAGGAGGTTTCTTTTCTTTGCCCTCATAGAAAGCAGCATCCTCGTTGATCTGAGGATGGAAAAGAGTAAATCAAACCCGAACAAAATCTTTATGAAATAGGAAACAACTGTGCTGCATGGAGGATCCAGTAAAAGAGAAAACATGAACAGCAAGTTTTTCTTAAAATCTTCACTGAAGTTGCTTTAGCATTTAAATATTGAACATAAGTTAAATGACAGAATCCTGGTCTACAGCTAGGAGGGCTGAAAATGTTCCATATCAAAACTATTCAACTTCAATAAGTTCTTTAAAAATCCCAGTTTTAACTGTAAAAATGAGATTTTATAACACTTGAGAGTATCAATGTATTTTAATGATTAAGAGAACATGTTTTCCTTTCCCTCCATAATTTTCCTGTGTACACTTTTATAAGTATGTGTGCCAAACATTCAGCTTGTCAGATTATATGATAATAAATGACATATAGTAACTGCACAGCACTCAAATTTCATCAAAACTTGGCCAGCGCAACTAAAAACATCTAAACAAAGGGAACATCAAGGGGCAGATCGTAAGCAGAAGCTACTTGGGATAACCTTTGAAAACAATAATGCACTACTAATTTATACCAGCTGTGATCCACAGGGAAGAAGCCATAGTGGTGGGAATTAAATACATAGACAAGCAACAAAACTGATGCAAGGTTTTGTGTATCCTCATGGAATCTTTCAGAAAATATGAGAAGGTGCTGAGCTTCCTGTCTCTGTTTTCTCAGATTCAGTGCCCGGGAGAGTTCACATATAAATACATCAGTGTGCAATTGTTACAGGCACAAATACAGGTTTTTTTACTGTGCTGGAGCTTTATTAGTAAAATATGAAGTATTGAAGCCAACATGATATGAGAATACAGAAAACATACTGATTTTTTTTTTACATTTATACCAAAGTTAAACAGTAAAAATTCTCTTGAGCTGCTTTTGCCAAAGGTACTTTCAGCAGCCAGTGCAATTCAACAGTTTATCTGGGCTGCCTCATGGAAACATAACACAATAAGTGCATGTGAAAGTTTTCTGAAAGTATTTATATTTATAAAACTAAAATCTGTATTTGTGTGGCTCTCCCAGGAACTGTGTTTCCAGTTATTTGGTTCATCTGTGTCCTCTAGCAATGATCAACAGCTCTTGGATGCATTTCCCAGCAGTATTCTGGTTCTACAGCCCATTCTACTGGCTTTTCTTTCAGCAGGGAGGTGGCTACACCAGCTCATTGTGATGAAGAACCCCTTCTTCCCTTCTCATGAACTGCTCTGCATGGTGCTTATTCCTACTGGGCATCTCCTGAAGCTTTATTTCCATCAGTGATCCAAAGAAGAGCGCAGACAATGCTATTGTCTCTATTTATACTCTATTGCAATCCTCCTTGGGATTGAAGGGGCCAACCATCCTACTAAAAGCTAATGGCACTTGAGAGTTCAATTCCTGTAAGCTAGACATACTAAAGCACCAGGGCACAAAAAAAAAAATCTGTATAAGAAATCAAACAAATATTTTTGTGCTCTTCTAGATCAATAAAGGCAAAAAAGAAAATATTTGAGTAACAGCAATGCTTCCCAAGCCTCCTTCTTCCACAGCAATAATTATCCTTCTGTTTTCTTCACAAACCCACTTCTTTAAATTTGCAAAATTCACACTGCGATAAATGTGATCTTCTTTCAAAATTACAGGTGTAGCAAGTATCTGTCTTAAACAGTTTGTCTTTACTTTTAATTTCTACTATGATTACAACTAGACTAACACACAGAGCACAGTATAACAATCAAACCATTACAAAACGGTTTCTCTCTAACTTAGAAAGTACTAATATGAACTGCTGTTCAACACAGGAATTTTTTTGCCTAATGACTACTTTGCCTCTGCTTTCTTTGTAAAATTGCAGGGTTTATAATTAATTATCAGATAAACATGATAAATATGTTCAAAAAATAAAGGAAAACCCATAATACTGGCATTTATAAGTGATAGACAATGGAGTTTACCCTAAAGTTCTCAGTTCTTTTGATTTAAAGCTTGTAAAAACGTGTGGGTTTTTCAATTTTCCATTGCAATTTCTTAGTTAGAATTGTCTCAGGTGTTTTCAGATTGAATAACTGGAAACCAAAGATATACAATAGATGAAAGGGAATGAAATCCAACCCAGCAGAGATCTTTACGCTGTGAGCACAGAGCAATCACTCACAAATTCCACTAAAGACACCGAACACTTCAGCCACACAAACCCCACTAAGCAGAAGAGATCTGCTCTCGTTTTCTCTGCCAGCATTCACCCGCAGTATGAGATACCCAGGAAATATGAAGAGCTCAGCAGTCCAACTGGGCAATGCAGCAGCAGCTGTCAGACACTTTTCACACAGTTTCTGGAAGACAAAGTGACTCGGGGCTGGCTCCAGTCAGCAGGAAAACCCTGGATTAGAGGCCATTTCCTCTCCGACAAAGACGAATACCAACCTCTGGCGTTTGCTCAGCCTCTGGCATTTGCTCTGGTCAGACTCTGCTGCTTGTAATTAAACTAATTTGTTCACAGTAAGCATCCAGCCCTGCATCAGTGAACAAGTAGGAGACACAATGAGATGCCTTCTGTTTTCACGTGACAGGACTCAGGAGAGATACTCCTTTCCAATGACAGAATACAAGTTTAGTTTCTTTTCCCTCCTTGCCTGTGAAAGACATTCCCTTTTTCCTAAGCCGTCCTAGGTAAAAAAATCTCCAGTTTAAAAGGACTATTTCACTCTTTCTGCAGAACATCTTCTCAGGAAGGAGAAAAACACAAGACTACAGGCAAAAGTAGTTTCAGTAAATAAGGATAACTTTAATAAATGAAAACCAGTGTTCACTTAGAACTCCAAGTGAACCAAGTACCAAGATGGAGATGTTCAAAACCAATTGAATGAAAAAAATTAATCAGTTAGAAAGGGCCCACAGTGGCACCCAAGAATAACTTTTTTCAGACCCTACAAGCTAACAATTATTTGTTGGGGTCCTTAACATACATATCTCTTCACTGCATTTTATCAGGACAGTCTTAGCAAAGAGGTGGACTGCAAGCAAAATTTGTTGCCTGTATCACAAAGCACAGAAGTCAAATAATACAAAGAAGTTTCCAAAATTCTTTGAAAAGTAAATATAAATATATAAATGCACATGAATATGAAAGCTGGGAATCTTGGGCAGGTTGAAGGAAGAACTATAGTTATCATATAAGTCATTCAGCAATGTCAAGATCAGTCATTCCTGCTGTCAGCTTTGACAAAACTCACACTACAGGTTAAGATCAGGCAATTTATCAGAGAAGTGCCCATCAGACAATCATTATGATGGAGTCAGAAACTTCTCTGCAAACCATCATTATCACTTAGTGTATCAGTCAGCAATATGAATACTATCTAAAGTATCAGACACTCTGATAACATGGTATGGCAGGGCCTTCAACCAGCAAACCATGGTGACAGCTTTGAGTCATCGACTATTTTGTATTTCCTTCTGCTCTCCAAATATTTACGTACCTTTACATTCTCAAACACTCAGAAGAGCCATTGCTAACAGCAGATAGACAGCATCATTTATGTAAATTTGTTACAACAACACAGAAAATGGAAATAAGAGCTAAAATAATCAGGATCAACATTTATATGCATAGTTAGGAACAAATTGTGGAATGAATGTTTAATCCCAAGTTCTTCCATTGTGGCATTAATCAGTGAACGGATGGCAGTTAAGAAATTGCTTCTGCCCATCATTCACTGCTGCTGCTTTTGAAGCAAGAATTGAACTTTTCCTTTCCTGGGAACACTTGTAGACCCTGTCATGCCAATAATTGCTCCTAGTGTTTGCTTAGACATTTAACATGGCAATTCCTGCTGTTGACCAGACACAAAGAGATTTGAATTTAATTACCAGAGTGGGTGCAGGTAAAAACTACCCTGCTTCTTGATGTAAAAGCTGCTGTGTCACCATAGTCAGATTGTTTCAAGCAACAGGAATTCATAACACTTTACCTAAAGATAATTGAGAATGTCACAGAACACTGGAAAAAATATTCACATGAGAGACCACAAACACAGCTTGGAGTAAAGGAGTGGATACAACATTTACAGACAGACTACATAAGGAATTCAAGCACACACACTTCATCCTTCAGTTGGAAATAGCTATGAAATATATTTTAAAAGGAACAAATGCAATCAAGTTGACCCACCCAATTTTTTGTACAAAAATTTCTTACAGTAGTTAAAGAAGGTAAATACCATTTTCTTCCTTTTTACAGATGGAGAAATGGCAGGCAATGTCACTTGCCAAATAATGCACAAGGTCTCAGGAGAGCCTGGAAGAAAAATGAGTGGGACTTTCTGGTCTCCTTCAAATTAATAGGAATCTCATGGACTTAAACAGGTCCAGCCTTTCCCTGAGAACATATGAATTTTATATTCAGGGCACTATGATGTTGTAACATTACACAAAATAATCTTCCAGTGAGCTGCTAGCTTTATGTAACCAACCATGCAAAGAAAGAAGATTAAAAATTGAATTAATACTCAAGTTTTAATCATACCAGCAGTCACTACTGCCACATAACAGCAGCAGCACAAAGGGTGAGAGGAGGCACAGCTGTAACTGGCAAACAAAAGGCAAAAACTGTCTTTCTTATTCATAAGTAGATTAGTGAAAAATAAACCACTTAAACACCCAAAGCCCGCTTTATGAACTAGGGTATTTATTTACATAAATGCTAGGTGGCTGCTGGTATGAATTCTTTTCATCTGAGTTATTTAAATGTGAGGATCTCTAGCATGAAGGGCAAACCACCAGGACAAAACACTGTGAGGCTCTGCTTTTAAACCCATACATGACTTACTGATTGGGAACTCACTAAATGCTCAGGTGAATCTGACAAAATTGAAGTTGCAAGAGAGAAGTACCAAAGAGTCCAGTGTCACACACTATTGATGGTACAAAAGCCTCACAGTAAAACATGGCTTTAGTCCATCCAATACAGCGATGGAATCTGAGGTACTCTACGAGGCGAAAAAGACTTTTCATTCAACAGAAAAGACTTTAATTTTATAGTCAGTTTAAAACAGAATATTACCAGCCTTAATATTGGCCTCAGTGAAAATTATAGATCTTAACTGAACTTTTTTAGAATTTCCTTGTACATACAGAAAATGTTGAGATTTGACCATTTTAAATACTTCCCTCACTGGAAACGCAACCAAGGACTTTCCTTTCAGGGAATGTCAGGAATGATCTGAACTTGTAGGACAGTGTTTCTGAGGATAGAAAACAGAGCTGTAGTATATTCCTTACTGATTTGTGAGGAAAGGGGGGAAATGAGAAATAGATCCTAACTAGGAAGGAAAATTGGCTTTATTTCTGCAGGTGATGCCACAGAAAGGAATAAAAAAATACTTTATCAATATTTTCACCAGAGAAGAGAACTATGGCTATGAATTTGGATTTTTACCCTATCATATTATCATGAAGATCTTCTCCATAATCCAGCCATGCCAGGTATAGAATGCCCTTCACGTCTTATATAGCAGCAATGGACAGGAATATGAATTTTTCTTTACTGGAAACTAATTTGGGAGTTAATTTTGTCACAACTTGCCCTCAAACAAACATAATACAAAGTGGGAGCAAACCACACAAAGTCAGAACTTGGCCCTCTGCACTCAGAAACTGAAAGACTGTTAACAACTTGCACAAATCTAAATTACCTGTAAATAAGAATGATTTGTCAGGAATTTGTGATGATTCTCATTAGAGGTAAAAGTACCAAGGAGGATCAAGAGCAAATGTCATCGTTGTGCAGGAATTAAAATGAATAATCATGCATAACAAAGACTAATTCTTGATTTTTTTGAGCTTGACTGATATGAACACGTGATGATCACTACTGCAGTGAACTGAACCCGAACTCAAAGCCTGGGAGAACTTAGTGATGGAAGGAGTACAGATACTGCACTAACAAATGGGAAATTTATGAGAAGACTGCAGAGGAGGCAGAACTTTATATGCTCTATCTTTTAAATACCCAATTTTTATTCAACAAACCCTAGTTTGTTTTATTCAAATAAACTATGCCTGCCCAATGATTTTTTCTTTATTTTTTGTACCCACACGCTATGATTCTTTAGAGATGACAAGGGAAACATTAAATTAATGATAAATTTCAGTAATCAGGTGAAATTAAAAAAAAAAAAAAACAAAACCAAAAAACCAAACATTTAGAGTCATTAATGTTAGTTTTTTCCAAATCACTGTTTCATACCGTTTAAAGACACTTCAGAGAAATAATTAAATTCTCAGTACTTCTCTGTGAGGAAATGAAGTCTTCAAAAAATAGGCATTAAATCTTTACCTATGCTTAACAAACACAATAAATCAACTTAATTAAACATTAGGCATAAAGTTCTCACATATTTAGGCCCCAATCCACACAGTATCCATTACACCTTGATGCGGCAGACTAGGTGTGCCACTGACGCTGGAAATATTCTCCTGTATTTAGTGACTCAGGCTGGGAGGTATTTGTTAAGTCAAACTCTACTGTCAATTTCAGGCCAGAAGCATATTTTCAACAATATATGGGTTCTGCCAAGATTAATTGTTATCAAGGACGAGAACTAAGAGTTAAGGAAACTTAGAAGAAACAGAATTTGTCCTTGAGATGGGGAAGGATTCCAGAGGTGCTCTGATTTTTCATTCTAGGCACTCCCATTTCCAGAGGCCAACTGCAGCCTGATCAAAGGCACACAGAGGCTCCCATGATCTCATTCAGTCTCTTTAAATCACGGTTCAGACAAGCACCTATTAATACACAGGAAAAAAAAAAAAAAAGGAGCAGTCGCCTCCTTTTCACTTAATTAGGTCATGATTATTCAGCTTCACACAAGAAAAATCTTATTGCAGCAAAGAGAGTTTTCTATTAACCTCCTCCATTCCTTCCTAGCAGTGCATTCAAGTTGTATGTAAATTGATTGCACTCCTCAATGTCACAAGCTATTACAGAGACAGGAAAGCAGGCAGGATTAAAAGATGTCTGTGATTAGACTATCTAGAAGAATAATTTATAAGACTACCACAGCAGCCTTCACACTAGAAGGTGAATGCCTGACACTATATGCCTAAGCTTAAGAAAAGATATTATTGAATGCTTGTCCATTATACAGGTTTTTTCTGATGCTTTTTCTGAGGCATCAAAGATGAACCAGACAGACCAGTGGTCTAATGATACAAAACAGTTTACATTCCTTTTTAGGAATGGGAAGAAATTATTTTGCTCTTCATCCTGCTATTTCAGAGTCAAGAAGCCAAGTCTCATTTCCCTTTACTGTTATATCCATAAATCCTGCTCTTAGCTCTTTGGATTCAAAATGACAAATATTTCAAGCAGTGTTTTCACGCTGGCCCAGTTTTCAAACACTTTGGGGTGGGATGCTAATTTAACCTTAGAAACTAACAAAGGAGCTTTGCAACTGGTCCCTTCCGGCAGAAAAGTAACCTTGGCAATTTTGAAAATAATGGATTACCAAAGAACATGCTGAAATCTGTCTATGAATACAGTCTGAAACAAAACTTTTTGTATTACCTCATTTTTTAAGGTGATTCAAAGCTCACTAAAGTCAATAGGAAGATCCATATTGATTTTTGGAGGCTTTGAATCATGCCTAAAATTGCTCTTTCATTACACTTCCATCCAACACAGTAAAACAAATCCTACAAATCAATATATTTCTATAAACACAGCAGTACAAGAACGAATTATAAAAAAGTTATAACACAGCTAACCAGGATTTGTACACATCAGCAACAAAAAACATTACTTCTTCCTGGGGTTAATTATCTTTTCACAGTTCAAAAAGGTAATCACCTTAAATTACATTGGTCTCGCTAATACTTTCTTGAGTAATTCTGAAATTTTA
The DNA here is from genome assembly GCA_013398055.1 of Ifrita kowaldi. Classification (NCBI taxonomy): domain Eukaryota; kingdom Metazoa; phylum Chordata; class Aves; order Passeriformes; family Cinclosomatidae; genus Ifrita; species Ifrita kowaldi. Next base: position 41,140 of record VZRS01004232.1, read on the forward strand.
AAGTAGGAAATTTATGAAGCGCAATTAATGCATGAAATAGTTGCAGCAAAATTAAATCTACTCAACATTTTCCACTTCCTCCAAAAGACAACATTTTACACATAATTTATTACATGAATAAATATTTTGTCAAAATTGGGAATAAGATGCTTTTCCCATTATCTCTGCAGAAGTTTTGCCTTTCTGTATGGAGCCATTTGCAAGGAGAAATGATCTGGGCTTTTATAATCTTCTGGTGATACTTGTCATATGCCTCAGGTCAGGAGAGTTTGGATTCAGCTGCCTGCGGGCTGAGTTCACTCAATCTCATTGTGAAGATAAGTAGATGCACTTTCATACACTTTTTTGTGAGGGTAAGCTACATGTAGGTAATTGTTGTGACCCACAGCCTAGACACCTTTCTCTGTGTCTTTTTCAGAGTTTTGTTTCTTCAAAATTAAAGTTATTTCTTGAAAACAGAATACTGCCCTAATGGGGTAAAAAAGAAACTTTGGACATCTAAATGCAAAACATCGGTGGGAAAGGCAAGCAGGAATCCAGACTATTTTGAAAATAGAGGCTACTTTTAATTTGCAATCCTTACAAGCCATTAGCTCAAAGCAATGCATTTCATCTCCTTTACAACTGCTCAAATAGCTGTCCCTCTTCTTGCACACCTTTTCCTTTTTAAAGCCTTTCTGGTGCTTGGCTTCTCTGCAAAACTATGGCTCTGCCTGTGGGACAAAAACCAAACTGACAGATCATCCAAAGACTGAAAGCAACCATTGGCAGGAAGTTATGATACCCTTGAACTGCTGAAATATTTTAGAAATAAGCACTACCCAAATTACAGCTATTACATGAAAACATGTTATAAGAAATTGTCCTCTTAAACCAAGACTCAGGACGTTGATTCTTGGGGTACAAGAGCTATTCTGAAAAGTAATCAAAATCATAGGATGAAAAATAAAATAAAATAGCACAGAAAATAACAAGCTGAACTTGAGAAACATTAAAAAAAACCCCACTTCTTTAATAAACATGTCATGCAGAACTTTGATCATCATACTGCAGTTTTGATAACTGACTTTTTAACTGGCATTTGAAAAGTGTTTAAGTTTCCAGTACCCAAAGGGTTCTACAGGAGAGCTGGAGAGGGACCTTTGACAAAGACATGTGGTAATAGGACAAGGGGGAATGGCTTCAAACTGAAAGAGGAGATTTGAATTAGATATAAGGGAGAAAATCTCCACTATGAGGGGGGTGAGGCCCTGGCACAGCTTGTCCAGAAAAGCTGTGGCTGCCCCATCCCTGGAAGTGTTCAAGGCCAGGCTGGACAGGGCTTGGAGCACCCTGGTCCAGTGGAAGGTGTCCTGCCCATGGCAGGTGGTTGGAATAAGAGGCGCTTTAAGGTCCCTTCCTGCTCAAACCATTTTACGATTCTATGAAAATTGGTTTTGACAGCCTCAGCAGGCTCACATGGATTCTCAAACCATGTCTAAACTCCACATCTAAAATCCAGAAACCATTTCCCAGAACAAGTCTCAATATGGCAGAAGCAAACTCTTAACAAGAATCTACATAGTTAACCATACATTTTGTTTAATTTACCACACAATGACCCAGCCTGGTCTTTTTCACAATGATTGCTTAAATATATTCACAATCACTACAGCCCACACTCAGGTGAATATTTTTGTAATTTGATATCAGTCCACATGGAAAGACAGAATGTGTTGCTCTGGTAAACTACAGTGCTGGTTATCAGAAGAATTTGTCATTCCTAAGACAAATTTTTGTGCTTTACTGATCTTGAGAACACTGTGATAAGGAAGCTCTGAAGTGTTTATTGTTTAGATAATATTTGTTTCATCCTATCTTAGTCATCCAGAGATAAGCTGAAGTGGCACAAAAAGAATACCTGCTATAATTTGATGAATATTGTGATGATAATTTTTAGTATGACATTTTTGTAATGAGACCCCATTAATTTGGTTGCAGGTCCTTGGAGGAATAGATGGAATCAATTTCTAGGTGAGTCTGTGCCTATCATGGAGGGAGATTCTTGTTGGGACTTTAAATGCCGCAGATCCCCTCTTGCTCTAATGCTCTAACCTACATTAGGGAGAGTCTCTTTTGGAGAACCTCTGCTCAGATAAGATACCAAAGAGGAAACTTCAGAGTTTTGGCACTACCAGACCAAGTCCAGCTTCAGCAATGCTGTTTCCTCTGCAATTTCTACAACACTTCAAAATGCATTTAGAAATCCACCCTGTGGGAGCTCTCAGTATTCAAATATTTAATGTGCCACAAGCCAGCATGCTCAAAAGGAATGAAATAACAGTGCTTAAAGCCAATAACATGGAACAGTAAAGCAAAACCTACATCCACACATAACCAGGAAGCTCCCCCACTCCAAGACAGCATGGAAAAACTTAACTAGCACCAGACAACACGAGTTCATTGCCATCTGCTTGGTCTTTGTTTCTGTTTCAAGGCCCAGCTACACCAATCTCACGGATAGTCCCTGATCCAGCCCGCATTGCACAGCACTTCCAAGTCCTTCCTATTGACTCATTCCAAACCCCTCACACACAAACGTGTTTCACCACATCCAGCAATGTCATTCCTTATCATGCTGCAGCAGGAAACAAACCCTCAGTTATTTCTTTATAACTCAAGAAGCAGTTATCTATAATCACAATACGTCTCAGGGATTACTTTTTGAGCAGAGGTAGTGCTTTAAATTTGAAAATTTATGGATAACAATAATGCTGTACAAAACACTGCAAACTTAGCCCCTTCCTATATGCTAAATAACCATGGGAAAATGACAGGGGGAAGAGAGTCACATAACACCTCTTTCCAAGAATAGCCACCATCTCTTTCCCCACACACACAGCATCTTGTTATTCACTAACCACTCACTCCTTCTGCAGTTTGCTAAGGATTCTATTGTTGTATCTGCTCCTGAAAAAGACTACTAGAAGAAGTGAGAAGTTTCTCAGGTATCTATTACTCGCACAAATGTATACAAAATAGATACATATTTATTTATTTTTTGCTATCTTCCAAAATGCACTGTAAAATCTACACAAGTTCTTGTGACTCCTTTCCATCAAAATCTTTTACTTTGCAAATAATGGTGAAGACATTTTAGCATACCTCTTTCACGTGAGTAAATTTAATTCCTTTACACATTTTTATCCCAGTTTAAAAAGGATTTCTTGTGTAAAGTCATTCAACTTTATAGCTAAACCATGACAGGTGTGTGCAGGAAATTATTCCTAAACTGGTCTGTTTTGGGTTTGTGTAGCATAGTCCAAGAAGTAAATTTAACTGTATATAATGGTAAGGAGATAAATGTTGAGAATGAAGAAAAAAAGAAAAAGGAAAATAATTTTAGAAACAGAGTAAACAGTGTAATTGCACATGTGTTCAAAAATTATCTCTGTATGGATGAATTAAAAATTTAACTGTGCAAAATGAAGAATCATAAATGCAGCAACGGAGCAGGTGTTGCAAAGTTTATTAGGAAATCTCCTAAATGGTTCCATAAAAATTCAATAGTCCATTGTATGTAAGACAACAAAATTATATTTCATGGAGAGCTGTACTCTTGCCATTTAATTATTGGACAGTACTGCAGTCTTCTCAGAGCAGCTTTCAGACCTCAGGTTATAATGAGCAGACAAGAGTGAGGAGTTCCCTCTCCACTGTATTTAAGAGATTTCACGATAGCCAAAGGAAATTAGAAAGCATGGTATTTTCATGAAAAACACTTTTCAATTACCTTTGTATCCAAATAATGTTGCATTCATATTCACAGTATTGCAAAGTCATTACCTAGACTAAGTAAAATGAACACAGTACCAGAACTTAATTGGATATAGAAAATTGGAAAGTTCCACACCACAGTTGCTGAATAAGTAGAAATACATAAAATGAAGGGCGCAGCTGTTTCCTGAAAGCCACTGTAATAGCAGACAGTGCTTGTAAAGGGCGTGGAAGGGTCACTGAGCTCAGGACAAGGTGAGCCCTGGGCTGTGCTCACTTGGCAATCCCACCGCAGTGCAGCAGGCCCGTCAGCACCAGTTCACAGCGAGAGCCAAGGAAAGCAGCTCTCCTTAGCCCTTGCTAAAGCAGAGCTCCAGCAAAGGACTATCTGTATGTTTTGATTGAAGACAACCAGTAAAAACAAGAGTTAAAAGATGTTCTTTACCTAAGATCAAGGTGAAGGTTTAAGCACTTTTTGATTGCTGAAGTTGCTCTTCAAGGCATTGACATGCATCATTTCAGACAGGTTTTAAAAAAATCATAAACCTTGTTCTGTGTGTTCTGCTTCATATTTTACGGCAGTTAAATATATGTACCATGCACACTGCATTCCATATTCTGCACAGAAGTAAGCACAACAAAAGGAAACTAAAGTCTGGCTTATTTGGTTATATGAGAAGATAAAAGGAGAAGAGAACAGTAAGAATCAAGAATTACTTACGTTAGGCATTGATGTGGGCTAAGGTGTGAACTTAGGCAAGACTCTGTGGTTCAAAAGAACATCAGGACTTTTATGTTGGCTGTGTCAAATGCCCTCCACCTTTTTATTAAAGTTTCAGAACCAGAAAGACTTTTGAATTTTGAAAGTGAAACTTTCTTCAACATTAGTTAGAACAAATTTTCTAGAGAAAATAGAAATGTTTGAAAAGGCTCTACTCCTGGACTGATATTTCCATTTCCTTTTGACTCATTTTCTACTGTAGGAACTGCTAGGGTGACAATAGACTCTTCACAACCCGCACAAAAATCCTCTAAATCCAAGACCCTCAGAACTGTGGGACTATCTACTTGCTGCTCTCAGCCAAGCCCTGGTCTTCCTATTGGTCTTCCTCACTCCTCGGTAGTTCCTGGGAAAAACAAAGTCTTTTTCCCTCCTGTTGAGTCCACTTGGCCCAGGTTACAGCAACCAGCACAAGGCAAGCAGCCAGACCACCCTTTACTGCTCATCTACAGCCCAGGAAGGGAGCATGACCCAACTGGCTCTCACATGTGTGGAACTTCAACAAAATACAAACCCAGAAAGAGTTCACTGGAGTGAACAGGCCGTATACATGGCCTCCATGTTTATAAAGGAATGTTTTATGAAGCAGAGGACATGAGACAGCTTTAGAAACAGAATTTCACTCTACAAATTCTGTGTTAGTGGCAGGCTTAATAAATCTCATGGTCCAGGAAACACTTTCCAGTCCTGTATACACGAAACTATACTGACAGTTTTCAAAGCTAGCTACAAAACCTGGGCACCCTGTCCTGGTTTCCCAGAAGCACAGAATAATGGGGTTGGGAAGGGACTTTCAGAAACCATCTTGTAAAACCCCATAGCGCAAACAGGGTCAACTGCAGCAAGTTTCTCAGTCATGCTTTTAATATCTCCCCAAATGGAGTCTCCACAGCCTCGTGTTCAATCACCATTCCAGTAAAAAAGTGGCTTTTTTATGGGCAGAGTTCCTGTGCTTTTGTTTGTGCCCATTGCCTCTGACCTTGCCCTTGTGCACCACTGAGCACACTTTAGCTCCATCTTCGACATATCCTTCCACCAAATATCTGTAAAAAATTAAGAGATTCACCCCTGAGCCTTCTCTTTTCCAGGCTAACCCATGCCAGCTATCTCAGCTTCTTCTCATATGAGAAGTTTTTTAGCCACTTGGACTTACAAAAGGACATTTGGGAAAAAAGAAAAAAAAGAAAAAGAATCTGGTTTGGAGACCATTCATTTCGGGTAATGCAAGTGAAAACATTTTGTGCTTTTCATCACAAGAACAGCTGTACGATATTTGCTGCCTCAATTCCTTCAATGCTCCGATTAAAGATTGCACAGATCCTGGGCTGGAATGTGTGGAAATGGGAAATGCTAGGGATATAAAAGATTACCAATCCCCTTTAATTTATGCTTTCAAATGCTTAACACAGGGCTATAATTGCAATTTTAATCACATGTGTTCTGTGTGTGCATTGAATACCGAGGTCTCCATGTGTCAACTAGCACCCAGTAAAGCTGCAGGGATTTTTTTCCACTTTAATGTATTCGTGTTAACATGTAAAAAGATCCATTTTAAAGGTTCTGAAAAAAAAGAAAAAGTGACAGCTTCAACTATAACTGTCAAAAACAAGTGGATATAAAATTCCAGCTTGCCTCTAATGGCAGGGTACTTTTTTGTTTTGCCTTCAAACACTTCAAAAACAACCTGCTCAAGGTGGGTGGCAAACTGCTATTTTATGCCCTATGGATAAGTGTCACAAGTGATGCCACCACATTAGCTAAGCAGGTCTTCTGGGAAGAGCTAAAAGAGAATGCAAATAACACCAGGTTTTTGAGAGTTTTATTCTGAATTTTATGTCGTCCCTTTTAGTAGGAACAAGACTTACTTTACACAGCAATTTTTGTGTTTCGTAAAGTCTTATTTTGAATGTTTAAAACCTTCAAATACCTGAAGTGTTCTGCACTTCTTGTTTCAATTTCAAACATATTTTCTTTTATTGTAGTGTGGTGGCAATTTTGTCACCGTTATTTAAATAAAATGGCGGAAAACACAGGGCAAAACACTGCTTTCTGGAACTAAGGCCTGCAGAGGCTGATCCTAAGCTGTTTCCAAACTGACACTTTCACACTTGCTGTGGAAATACTGAGCTGAACACATCCATAACCTTGAAAGTGTCTCAGTTACGTTTAGGCTTAAAATACCAACATCCAAAACGGATACAAGTATTGTCAGGAATTAAGATATGATTAGTTGGAGAAGGTCAATAATGTTTCACCATTAACCTCTCCCTTTCCTAAAATATAACCAACAGCCTCGCATATAAATAACATAAACCAGTCTGAAAGATAAGGATAGAGTCAGGATGTAAGATTCATCCCAGCCATGGCAACAAAATTTCACTGAAGATAATGAAACTGGATGATTGCAAATCCCTTTGGGAGATCAGAATCTCATCCAGTATTTCCTGGCAAGTTTTATCTTGCAGCCCAAAATGAATAAAGAATTAAGAATTAAATCAGCAGTATAAAAACCATTTAAAATAAATCACATATTGAGAAAATTTAATCATTAAAATGGAAAAAAATATTATTTTATTTTAAGACATCAATAATTTATCTAGCAATATTTTCCTGCAAGTATTAACCATGAATATTTAATATGTACATGTGAGCAATTTATAAACAGAAACAAAAATGAAAATGTTTAAACAGTCCTGGATGTGCTGCTATAAAGAACCAAACTGAATCATATCATCAAGCCAATAGTAAATTCAACAGCTAGAAGCCTACTCCTTATGAAATTGCACTCCAGCTAGTAGAGCTTGTAAGTGCATTTTTGTTCAAGTGCATAGTTATATCTATGCAAAATATTTTGCAGTTGTATCTATTTCAATTTAATTTCTTTTGGAAATATTTTGAGAGTTCTCTTCTCCCCATACAAGAGGAAGAGAGAGAAATTAATACCTCAGATTTGCAATCCAAAATAAACTGCTTCAACAAAATTCTGTTTTACAAAAGCATACCAGAGGCCTTTTTTCCATCCCAACAGGCAATGTCATTATCTGTCTCCTCAGGCACTGCCACCAGGCAGCAATAAAAGTATAAGTGGATCAACTAACCTGACATTTAGTTTAAAATCATTTGGAAGCACCTACACAAGGTGCTTTTCACACAGGGCATCTTCAGAGGAGCTGATCTCCAGCTGTGAGCAGTAGCAGAGATGACCCCACCATCTGCCTGCCTGCTCCCAGAAAAGCTACACTGGAATAAACTCAGAACAAGTCAACAGTGATTAACACTATCCAGCCCATTTCGTGTCACAACAGCAGCCACATCCACTTCTTCATTAAAATCTGCTTTCAGCACCTCTGTTACCTGAAGCTCCATCACCTCTGCCCACTGTTGCCTCCATGCTGGTCACACTCAGCTCCTCTCCTGTTCCATGCAAGAAGGACTGACCATTCCTGATGGTTCTTTACTCGTAGCCTTGCCTCACTTGGCTCCAGCTTATACTCCTCACGTGTTCCTCCCTTCCTTCCCCTCAAGGGAACAGAAAATCTCTCTACCAACCCAGTGTAAATTATTATTTACATATAATTCTCTGATGCTGAATTTGACAGCATTTTTATCATTAGACTGTCATTAGGAACTTGAGCAAAATCTATATTTGAGTTTTATAGCAAATCAGTCTTTACATTACTTTAACCATAACCATAGAGCTAAAGAGACAAGTTTATTTGTACAACTGCACAGTCCTAAATTTTCTGTTCCTTTTAGCCCATGGCCAATCAATGTCAGTCCCTCAGTCCCCAGCAATGTGGCAATGCCAGGGCACTCTCTCTCGCCAGGATCCGAGGGGTTTCATTAACTTTACTGCTCTGACAACTGGCTCACATGCTCACACTTCACTGCCTGGATTTTAAGATGACTCCTGAAGTGCTGTCAGCAGAGAATCCAGTGCCAAAAATCATTTGGCCCATAAAACCTCCCTCAGTCACCAGGAGCAGGAAGGAAGCAGTTTGAAGAGGATGGCTTCCCAAGATATAAAGTGAGAGTTATCTATGTCATTACTCTCTACATCACTCCTCCTGAGTGGAGGATTACGCACTCCTTGAAACACAGCTGCAAATACCACAGGTTAGGAAAGACAAAGGGGGTGTCAGCCAGTGCTGGTGGGGGACTGGCAGCTCAAGAAACAACTGTGTTGTAGCCAGGAGGATTATCTGCTGTCTTTTGGGGAGAGGGAGGGTGAAGGAGAGATGTATCTGTGGTATCCTGGTAGCTGAACTTCCCACCACCTCTGCGTCATGCTGGCAGCTGTGACTGGGAACTGGTGTCTCAAATGTTCAGGCAGTTCTGCTAGAAGAGAGATTGCTTTTATATTGCTAGAAAGATTGAAGTTATTTCTTTGTTCCCCTGCCTTTTCTTCTGGAGTTTAATTTCATTTCTAGTTTCAGGTAAAAAAGACTCATGATCACAGGATGTGCACAAATGTGTCTGTGCCTGTCTTTTGGTGCATCTGTTCAAGCCTTCTATCTCCTCTCTAAGTTTTGAGCACACTATTCATTCCAACAAACACCAGAGGCTCCAACTGTGAGGCACAAATATTCAATGAATCAGGCTTCATGAACTCTTCTGCTCTCAAAATGACTGATTTCTCTTTGGTTTGGGGTGAATGGTAGACAGGATTTTATTTTACCTCTGCTGTTTTCACTTACCTTGTCATACCCAAGAAGAAAAGATGGTGCCACAGACCTTGAGAGCAGACAGAAAGAGAGGAAAGGAGCTCTAAGCTCTTCTTTTTATTGAAAGTTCAGATGCAGCAAAACTATCCAGAAGAGCACAGTTATATATCCATTTAGAAAGAGGAATGATCTTGGGACACATTACTAATTTGTCACACGGGTTTAGACTGGCTTTCTTACAAAATCTGTATTCATTCTACTAATCAACTAAAAATGCACAGTGGCCCCTCTAGATTCTAGGACACAATTTTAAATCAAAGATTGTATTAGCTGGCAAACTCATTTTGGTACTCAAGAAAACCCCAGAGACAGCGACCAACAGTCCTTGTTTCAGAAACAGAATACTTAACCTGGGAAAAATATCTATCCTTGGAAAGCTGACCACATGTAGCCACAGATTATGAGGACAGAAAAGAGCACCTGTAACAGATGTGTTTGCATCCTTAATTCTGTACCAACCCTCAAAAACTGAATACAGAGCACCTTTCAAAAAGACAGCTTCTCTTGATCCCAAAACATTATTTCTGTTCAAACTATTAGTTTAGAAGGCAGTCCAGAAAGAGAGAGGATTAGATGCCAGAAAATAAACCACACACTATTTTTGCAGAACACTTGAGACAGAGGGTGCCCAATTTTCACCTGGCTCTCACAATGAATATCACAGATCTTTATGCCGCATTTCTCATGACTTTGAAATCACACAGGATTTTAACTTTGTCACACACAGAGGAACTCCCAAGTTTTAACACAGAGTTCTACAAACATTGTCAAGCCAATAGGCTGCTCTGTTCTATTCACTCGTAATTTTGCATCAGACAAGTACTAAATAGGTGAAGAAAAACCAATGTGTAAATTCATTGGAAAAATAATTTTCCCATAAGAAAGCAGAATAGCAGAATGAAACTTGGGTTTTTACCTTGTGCAATAAACTGTTTTGTCCAGCTCTGGTTAAAAAACCCAACAAAAAACTACACCTGTACATTGCCACATACGAATTAAGAGAAGAAATTACAATTTCTCACTGTTTTGAATACAACAATTTTTCGGAGTTGATCTCAGCAGAACAGTAGGGAGACAACTAAAATGAACCACGCAACAAATGTAACACTGCACACAACAAATACATTGCACCACCCACTGCTTTGCTCTCTGTATCTATTATTATTTTAATTGTTTTTATCCCTGCTTTCTGCCTATATTTACAACACCAGCATATATTTTTGCCTTTCTCATTTCATATATTTCTTCATTCACACTTCAGGCACATATTTATGGTACTTTACTTTTCAGACTGTTCAAAAATGATCTCCCTGTCCCATGCTGTCACCTATCCTTACAAAATCAATTTAATTTGAAATGTTACAGCCGAGGAAATTTAAAATAGAAAAATGAGAATTTATAGAAAAGATGCAGAGGTCTCTTCCAACCCTAACAATTCTGTGGCTCTATTCTACAGCTTTGAGACTGGATGTTATTTTATGACTATATCACATAAACACTACTGAATGTTTACTTTAATTCAGGGCAAGTTTGGTTTATCAGATAATACCCACTCACAACTGCAACAGAGTTTAAGGAAAATTTTCAACATGCAATCTACTGGCTTGAGAGGCTTATACATAACCTATAGCTCTTGGTAACTGGAAAAAAAAGTGTTATATTTTTAAAGATAAAACCCAGTAGATTTTCAACATTAGGCACAGTTAATCAGATTCAGCAATCCACCTATCAGTTGATGTAGGTCATTGCAGTTGTACTGATGTCAATGAAACTATGTTATAATTATTCAAATTAATACTTCACATTTATTTTAATGTATTTATTATTGTTTAATCATAACAATTTAAGATAGCCCCATCTCTGTAGTTTTGCTGGGTTTTTAAGATTGCAACAGTAATATTACTGAGAGAAAAATCAGTATAATTATTAACAAGAATGTTAGTCAGTTGTTCTCATGCATTCATTTAACTCATGGCACGTCTGACAGCTCAAAGTCTTTTGCTGACGTTCTGCACCACAATCAAATCAAAACTTCCTTCCCGATTTATTGCAGACCCAGTGTTTTGTTCTGCATGAAAGAATAACCCTTATACAATGTATTGTATATCTACAGCATATGAGTCTAAAAATATATTTCCTTTCCTGTCTGATTTTTCGCTAGATATTATTATTGTTATTACTATTATTGGTTTCTGCGAGGGAACCTTCCTCCAGCCTTAAAGTCTCTACAAAACAGCCTCCGTTGTTACTTCAGGAGAGTGCCCTCATGTAAAGGTACTGTGTGCCAGCAGAGTTGCATCTGTCTCCTGAACAAAAAAAACAAGACAATTAAAACAAGAGGAACATTTCCCTCCCCTGGCACAGCTGTAGCCTCATGAGGGAGTTTACAACACTGTTCTGAGGGGTCTGAATGCTTCCTCTCCTCAGCCAACACACAGAGATATCCTGTGGCATAAACCAGCCTGCAAAGTGGGGATCTTGTTTGTAGTGAGGAGAAGTTCCTCTATCCAGCTCTGAATATTTAGTGTTAATTTCTTATAATTAATTGATATAGCTGAGTAAACCTTTAGTAAATGTTACAAACGTACCCATGATCTCTGCAAATTCCCGCTCCTCCTCTCTGTTTTTTCTCATTAATAATTTCTCATGTTGTTGCTTCTCCTTGCCGCTGTTCCCAAGCCCTCTTTTACAGACTGTTTTGTTGTTTTACAAGACTTAGCCATCTTTCCCAAGACTCAATCCATTTTCACATCAGCTACACTAATTGGCAACAGACCTGACACATTTCTTGATTAGAAGTTAAAACACTTAGAACAAAGCTCTAAACCTTTAAAAAAGAAAAGGAAAAATGCAGTAAAGAAAAGGTCGTCAATTAAATACTCTTTAAATGGAATTCTCCGGGAAGCAAAAGAAGACGGAAACCAAATTGTGAAAGACCACCCTGTTGTAGTGTTATTTAAATCCCTGGGGGTTTTATTTAGGAATCTGAGTGTTCTGAACTATAGTCTCAGAGTACTTCAAGCTTTTAAAGATATATAATATTTGTTCTATTGCCGTGTAAATAGTTTCTCTCTTCAGATAACTTCAAAGCAGTACAATATTAGCTCTCTTGGTAAAGATGCTGATGTTTAAATGTTTTCACAAGTTATGATAAAATCTATATCACATGAGGTAGATGTAATTTCTTTGTTGATTTGTAACTCAAATGTTAGCAAAGGAAAATATGTGAGAAATCACAATTTTGTAAATTTGGTATTGCTACATAGATGTAGCAGTATTTTTACTGATGCAAAACACAAATGAAGGCTGGTTCTTTCTGCAGCTGACAAACAGCAGTATTGCTTTAGGAATGGTGTCTGGATGGGCCATCATTTTGATCATGTTATTATCACATTTTCCAAAATTTTGTATTGTGTTATAATATAAAGTAAAACCAGCTAAAGAAAAAGAAAATGGGGCACTTAAATTTGGAAGTTGAGTTTAGTTAGCTTATAAGCATGCTCTGTGGAGGGTTTCTTTGTGGAGATTCTGCTTCTCAAAATATTTCAGGTTTTATTCTGATTAGCAATAAACCTGGTGGGGTTTGGTTTATATTTTTTTATTGTTGTTGTTTTTGGGGTGCAGGATAGGGTGTGAACAACAAAAAGCATCACAAGGAAAAAAAAATTATGAACTGATTGACCTAAAAAAATCTTATTTTTGATGAGTTTTACATGGGGTTTCTTTAAGCTGTAAACAAATGGGAATCCTGTCTATTACATCATGTTCCCATCCGAGAATCCAGAGCAAAAAGTTGGCATTTGTGGGTATCCCAAGAGCTGGCACAGGGTCTGAGCTGTGTGACCCTGGGGCAGTTACACCCCTATATACACTGTAGGATTGTGTATGTTTGATCTAGTCTCAAATGAAGAAGTTAATTCTTCAGTTTAAATCTGATTTAAATCTGTTTCATGCATCTAAAGACAGCGTTCATGTTGGCATCTTTGCAAGCTTGGAGCCCTATTAGACTAGTTAAATGGTTTGCTAGTTTATTTAAATATTTTCCGTATATTCCAGACTGCCAGAGGAGGGAAGTAGCCAGAGGCAATCCCACGGACAAGGACTGAAGCATTATGTACATGTCAGTCTGGCTTTTCCTGCAAAGGCAGTGCAGTACAAACAGTCCCTACTAACGAGAACTTGCAGGTGCACAAGGTCAGGATTTGCAGAGCAGCTCCGAGCCTCTGCACCTGGACAGGAGCTGTTTGGCAGCAGCACTGCCACAGCAAGGGCTTGGCAGTGTCAGGGAAGGAGAGGTGGTAACAGGTATCAACACTTCTGACTCCAGGCATTGCAGCAAACATCCATCCCCTGAGCTGCACCCATGGAAGGTTAAGATGTTCCTCAAAGGAAAACAAAGAGGCTCCTCAGCAGCACATGCTAAGAAACGGTAAGATTTCTTCTTGAAGAGAATTCACTGCCTGGAGGACCGACACTAATACAGATATCTTGGACCATGATAAAAATACATATACTCCTTTTTCCCCCCCTCCAAACTGGAAGACACTACACGTGCATAAGGATGAGAAACGTGTTGCGAAGTAAATTATGTGAACAAAGAAGTCAAATTACATGAGTAAATGCATTGAAATGAGCAGAAAATGGCTCAGTTAACACCTCTCCTTCCTGCTCTTTTAATTGCTCCAATCCCTAAAACATGTCTTCGGTACTGCAGGAAAAACAGTACTAGTTTAAACAACGCTGAAAGGACCCCCTTAGCAAGATTTTCTGAAGTAATGCAGAAATAAATATAGTAGAGAGGAAATTTGTTAGACTTTGGAAACAAATTTAGTAAAGATAGGCTACAAACCAGCTTCTACATTAGGAAAGGTATGATATTCTGACAGTTTCTGCATTAGGAAAGGTGGTATATTTTCATTAATTCTACCCACCAATTACAGGGTGGGTTTTTCAACAATACAATGAAAAGTATTGGAAAATAGATACTTCTCTGGTAATATTCTTTAATGCACAGCTTTCTACTCTGACATAAACCTGAATATGTTCCTCCATGTCTCAGAAAATAGAGGAACGTGATTTGGATAGATATATAGATCTGGCCACAAAGTAGTTATTCAGCCTGTTCTCTGTGATAACCAGTGGCAGAACCTGAGCAAATGGCACAAAGCTGAGTCAGGAGAGATTTTGGCTGGATATCAGAAAGAGGTTCTCCCCCCAGAGGGTGGATGGGCACTGGAACAGGCTCCCCAGGAAAGTGGTCACAGCACCAAGTCTGACAGAGCCCAAGAAATGTTTGGACAATGCTCTTGGGCACACGGTGTGGCTCTTGGGGATGGTCTTGTGCAGGGCCAGGAGCTGGATTTTTATGATTCTTGGGGTCCCTTCCAACTGAGCATATTCTGTGACTCCATGATTCTACTTCCCATCGATACATAGCAGGAAGGCAGAAGTCAAAAGTCAACAAAAGGGTAACAGAGAAGCCAGATCACTGTTCAAATGTGCATTCTCTGTGCAGAATTATTCTCATTCTCAAGCTGAATATGTATTCCCATGGAGAGTGAGGGATACAACAATAGAGGCACTTTGACTTCTAAGACGAGGAGTCTGCCTGTTGAGTGGGGAGCAGATATTTGTGTGTTCAAAGGGACACGTTGCTGTTGTTCACTCCTCTGGTGGAGAGAGCTTTGCCACAGCTCCAGTTTGCCAGGAGCTTGATTTGATGGAGTACTTTCAGTTTTCTTTTGATAATCTGCCCCCTTGACAAAAAAAAATGGGGGCATGGAAAGAGGAGAATAACCTTGTTATTTATTATTTCTGTGGTCATCATTCTTGGAGACCTTGCAAAGAACAGTTCTTACCTCACTCAGAGGTCCAAACAACAAAACAAAAAGGAACTTTTCCCCAAAGCATCCAAATTTAAGTACTATTTATGCATGTTTCCTGTGTGCCGTAAAATCTCTTTTCCTTTTCCATCATTTTAATACACATTTCATCTCTCCCATCAAGGAGGACCCTTAGAGGCAGGTGCTCAGACACACCCACCACAGCAGCATCCTGTGGCTGACATCATGCACTCCTAGCAGGTCTCAGGACCACCAGATCCAGCTGGTCCCGGAACACACCACAGCATGAAAACCGGCAGTGTAGAGGAACAACCACGAAAAAATCCTAAAAAAGCTACTATAAAAGTAGTGGATATGTAGCGGAGTAGAAATGTAGCAAGTCCTTTCAAAAAAACAATTTATAAACCTTCCATTTATTTTTGAATCCTACCTCTTTAGGTAAGAAGGTGCCAAAGAAGCATTTGAACACTAATACAGAAATGCTTGCACAGGCTGCTGTTGCTCTTTTTTCCCCATCTTTTACTATATCTGTAGACATATATATATGTATATACACATACATGCAATCAGGAAGAGTGTCACATCTCATAAACGCTGCTGAGTGCCAATAAGAACTCCGCTATTTGGATGCAGTTCTCAACTTCCTAAATCTGCAAAACTAGACCAGTAACCTCAAGAGACAGTCTGGTTTGGGGGCATTGCCAGCCCAGCAGATATCATGCAGTCCTGTGTCACCAGCCAGATTTATAGTGGTCTGGTTCAGGGTTGTTGGTGCTTTTTCCCTGCTTCTGTATCACTGGGGATGTAGAAGTGCAAAAATGGGAACAAAAAATAAAGGGCAGGGAAATGGAACACTTTTTTGGAATGTCAGATGTTCGTTCACATTAGGTTTGAATTGGGGCATGAGGGACCGGGTATGATATTATTTCATCCAAGCCACTGAATTTTATTTTATGTAGGGATGAAAGAAATGCTTGAAACAGAAGTTATCAATACATTTTCCTTTTTATAACTGCTCAGATGGTTAATTGTATCAAGAGGATTTTCTACTCTTGTTTTAGTGAAAACTCTGTCATGAGTACTTTTCCCTCACAAGTTTGGAAACACGATGTTGTAGAGGACTTGGGTTCAGCTTAGGTTTGTTCAAATTGAACCTAGTTGAACAGCTCTTACCAATTTCTACTGCGATGTATTATTATTCCTGTGTTGGACACCACAGAAGACTCTATCACTCATACACGAATTTTAAACACTGATGTTTATCAACATTCCATTCAATTAAGCGGTATAGTCTCCGGTTTCTGCGTTTCAAAACCTCCATTTATAATTCTACAACAGAACTAAGGAGAATTCTGGGCTTTTGTTAAAATTACACCAGATGGTTGATGTAAACCTAGAGATACAATCTCATTTGCCACAAAATTCTTTAAGAGTTTTCCATATAGATATCAGGCAAATGGTACTAATCCTTCCAGTGCTCTTTGTGTGTGTCAGACAGCATCCAAACAGTAGCTCAAGGAATGTGCCAATTCACGCGAGAAGGAAAGAGGATCCCTTGCGGTACAAGAGCCGGACCCAGGCAGGACAAAGGAGAAAGAGTGACCTCTCCTGGCACCGTGGAAAATCTAAAGCTGTTTCCTATCAGAAACAAAAGGGGTTGGAAGGAAGAAGCGAGTTGGATTTGAACAAATAAATTTTTTTCAAACGTAAACATTGGCTCATCTCACAGGGAAATTCAAATCCTCACCTGAGTTTAGGAGTTCCATAGCAATGAGCAGGCAATGAGCTGACAGTTTGGTAAAGTTTAATGAGGATAATTATTAATAAAAACCAGCTAACATGCCCTGAAAAAGCTTTCTGTTGGGCTTTGTGTGATCATTTGGTCTAATTATTTTTGATGTTTTGCCCATCAAATAACGAATGTGCAGCTTGTGAAATGTCAGATATAATTAGAACAAATAAAGCTGTAGCATGAACATCCAAAAAGACTCCAGCACCTATTAGCAAAAATTCTCCTTAGGAGCCATTTACACAGCACTAACAGCAGCATTTCACAGGTAGGAGAGTTGGCACAGAAGTAACAGAAAAATTTTGAAGTTAAACAAAAGTTCTTTAGAGATTACAGACAGGTAATATTTCTCTGTGCTTTGTTAATGGTATCCATTTACGGATCTCAGATAAGTGCCTTAATTTCACTGGGATTCAGTGATAAAACAGGGCCATAAAAATAAGATTTTTTATTTCTCTTATCATCTGCCATAGAGTGGTACCTCTGCTAAGTTAAATAATGCCAACATATGTGGCATCTCTGCTAAGTTAAATAATGGTTTCCTGAATCCCTGTTGGAGTCAGTTAAAGGTATAGAATACACCTATGCAATACAGGACATGGAATTCACTGCTCCAATCAGCCGTGCTCTGTGTGTTCTGCACTGCTGTGGGGTTACTACTCCAAGGCTCACAGGTTGCTTAGAGGACTCCCCCACTTCTTTCCTCTCTTCAGAAATGCTCAAGACAACACCCCTTTCCAGTGAAGCAGAAAATATTTGCTCATTTGCACCACCACCTGACCAGTGTTGCTTTTAATTAACTGATTACCCCACTTGTGTTCCTGACATGCAACCAGTACTTGTTTGGAAGAGCACAGAAAGGCCAGGTGAAAGAAATAAGCATTGCTGTCATGTAACTCTGTTTCCAACCTGCAGTGGGAACATCTAGGAATTTAGATCAGACAAAACATCTAAAATGTTTTTGATCTAGTCAAACTCAAGTAAGGAGATATGTGAAAAACCCTACGATGTCAAAAATGCTGGAGTTATTTAAGAAAATAAGATCCCTGAGGTTCAACCACAGAATTCTCTGTTGAATACCAGACTCCAAGACCTAGATAAGAACACAGCAGTGAGAACTGAGCAATGGAAGAAGCTGTGCAGCTTGGAATTTAATCCTTTCCATCACAAATCACAGTTTAAAGATAGATTTTTGATTCAGTTCAAGAAACACCTTCTTCTTCCTAATTCCAATGCCAGCCAAACATACATGCACATATATTATTATGGTAATGCAACTTTTGAAGAAGCCGTGGCTATAGCTCAACCTCCACAGCTCCAATTAGCCTCTTACCCATCCTATTTTGTTCTGCAGGAAATACCTTTCATACTTGTTTCACCAAGTTTTGAATATTTCCACAATGATGCCTCAGTATTCGGGGGAAAATTCTCGTGCCCTGTACAGCCTGGTCAGCAGGATCAGAACTCGGTTTCCTGGTACCTCCTGTGGGTGAGCACCCTGCAGCACCCACCTTGCACTGATGTGCAGAATTTCTGAGGTGCAGAAATTCGGCTCCTGCCCAAGGTCCAAGCAATATGACCACAAAGCCATCCAGGACAATATATTTGGGCTCTTCAAGAACATCACCAGAAAAAAGCTGCTATTCTGGCTAGACAGGAAGTCGAAGAATATTGGCAAAAGAAGTAAGAAATCAGACTGTTTGAAACACTAATGGATGCACTCAGATTCTTGCCATTATGGGTAGGAATCTTGCGGTCAGAATTATACTGGGGACCAGTGACCCTGAATCTTAACAGAAATGGGGAAGAGGGGCCAAGAGGAAACAAGGAAAAGGGGTATGAAGGTAGAACTTTTCCATTAGAGAAAAATACTTAACACAGGCCACTGGAAAAATATTATGAAACAAAATGCCAGAAATCTTTCCAACATTGTCCTGTCACATCATAAAACACAGAGTAGATCACAAAGACTCTGAAGCCTTCTGTCTGCAACTGTACCCTGAACCAGTTACAATATTTTATCATATTCTCCAGTGCTGCTAGAAATCAAAAATTGATATACTGTCCAACCTAAACAAGATGCAGCAATCTGCATTCATTCAAAAATTATTTTAAAAATTATAGAAACCAGCCATAGATGACAAGAGGTACAGATTGATATTGCTGCCATCAGCAAGAACTACAGCTAAACCACAAGAAAGAAAATAAATTGTATTAAAAGCAATCAATCATATGCAAAATCAAATAAAGCAAGCATAATACTCTCACGCTGCCAAATACAGCCTGTCAAGCACAGAAAGTTCTAATGCAGGGGTCTGTGCTGAAACCAGCTGTGGTTCCTGCGACACTGGGATCCAGGAGGGATGGGGGAAGATCATCCCTGTCATTTGCAGTTGCCAGAACAAACATTAAGCCAAGAGGAATGAAGAATGTCCAATAACCAGGGCTTATCCAGTTTTCCCATTTCTGGAATTTGCAGATACTAATCCAGTGCCATTCTGTTCAGCTTTGTCTCTTCTCTGTAACCAAAGGGAGCTTTTTTAAGTAGCAGTGACTGTTCAGCATTGGTTCGTACTGCCAATTTAGTCTTCTGCATCTCTTTAATTACACAAAATCAACATATCAATATGAAATTAAGGTTATGCTCCTACGTTATTCTTGCCATTCCATTTGGAATGTATTTGGAAATAAGCATCCAGGGGTTAAAGTCAACTGCTATTTAGAAATTGTGTAACTGCATAGGAGAGAGATTTCTTTAGCTCAAAATAAATGCTTCTCCCAAAAGACAATGCTAGTCAATGTTCCCATGACAGAGTGGCTGTAGGGAATGAGCTGATCCACCTTACAGAATATCCTACATTTTGAGTCCATGACAGAGAGAGAAGCAGCTGCTTTCCCAAAATAGCTAAAATCATGCTCTGGCACTGCTGCCTCTTCCAAATGTTTCTGTGATTTTTGTCTGCCTTTGATCTGAGTGATGGAATAATTTTCAGTGAATCTGTTGTAGTAAATTTCAGCCCTCCCTTGTTTGTCTTTAAAATGTGCAATCTTTAAAACACACACACACTTTCCAATCAGATCTTTCAAAGAATGCTATTTTATTTGTTTCTTTGTGGGATTTTTTAATCCCAGCAAGGAATAAAATAGGTAACAAATTTTTAATACATTTTATCAAAGCAGGAATGAAAGAGCTAGAGAATTATCTGTGATGTATCATAATTCTTTTCTGAGATAATTACAAAAAAATTGCCAGGCATTCAGGTAATTTCAGGTTCCCTAAATGCATACAGATGGTTGTCTCTGAGCTACTGCACTTTGAATTTCAAGGAAAACAGCCTCTGTTTGCCCTGAACTGCTGCTCTGCTCACAGAATATATTAGATATCAAATTTCAGATGCCTCTTTCCTTAATAAAATGACACAGACAGTCCAATCCAGCAAAATTCTGCACTTAATGGCCTCTTAAGCTATTCAGTGCTTTACATAAATTGATCAGGTGTATGTGAAGTGATTCCCACAGCAAAAACAGTCTCTCTCAAAACAGACAATTTGAAAAATGTACAGCAATGAGGAGCTTCTCATTTAGCAGTCAAGAAAAGACCATTTTATCATCAGCCATATCAGTCCCTGCAGTGACTGACAGCAAAGAAAGGTAGACTCTCATCACATCTTTAGGCTGGGCTACAAATGAGTAACAAAACCTAGAACCAGAGTAACACTTTCCTAAATACCAATATCCCCTCAGTATTTGGAGGGCACCCATCACACACTGCAGCTGGGAAAGCAATGACCATTACCTGACCAGAAATGTGGAGTGCAGAGCTTGGCTGGTGTGCCAGCACGGTCCTAACGAGGATATTCAAAGGTGTGAAAATGCCACAGAGTCTGGGGGGAATGTTCAGGGTCACAGTGCTGATGCTGGAGGGGCATTTACAGAGATGGGTTAAATTCAGCATTCAGTAGCCCTCAGACATGAGGGCTGGTTCAGTAAGAAACTCTCCTCCACTGAAGAATTTCACAACATTTCTCTAAGAATGCGGAGTGGTTCTGCAGACCACAGCCAGTATGAGGACATCTTACCAACACCTGAGAGGAGCAGGAGGACCATGATGAAGTTTCATCCATCAAGACAATTGGGTCTTCTGCCATGACTGACTTCCTCCCTGCATCTCTCACAAAACTGGGAGCTACCAAGGTTCAGAACGCACTCACTCTCAAAACATTCATCCATTTCATTCGTGCAACACCCTGTGTGTGGATACATTTCCTGTGAGAAAAAAGTTACAACCCAGCTTTTCTATGTCTCCTGTAGCAGCAGGACATCATGGACCAGGCAGAGCAATCCCAGCCTTTGTGGAATTGTCTGGATTGCCAGACCATGCTCTCTCAATTCAGAAGGAAAAACCCATTTCTACTGTGTGCTGCATTCTGGTGCCTCCCCCCAGTGCTAACTTACTTCAGCCCCTGGAAAGGGCAGATCATATCCTGCTGCACTCCATCCCTTATCTTCTCATCCCTAAGGCATGAATGTGAATGTTTGGTGGGTGGTAAGTGGCTAAATTCATTAGTGGTTACAAAATATGTTGTGATCCTCAGCTGGAAAGATCTGTGTAACTGCAGAATAATGTATTATTTGCTTTGGCAGTAGCACTCCTATTTTGAATCTGGCAGTGAATAATTGGCAATTGCTTGGCCAAAGATAGACGGCCAAAAATAATAGTCACCAATGCCAAAAGAAAACTAGAGCAAAAGAACCGATTATTTAATCACATAAACTATTTTCATACAATGAATAAAATATATAAGTAAAGTATATGATGGAAAAGATCCACATTTGAAGGCATCCATGATATGAGCTTTAGTCATAATGAAATAGATGTGAAGAATTACAAGTATTCTACTGTATTTGTTGAGCTGCAATCGTCTCTGTTTTTCTCTGTTCGTGTTGTGCTGTGCACATGCCCTCCAAACAAGGTCAGGCTTGTGAAGGATGCCACTTGCTTCCCCAGCCCAGGTTCTCAGTTTGGTTTAGACAGATGAAACTTCACTTTAACTGGCATGAATTTATGTCTAAATCATTCGTTTGTCATCTAATTTAACTTTTATGAGGAATCACTTTAAAAACTGAAATAATTCACTTGTAATTTGAATTTTTGTGAAAGATTAATGTGGTTAAGAAAGAAAAGTTCAAAAGATAGACTGACTCAGAAGTGTCTGCTTAAGATTATATAGAAATCCAATCAGTTACATTCTCTGCTCAGACTGAACCTGCACCAAGTTTCCCAATAACTTCCTAAGAAGGTTTTATTTAATCAAGAACAAGTTCCATGGAGCCCCAAAGGTCACAGTTTAGAAGGATTATCTGACCTAGACTTTGTATAAAGCAGATGGCTCTGCTTTATGGCAATTAGTAAGCAGGAACTGTGGTATCTGGTTATATCTTCTGATTCTCTGTTTATATGAAGTTATGTGAAACTGGAACCTCTTTGAAAGTCAAGCTGTGTGGAAACCATTTAAGACTATTTCATTTCTAATTATAGGCTTGATAAAGCCATTTTCATGCAAGAGTAGGATCAATGCAGAGACTGTCAAACTTGTGAACATCCATCCATTGGTAAGTGGTTTGACTCTTTCAAAGGCTATCATGAAGATAACCTTGACATGGGGAATTGGAATCTCGCTTTAAAGAAAATGTGAACCCTATCTACAAAGTTTAAGTCAATCTTTCTCTGCAGCTTCAGAGTAGCAGCAAACTTGCATATTTATTAGCAAAAACTGAGTTTGAAAATATTAATTTTTTACTCCCTTTCATTTCCCATTCATCCACAAATACATGCATTTTCCACTGCCTAAAACAGAAAACTAAATTGAACTCTTGCTGGGCTCCCACACAGATGCAAGGCAGGCTGGTTTGCCGGGGCAGTCACAAACAGAAATGGGCATTTCTCTCCCCCTGACCTCTGGGCACGTGTGGCCATCTCTGCCATGAGTGCATGAGCTGCCTCTACTCCAAAGGAGTGGAAACCGTGCTGGAATGTCACTAGGCCTGAACTGATGTTGCCCGGGCTTTGTATGGGTTTTGTTAGTCCAGGCTCAGCAGGATGCTGCCCTCACAGTTCTGTGCTGACGGAGCTGCCCAGCTCCCAGACCCGAGGGTTTCAGCTGCAGGGCTTTGAACACAGGGGGAAGAGGTGCACAAGTGTCTTTGGCTGATGGTGCAAGGACATCCTGGGCTAAACTGCCAGCGCTCCGAGCACAGCACCTTCCACTCCTCATCTCTGCTGCTCACGGCCTGCTACCCTCTGATGAACTTTAGGAATCAGCGAGACAGCAACACCACTGCTGTGCACAGCAGGAAGTCTTCCTTGCAATACGAAAAAAAAAAGTTTTCATATTGCAAATCTTAGTTCTTCCCTCCAGAAGAAAACAGAAACCAAAAAATGTTAACTGCAATTTTGTGAGAGTTATGTATGAAGCAAGTGGGAGGCTTTACAAATGAAAATTGCCTTTACTCACAGGTATAGGACATGCTTTATGTAGGATTCAGATATTTTCAAGCAATCAGTTATGTTTCAAAATCTAAAGAGACAAATACTTTTTAACTCAATCACTGATTTAAAATATGTTCTTGCACCATTGTATGCCTTAGAATTGATTGCAGAAAAGAAGGCACAACACAGACAATAAATTGACTTTTACAAAAATCACGTGCACATCCAAAAGAGAACATGAAATACAAGTTTTAAGTCTGAAAATATTACAAGGGAAAGCAGCTGCAGGACTGCTACTGTCACACAGGAAAACAATTCAATGATTTTATCCCAGTAGTAACTGAAACAAATTTAAGAAAACATTAAAAATTCAACCCTAAAAGTGTTTCCACTAGACTAGCACTGTCCAGCATGGTGAGTTTGCACAGCCCTAGACAAAGCGGTCTCCTCATTTAAGGATGGAGATGTGCCCCAAAAAAATCTGAGTAGCCCAGAGCTGTTTTTTACCACTGGTGCAGTAGAACTGCTGACATCTCTCAGACAGTTGATGAGACTGGTCTAAAATTCAGAAACTTTAGATGAAAAAAAACCCCGACAAACATCACTTTACAAAACACTGGAGATTATAATTCATGTTGCCTCTTGGGGCCAGGTTCTGCTACCTTCACAGACATGCAGAAATGCTTTCCTACTCTTGGAGTTTCACCCATTTTGCTTTATCTGATTCTGAGCCCAGTGGGAGCTCAGTGGGAAATTCCTCTGCAAAAACAGCAAGGAGTTTTCTATCAGGTCTTGTGAGACAAGTGCAGCGCCAAGGGAACCCTTCCAACACCATCAAGGAATGTTAGCTATGGACATCATTAGAATGCACAGATGAAGTGTAAACATCCTGAATGAATGATTTCATGGTACAGTGGGAGAAAGGAACCAACAACAAATGATGAGCAAAAGAGGTCCAGGGCAATCTGTGGCATACATAGAATGTAAACACTTCTACAGTGTAATCAATAAAATGAATTCCTAACACATATTAAAGCCAGAAGACCTCTTAGATCAGTGTTGATGGAATAAAGAAAGAGAAAAGCGGTAACTCTGTGATTACAATCCATAGTGAGACAAAAATAGAAGGTGCTGATTACAAATTTCACCTAAATTTCTTGCAAAGTATATCAAAGTTCCAAACTAAACCTAGAAATGACATCTGATCTTCCTGTATTTCCACAACATCACAGAAGACTTGGGAACAGGCACAACTGATATTGGTGGAGTCTCCCTACTTTAACGTTACCATTCACATCTGAGTCATACCAGTGAGCCAAGTGGGCTCTTAACCCAAAATCTTTACAAAGAAAAACAACTTTTAAGAGTACATCTTATAATCGTTTAAGTTCCCATAGCCTGTTTCACAACTGGGAGTTGGCTAAGGGCACATGGGAAGAGGAATTATTTGGCCTAACATGTTGGTATCACCTCGTTAAAACACAGTAACTCAAACACTTCTCACCTTCTGACTAAAAGATGAGTCAATGTGAGTCTTGCTTAGCTTTCCTCCAGATCAGCTAATCTCATTTATAATTAGTTAGATTATTGATTTCACCATTTGTTTCTCATATGCAGCTCTCTCCTTCGGAGCTGTTTCTCCTGTATTAGTACATGTAAACTTTCCTGACATCCTGTTTGTAATGGATTCTATCACTTTCTGCTGGCTTAAGGAGTTTCTTCAATTACTCTGAACAGAAGGAAAGGTGACACTTCCTTTGCACAATGTGTAGCAATGAAAGCGCGCCAAAAAAAAAAAAAAAAAAAAATCAGTTCTATCACAATATTCCCAACTATCAGAAAACAGAATCCATATTAAATAGGACACAAAAACATAGTCCTCCAATCTAAGCGTGGAACTAGGCAGTGAGCAAAAATTAAGTTTTGGGATGAGAGAAAAAGAGAAAGAAGGATATAACCTCTGGTTGGTTCAGAGGAATGAAGGTGGCTGCAATACTGCCCTGATGTTGAGTCTAAACATCTGCAGTTCATCACCTTTGCACACAGAGTTACACACATACACTCTGTCCCTTGGCTTTACTCAGCCTGGCCCTGCTCTTTCTGACATTTTGAGCTCTATAAAGAATTTTTGTCTGATTTGGAAAAGTACCTGAAGATGGAAACTGCTTTTGTAAGACCAGAATGGGAGTCAGCCCTCTAACTGCACATCCAGTCCTACCTGGAAGTACCTAAAGAACTTCACGTGCTAATCATCTGTGCCTTCTAGAACATGCAGAGTGAACTCTGACTCCATTAATTGCAGCCTGAGCCTGCCAGCAGCTAAACACACGTGGCCCTTTCTTGCTCCCTGAGCATTCCCGCTGCAGTCCTGGTGCTCCAAGTCAGCAGTGACACTGGTATGAAAACAATGCTCAGGTGCTTAAGGGCTTACAGACTCAGGGACAAATCTGGAAAGAGATTAAACAATTGCAAGAAATTGCAGTCAGGGTGCAGTTCTGAGCTGAGCACTTCCCTTCTCCCAACACTGCCTTGCTGGGTGCTGGAGACAAGGCTCATGGATACCTCGGGCAGCAGGTGAGTTAACAACACACCTACTGCAACCCAGCACACAACTTGATTGTGGAAGCTCCCGCTGCTGAGAGTCAGAGCATTGTGACTGAAGAAGAGATGAAAATGATAACATCCTCAACAATAGAAAGAGCAACAGAAGCCAAAACATACCAAAGGTCTCCATTCTCCTTCCAAAGGTTGCTATATTTAAGTCTACCTCATTGAAACCAAATAAATATGTATCCCTAAGATTCAAGGTGAGGACGTAGATCAAGATGCTCTGCTGCTGAAAATGAGTGGCCAACTTCAGTGACACTTCCATGACACAGAGCAGGTCAGCACTTGCCTTTATACCTCTTAAAGTAAGTAAATCTGATCAATAGATCATTTATATTTAAAAAAAAAAAACCAAAAACAACCAAGATTAAGTCTATTTCAAGAATAAGTTTTAATTTCTAAAAAAGGTTGATACTTTTTTATAGGAGTCTGTTAAGAAATGGAATTGTTTAAACTACGTTTAAATTTTCCTTCACAAAGATTGTGCACATGCTTTAATTATATTTCTTTGAAGAATTATGCTTTGAGGTTGGGACAGATTGGAAAATTTTAAAACCATTTTAGGATAAACTGCGCTCTCCATTTTACTTGGCACAGCCAGAACAGAGAGGTCTTTCAGCATATCTGTCCACATAAACATTCTTTAATTCTGATGCTAAAACTGAGCCTTTAGTAGTGTTTTCAGGTGATGTTTGTGAGTTCCAATTGCCAGTGTGATAGTCTGGTAGGAAGATAAAGTCCCTTTCTCCTGGCAAAAACCTCTCTCCATGTAATGAAAAATAAAAATACAGAGTCCTTGACATAGTTTCAGTAATATTTAATTCTGGATTATTAAATCAAGTTAATAGCATTAAATGGTTTCCTTTAAACATGTTAAAACACATATTGTATTATTTTACAAAGAACAATTCATCTAAATGCTAAAGATAAGATTTTCACCCTACTAAAGCAAAATGTTCCTTAATTTCAACTTTCCTATGCAGAATATGCAGAGCTAATATGTAAGAACAAGTGACAGATTGCTCATAGCTTCTATTTTTTCCACGCTATTTCCTTCATCTTCTCCTGAGCCAAATTTTTATTGGCTAAAATTAATGGACCCCAAAATGAACCCATCCTAGATAGCAACAAATATTTCATGGCAGTTTCAAAAACAAGTAAGATACTACTAACTTCCCAGCATAGTTTATGCAAAAGTGTGGATTTTCACCTTTTGTTTGACAGTCGTGCTCAATATCATTTTTTTTTACCTTAGTTGTTTTATTATTGGTAGAAACTACACATTAAAACCTCTGCATGTACAGAACTCCTTCTCTAAGTTTCTGAACTGACACTAAATAAGATGTGACATCAAACCTTACACAGTTTCTCTTTCCATGTTGAATGCAGTCAGAAAAATGCACTCAAAGCAGAATAAGCTTTAGGGGAATGTCAGCCAAAAGACTCTCTTATATTGAGACTTCAGACACCTCTTCTCATGCCTAAAACGTGGATGCTGGTGGGTCAGGAAGCAAGAAGTCATTATTCAAACAATCCTATGCCCATTACTCATCACTCTCAGTACATCTCTAAGTGCTGCCTCCAGAAGTACTTTTTTTGACACTTAGAGATGGCCCTAATCATTTTGATGAACAGGAAGGAATTCATCTATCAAAATACATGGCAACTGAATCAACATCACCCTGTTATCTATGATAAAAAAGCTAAAACTATCTCAGTATATAAATTTTAGAAATTGAAGGCAGGCCACAAAACAGAGACAGGAAACCCTAGAAATAAAAATGAACTCTTTTCCCAAGCTTTAAATCAGATTTGAAAACTGTCATTTGCCCAATTAACACAGTTTATTTTTGTTATTCATTTTCATACACTTCTGGGTTCTGGCAAGGATCATCAAGACAAGTATCAAAATACCTTGAAAATACTGTATATACTTCCTGATTGGGAACAAGACCGAAAAGAAAGATCTCAGATTTCTCTACCTAGCTCTGTAACTTCAAAACAAGATTTTTCTACAGTGTAAGAACTCACTTGGGCACAAGAATCTCAGCCAAGATTTTCCAAGTCTTTTGGTGCTTCTCCTAGCCGAAGCTAATTGTTCTGAATATCCCCAAGTATTCATGCAATAGAGATGTAATAGTAATGCTTCATGCATTGCAAAAAGAATTGCAATCAGGGTTTAACAGACAATTCATGGTAAATGAACAGAAAACAGAGATGAGATAATAAATTCATTGGAAATTAAATAAAATAATAATTGAAAACTGTTCCAGCATTCCAGATTGATTTTATGCTTTATAAATAACTAACAACAAAGTGTTAGTTAACATCAGTGCAATGAAGAATGAATGAAAAATGATTCCGAGAAAATGCCTCAAAATCACCTACATTTCTTCCCATATGAATTTTCTTTTACTGTCTCTTATCATAACACGGACTAAGCCCAAATTTCTGTAGACTTACTAATATCTGACAGAACATAGCCTGAGGTGATACAAGAACAGACTGAGAGGAATTCTCTGCAGTTCTATCCACACAGGAACATTTCCAAAAGGCAAACAGTATTTCCCATGTTTCAATGAACCTATTCGTTTTGGGGAAATGGAGAGTGAGCACAGAGACTGAGACACAGCCAGTTACCACTCCCACCTATGCTCTGCCCTCTAGGACCGAGACTTGTCCTGCAGGCACCTCTGCAAAAAGGATGCTTCCCCGCATTGCCCAGACCCAACAGGAGAAAAGAATTTCTCATGGGCCCTTGGGCAATTTAACAAGTAACTGCACACCTGACATTCACTCTCTGGTTATCACCTGCCCGAGGTTAAAACAGCCTCTCCAGGAGAAAAGCAGGGCTCTCCCAGGAGCTGCACAGGACTCAGGAATTAGTCAGTGAGCTCAGCAGAGACAGAGCACAGCAATGCACAGTGCCCATTAGCACAGCTGCTTCCTCAGCACCACTGTCACTCTGCCTCGGGCTGATTTCAAGTACAAAACTTGGAAAAACTGCAAGGGCATCATTGATCTGACAACACTCCTGCTACTTGCTTAAGTTTCTTTCCACTCCATCAGCAGAATCGGCACCAGTTCTCCTTCCTGGCTTCACCCTTTGCCTTCCCAAGTGCAGGGCCCTCGTTCTCTGCCTCCAGCACTAACAGCAGTCCCGGGGACGGCAGGGCCACGGGCTCGCAAACACTGATTGATGATACACTTCCTAAGGAAGCAGGAGCGAGTAATAAAGATGGCCTTAAGACATGATTTATGTGTGTTTGGGCAATTCAGACACATACTCACACTGCAGACTAGCTAGAGGCAGGGGCAGGGAGAGTGGATGCTGGTCATCTATCAGGAAAGCTCTGGCTAAAAGGCAAGAACTGGTTCATCAGCTCAAGTCAGAGGGAGTAGAATATGGAGCAAATGCAGCATCAGAACTCAGTGCAGATATATTTAATTTTATTTTGTGTTTGTTGAAACTAAAAATGTAAAATGTTTTCAAGTAACTTGGGGGGAAAAAAGCAATAAATAAAAGCAAATATCATTTAGAATATAAAAAATACCAGTTCCAAGAAAACTTTTAGGAAATTAACTTAGAAAACACAGGATTAAAACATTAACATGACTCTGAACTCACCAGCAAGATAAAAGAGGCCAAAGTCTTTGTCTTTCTGCCATAAAGGAAGAATGAACCTGAACTTGGACTCACACAGACAAAGGCAAATTCTGCAAAGACTCAGGTAATGAAATAGTAGGGCACCATATATCACTCCTTGGTTGAGGTATGCCATCCTATAAGCCCCTGTGAAACACAGCC
This sequence comes from Ifrita kowaldi, assembly GCA_013398055.1. Lineage (NCBI taxonomy): Eukaryota > Metazoa > Chordata > Aves > Passeriformes > Cinclosomatidae > Ifrita > Ifrita kowaldi. Next base: position 70,938 of record VZRS01004232.1, read on the forward strand.
CCAAAACCAGAAGTACTATGCTTGGTTTCCTCTGTGGCTTTCTAGGTAAAATCATTTAAGAATGTGATTAAGAGCTCCAGCTGCTTTAAATGTTGGGGGTTTTTTTGAGCAACCAAGCAGTCCCAGAAAATATGCTAATTTTTTAATAAGAGACTTTCCACCAAAGAAATCTGGCCAAGGGCTGAAAAAACTTTTCCTATTTATTTATTCCCATTCTGAACACACAGTTGCTCACTTTCCTTGGCCCTTGCAGCAAAGAAGTTTTCCCAGCACCAACAGAATTATAATGATTAATCAATTCTCAACAACACTTGCAAATATCTTAACTTGCTATTCATAAAAATAGGATTTTTGCCCCAGATGTGGTTCTTGAAACATTACCACAATGCTGCCCAAAAGGAGATTTGCACTGTCTGTGGGGTGTGAAACCAAAAGAGCTCGAACCTCAGAAATGACAAACCCAAAAAATGTTCACAGCTGGGCTGCTGATTCTGAGGGAGAACTGCTCGGTGAAAATGACTAAAGCAGACAAAACTGCGAGTGATTCATGGAGCAGGAAGTTGTGTCAAAGACATTGCTGAATTATGCATGTAGTGAAGTGTCATCTTCATTTCAGTGACCTTTGCAACTCATGAGACTGAAGAATACCTGAGCCTTTAATTCTCCCTTATAGAACGAAGAAAAAATGGAACAAGCCTGAATTTCCACATCACAAATGATATTTACAAAAAGATAAATTTACAAAACTAACAGGATTTTTGCTTGTTTTGTTTTGGGTTTTTTTTTACTGTCAATATGAGACTGTAGAGCCTGGAAAACACCACTGCCCAATCCCACATTTTAACATATTGTACAAAAACATATTTAGGGACATGAGGAAGCAGGCATGAAACTGTTTTTACCAACACTATTTATTTTTTCTCATTTATAACAATTCTTTGGTCTTCTGCTCAAAGCTGGGGTTAAAAATCAGTGATCTCTTTTTTAGTTTGGCTTGTATATCCAAACAAACAGGAATTTTTTTAAAAAAAGGAAAGAAATCCACTAGGGGAATGAAGTCACTTTAGCCACTGCACAGATACAACTCCTCTTTTTCCCCAGCAGCAAATGAACCTGAATGGCAGCATTATCCAGACCTCTTTGGATATAATATGAGATTTTCAGAGCCCCCAGGAAGCCAAAACATAGTTACCATAGCAAGACACCATCTACACAAACCCTCAGAAATGTGGGCCAAAAACATCTCTGCTCATCATTTTTTTACATCTAAAATGTGACCGGATCACTGGAAGGGTTTGTGCAGAATGCACATTCAGCGTCCAGAGGACAAGGATCTACGCAGCAGCAAAATGTCCAATCGACACCTCCCCCATCTGAGGGACAAACAAAAGTCTGATGTTTTTATATGGAAAAACAAAATAGGCTACATGTTGGATCTGTTTTTGTATAACTCCCGGTTTACTGTGTGGTCCAATATGAAATCCTTATTCCTGTGAAATAACTGTTTTCTGATCTCTCTCCAGAAAGAAACCCAGAGAAACATTTTCATGCCTAGAAGGAATTACCAAAAGACTTCATCATGCCTTAGTTTATGTACATATGTAAGACAAAGGATCACTTAAATCAACCCTTTCATTCATCTAAATTTTATTGTGCCCAGCAGAAATGATGTTTTTCCTGTCTGAAAGTAGTGTCACACAAACTGTTTAGCTTTGGCTTAATTGAGAAAACACAACCCATTTTTTAACTACATTTTGATATAACACATATGCCTAAACATTCTTGTTTGCTTTTAATTTTTCAGTGTAAGAGTTTTTAGCATTTCTCTGTTCTCAGCTGTGTATGATCCAGCCAAAGCCAGTCAATCACATCTCCTGATGTGGCTGTATATCCAAGGCAGTGTTTCTTTATTTAGCTACAGTCTGACTGCTACCCCAGACATATTTATGTCAATATTTTACTTGCATTTCCTCTTTCTTCTCAAAAATTTTTACCTGTGTAATCCCTTTACTTTAGGTGGAGTTACTCCCAGGTTTTATTGTGACAACAGAGGAGAATCAGGCTGAATGCCTTTACAATTAGGCTGCAAGACTGTGCTAAATCCACTTGGGAACCATTTCAATGAAGGTGCAGTAAATGCATGACTTATCATGTTGGGATAAGCACTGAATTTTGAAGGAAGCAGTGTAATGGTATCTCATGAGAGCAGTTCTTATTAATTGCAAGTTTTGTGTGGCTTGGATTTACTAAAGTTCTGAATCTATTGCCAGTTGCTGCCATATGTAGTCTATAATTTGTGAAACACAAGGCTGTACATTTCCCAAAGACATTCCCTCTAATCAATTGCAAATTTAACAACTTTAGCACAAAGAGATGCTTCCTAATCAGGACCAGCAATCTGGCCACTGACAAAACCAGTATACAGACAAGAAATTATAAAAGCATAAGTGCATCTATTTATAAAAACACTAATGCTGATCAAGTAGATATAGTAAGATTTTTCAACTGTTCCACACCCCTCTGTTCTGGATTTTTGGATGCAGTCTGAGTGTTCTGCTCGGACAGAGGAAGTGCTGCCTAACACAGCAGTTGTCACCAGCAACGGGAGGAACAGCTCTGAGGAGCTCTTGGGGAGGGCAGTAATAGCTGCCCACATCTCAGCAACACCGCCCTGAGACATTCCAACACCAGGGCAGGAAACAAACACCTGCTGTGATGCAAATCAGAAACACTTTGTGGAGCAGAAAATTATTGTAGGGGCGATGGGGCAATAGTTCACCAACAGCAAGCACACTCCCAGGTAGCATTAATGCTGGGAAATTCCTCATTCCTGCAGGGGTACCCACAATGTTGACAGGCTGCTGCACGAAGCCCACGAAGCCTCAGGCACAGTTCTTGGAATAAGCTGAGTGAAGCTGCACACAGAGAAGGCCACACCTTTCTGGTTTAGCCATGTTCACTGTTTTGAAAAGACCAGAATAGACTGTTTCGGTTGGAAGAGGCCTACAACGATCCCCTGTCCAGTTGCCTGACCGGTTCAGAGCTGACCAAGGTAGAGCCTTTTAGCGAGAACATTGTCCAAATACCTCCTAAATACCAACAGGTTTGGAGCATCCACCACCTCTCCAGGAAGCCTTGTGCAGAGTTTGACCACACTGGCAGTGAAGAAATGCTTCCCTAATGTCAGGTGTAAACCTCCCCTGGTGCAGCTTTGAACCATTCCCATATGCCCTGTCCCTGGATACCTGAGAGAATTGTTTTTTACAGCGTGGCTGACTTCACCTCTTTGATCTCAATTGTCTGAAGAACACGAAATAAAGGACAGATTCTTTTCATAACTGCTCTTTCCAACACAAGAGATTACAATGATTAGTGGTGGGGGTTGTGGTGCACAAACAGCTCCTGCCTGGCTCTGATGGAGAGCTCCCATCCACAGCAGTCCTACAAAGGGCTCTGAAAAGATAAAGGATCAAGTTTTGTAGCATAGACTGCACACAGCTCAATGTAGTTTCCTTTTGGTACTTCCAAATGAGCAATTTTCAAACTTTTCTTCTGAAAATGTTGGTTTACTTCCTTGTTCCTTTAGTGACCTGATGGTGTTAGCCAAAAGCCAGTTATTTTCCTCACCTTACAGTGAAAAGTGGTTTCGTTTGTTCTTCTAAAACTTCATTCTACCAGCTACCATGCATGAATCTTTACAAGATCTAAGTCAGTCTACCCCCCAATCCTCTACGATATAAAATTTAACTGAAATTACAGAAATTTAACCCATTGCATTTGGTCTTTTCCAATTAAACTTTTTTTTTATATTGACAGTAATCTTTTGTTACAGCACAGGGACTTCAATACTGGAATTAATATTTCATAGCAAGAGATGTTAAAAAGAAGTGAATTAAGTTTTCTCCTTCATAATAAAGCAGCTCTTTCCCGTAGTTCCTTCTAAGGAATTTTTAACACAGGAATTTTCACTACAGGACAGCGGAAGAAGACGTAAATGAAATGTAGCACTTCGGGGTTTTCAGAGCATTTATGAGATCATGTAGCAACCTCTGCCATGTGTGTCTCTGATAACACTTCTCCTAAGTGTCCTTCACCACTCTTTAGACAAGATTACTTAATAAGACACCTCCTAATGCTGCTCAGCAGGTTAAAGGCTTTATCCTATTGGCTTACATGACTCAGCTCTGAGGTTGCTCTGAGCTTTCATGGCCTGGTAGTACCCTCACTTTTGTCACAGGGCTATGGTTTAAAGCCTCAGAAATATTACTGCACCCCAGATTCTGGCCTCATTTAGATTTCTTTCTAAAGACAAGGATGTTTGTATCCAGATTACACATAAACCTCAGCAATAACACAAAATTTCTTTCCCAAAAAAAATGTTGGGAAAAGTATTCGTGGTAGATGAAAAATATTATCCTTTTAAAGGGAGCAGCTTCTCAGCCTCCTACACTGTAAACATCCATTGAAAGGAAAGCAGTTATTTTGCAGAGAAATTACTCAAATACTTAATGTCAAGCCTCCTCAATGCCCAAAATCAAAGCAGCACAAACAAAACCAGTAAAAAATTCAACTAACACCATTTATGGTGAATAATTAAAGAAGAAATAATACCTCTGTAACTTACTGCAAATAGATTAAATTTCCATTACTCTGCACACCATGTCAACAGCAGTGCCACAGGAGAACCCAGGGAAAAGACCCAGGGAATCCCAAGTGGGAGTGTCAGCAACACACAGCAAACCCTGTAGGCAGTGGAGCTTCACACGTGCTTTACGTGAGCATTGCACTTCCTTCCCTGTGAGCAGAACTCAGGAACTCCAGCTATTCCAGGAGGAAACCCCAGAACGTAAATTCCACACAACCATATATTATTGATAGACACACACAACACCGCAGAAAGATGGCAATGCACTACATGGGTGTAATATTTATGACCAAGCTTCAAATCCTTTACTCCCTCTTAATTTTTTTCTGCCTCAATATATCTAGTCTAGCATATTCCTCACTACATCAGGTGGTTCCTTTTTTGATTCTGCATTATAATGAACTCCTACTTCTACATCATGTCACAGAGCAAATTGAAAAATGCCTTTGTTTTACTAGGAGGTGTGTGAAGCATTTCTACATGAGCAGTAAACACGTCGCCCATGTTTTCTACACACATTTATGGTATGTATCCACAAGCATATATATTTCTTGGTGAGCTTGCAAAATTATAAAATAAAAGGCATCTCTTTGAGGGGAAATTTGCATTTTCTTCGTAGTAAGCAAAAATACATATGTTGATCCAGTAATAACTTTAGGAAAAAAAAGTAAAACAGTAACACCAAATATGCTTAATCTATGTCTAGGGGGAAACAGAGGCAGAAAAGTCCAGATTGCTCTGAACAAGGGCATGTTTGGTCTGTATGTAAAAAGACCGCTTTACAGCCTTCATACCACAAGTTCACATTGATGGACAGGACATTTAGACTTTGAGTTGGACCTGAAGGAATTTAGTTAGCTAAATGCATCCCCTTGCCTCAGAGATGAAAGCCACTTCTGCTACCACATGATCTCCCTCTGTCTTTCTTGTNCTAATCTATGTCTAGGGGGAAACAAAAAGAGGCAGAAAAGTCCAGATTGCTCTGAACAAGGGCATGTTTGGTCTGTATGTAAAAAGACCGCTTTACAGCCTTCATACCACAAGTTCACATTGATGGACAGGACATTTAGACTTTGAGTTGGACCTGAAGGAATTTAGTTAGCTAAATGCATCCCCTTGCCTCAGAGATGAAAGCCACTTCTGCTACCACATGATCTCCCTCTGTCTTTCTTGTGCTGCTGTCAGACATTTCAATACTTCTGTGTGTCAGAGAGGCGAATTTGCATCTGTGGGACAGGTTGGGAAAAAGGCATTGAAGTTTTCTAATTTAAATAAATAAATAGATAAACAGCACCATAAAATTCAGCTAACACAGTTGTGAAACGGTCAGCCTGCTTTTGTAACCTCCCCAGAAGTTCCTTTGACAAACATTGGAACATTTTTTAAATATTCTAGACACCCAAATAGACTCTGTACTCAAAAGTCACTGAGGTTTTCATTGCTGCACCTTCTGAAGCTCTCCGTTCAGACTCTGAACAGGAAGTCTGGAGGAAAAACACAGGGAAAAATCCAAAGTCCTGGAAGTCATCTGACATCAACTTTCCCTGTGCCAATCACTGCTTTTTGGCTAATTTTAATATTTTCCTTTGACTTCAGCTCCAACAGTAGCATCTAGAAAATTATCATGGGCCTTGCTGTACCTGGTGGAGTAGAAACAGCCATTTCCCCAGAAAGTTTAGGATCTTAAGAGCCAAAAGAAGCAAAATTAAACATGATTATGTGTCACATTCAGGGCTTTGAATGCTAAAGAGCTGAGCTCCAGGCCTTACTCACAAGACCAGCCTACCTTTCCCTGCTTAGGAAACCAGAAGACTTTCTTATTGGCACTTAAGCTTTAAATTCAGTGCTAAGTTAAATATTACCAATAATTACAGTACTTTGTAGTAGCTGATTTACAAAAAAACTGATGTTATACTTAATTAAAACAGGGAAATCTGCAATTCTTTTTTTGCTAATATACACAGACAAATATTTTTCCAGAAATATAATAACCTATGCTTAGAACAAGTATCCTAGTATGTGTATAGCATTACTTTATACTCTTTGTGCAATAACAAGTTAAGCAGCAGCTCCAGGTTACCACTGACCATTTTTTCCTAATTTAGCAAAGAAGGAACAAATGTGGTTAAGTCCAACCTTAAGCCTGCAGTGTTTTATGCTGGCATCAGCTCCACAAAGCTGTGGAAATAGCTAAGGGTACACAAAATCTTCTGTCCTTGAACTACAGTTGTCATTATGATGATTCTGGCAGAGTAACAGAATGCAATTGTTGGCTCGTTCTAGTACCCCTCTATCGACTTCAGACTCAATAATTTAACGTAAAACTGATCTCTGCTGGTGGTATTGTCTATCACAACATCCTGCCCAACTGACTCTCAGAGTAGTGGTTTTGTTGCTCTTGCTGAGAGGTTTTTGTGGAGATTCCAAGAACGAGTGAATACTCATAGAATTTTAATAGTGGCTCTCTATACCCGTGTTCTCTATAAGTACTACCAAAAGAATTGCCAATAAAACAGTATTTCTGAAATACTCATAAAACAATGATATTTTCTCACACAAATTAGATATGTAGCATTCCAGATACTGAAAACATGCACCTGTTTTATTATTATTTCATATGCAGCAGTGAAAAAGAAAAATTGTGAGAAGCTAATCAAATATATGACGTTTGCTGGTCATCATCACTTCTCTGAGATTCTGCCTTTGGTGAAGGATGCAAAGATAAGGTTCTACAGTAAAATGAAGGGGACATCAGTCTTCTAGTAAAATAATCCATAAGATGTAAAAGAATTGCATGACAAGGGAACATTTCATTGATAGATGTCCCTCTCTGGGATGGGTTTGCAGCCTTCTGGACAGAGATTGCATTGTTTAGATAACTACATCCAGCAGTTGTCTTCCAGGGCCTCCTCACACTGACCCTGACCTGCAGCCAGCAGTCCAAAAACACGTCTCCAGAAACTGCATGTTCAGGGCATTAACTTCAGCATTACTCTCCTTATCCATAGGGTTAGAGGTCTGCTTCTTTTATTTGGGGGCAACCAGCATGTTGTGGTGATAATACATAGTAAAGCTCTCTTGATTAAAAGGTGTAATGGAGAAAGAGAGAGGTGTCAAATAAAGCAGAGAGCAGCAGCATCACGGCTGGGCTGAGGCTGCTGGGTTACAGCACTGCCTCTTCCCCCAGGATGGGAGAGCTCTTCCACTACAGCACAAAAAGGCTTTTGCAAGCAATCATTCATCTTGATCAGGTCCAAGGATCCTGTCTTACCTTCCTGCCTATTTTTTTCTTGATATGCATTTCCTCTTAACAAATACTCAGATGAATGCATTGCCTAAAAATTCAATGATTTGCCTGCCTAAAAATTCAATGATTTGCCTGCCAAGTGGAGGAAATAAATTTTTGAAACTATATTAATCTTTCGTATATCACTTTAAAGCATTTCTCATGAGCTCCTTTTTTATTCCTGTTTTAAATGGTTCAACAGGGGAGCAGAACCATGATTCAGTGGGCCAAGCACATCACAAATAGTGGAAAAAACAGGCTCCACGTATTTTAACATCTTTATATATGCCACACGTGGTTTGTTTAAAAAAATTAAAATTCTTTTTTTGAGAAACTCCATATCTCATCTCAAATTTTATCACTAAAGTCTAGAAAACATTTTTCCAAAGGAAGCAGTTAAAAAATGAGTCACCCACCCCACATTAAAAGTGGATAAATAATGTAATTCTTTAACAAGCAGCTAGAGTTGCCAAATTTATAATACAGAACTACAAAATTGATTTTTATTATTGAAAATGCTATCCAACTCAAATATAGACTAATTTAAAGGGGAAATTTATCTTTGCACTTTGTGCAGAAGATAAGGCAGAAGTTTTGAAGGTCCTTTACATACATATAACATGTGGCATTCAAAACAACAAATCTTTGCATTCTTTTATGATATAAGCTATTGCATGTTCTCTCACTGTGCCCAGAGAATTCAATCCTTTTACTTACTCAGGTATGGGATTTTCATGTACGTTTTGACTCCAGAAATTTTCAGTGTAACCCCTCTTTGGACTTAAGAGGACAGGACCCATCAACAGCCAATGCAGACAGAGAAGTCTGCAGGATTGGGGATGTCTGGCCCCAAAAATCAATCAGAAAGAACATCCAGATCTTTTTTCAACCTTTGAAAGTCTTAGATTTCAAATTGCACTCAGTTTAATTGATCCTTCTGACTGGCCCCATACCTGGATGGAGCCATGCCAGAGGAACAGCTACTGTGGCAGCCAAGCAACAACATTCTGCATGCTTACAGTAAAATACAACATTCTTACATTTCTTCTGCTCCAGTTGTGTGGACATCAAGGTCTAATTGCAAAACCATCCCAGCTGACGTGATTTTTTTCATTGACTCCAGAGGCCTTTAACTCAAGCCCTAATCTTTTAATTCAAACCACACACATGACCCCTGCCCTCCAGGAAACTGAACTCATAAGATAATGTCAAAAAAAAAAAAAAAAAAAAAAAAAAAAAAAAAAAAAAAAAAAACCCAAACAAACCAAACCCCGAAAAAACCAAAACAAAGCATAAACAAAGAAACAACAACCCAAGAAAATACAACAACAAAAAGACCCCAATCCAATCAAACTCTGAAATACTGATTCCGGTGCTTGAATTTGGAATTGGGACTGTTGCTCCCTATAGAAGTTCACTTTCAGCACAAGCTATGATGTAATATAGTCTACTGCCTGAGATTTTTGTTGCAGTTCCTCTGGGAGGAGATATCAAACTTGACTGACATTTTCTGTTTTGTTGGATTACCTAATGATAATGAATTTAGTGTAGAAAGATTCAACTTAAGCATTCAGGATGCTGATGAAGCTAAATCAAACAAGCTACACAAACAGAGAGTCATTTTATTTAACTCTCACCCAGCCCAGGGCACACTCCAGTGGTTTGTGAAGTCTGTTATTTATTGATCATGGAGAATAACCAAAACCAGTCATTTTCAATTTTACCTCTTATAAAACTTAAACATGAGACTCCTAACTTGTGTGGGTCCAAGTCAGTCTAAGCACATTGCAAGGGAAAAGACATCTGCCAAATTCAGTGACCTCAGTACACAGAGGTTTTGAGTCAGTGCACTTAGCTGAAGAAAAGACATTTTTAATAGCTTAAATCCAAAAGCACTCAGAACTTCCAATCATACAAAAAAATACATAGAGCAAACACAAAAATGCCTTAATCTGACTTCAACAAAATAAAACTAACACCAGAACTTCCTTTGTAATTTCCTCTCACAATAAACTTTCTAGCCAGCTATATGTAAGGAAAGTGCCCCAGCAACTGCATCGTCCAATGAATTCAGCACGCATGGAAATAATAACAGATGACAGATAAAACAGGAGCATATAGAGTATTTCCCCTCAGATATTGCTGCATTTCAGCAAATAGTATGTGAAATTATAACGAAGGACAAGTGCTGGAGGATCACAAAAGCTTTTGTTCTAGTGAAAGACTAATCTACACAGGTCAAGTTGTAATACAAATATATATACATGTTTGGTCAACCATACCAGCTTTGAATCTTCACAATCCAAGCACCCCACAGGTCAGGTGAGCAGCAGTTTGCTCTGGCTGCCTTGGTGCCCCATCAAACACCCAGCCTGCTACCAGGGAGTCACTCTGATGCAAAACGACAGGTTGCAGGAGCTTAAAGTTATACTGAGAAACAACCTATTTCGTAGATCTGTTCAAGTCTGGTATTTTACTAATCCAATGTCAGTCTGCTTCTGGAACAAGGACCAGTCAGTATCACATTTTATAAATTAAAAAGTTTGTCACAATTGTCATTTTAATGGTAACACAAAAAATATGTGTTTCCTATATATTTTAGGTCTTCAGCTCCGACACTCAACTGAGCGCTGAAATCAGTGTTACTGACCTCAGACCAACACTGACTCATCCCAGTTGAAAATCTGCCCCACAAAGTGATGTCTGAAAAAGATTTTGAGAATCTTTTCTGAGAATGAGATTCATTGTTCTTGCTCTGGAACATAGAAAGGCTATCTAATTTCCAAGAACAGCAGCCTCCAGCCTCAAACACATTAACTGGGAAATCCCTGGCCACACAGTTCTGGTAACTGCCATACACCTAGGATATTGTCATTTTGGGTGGATGCTGTGTTCATCTGATTATGTAATATGCAGATCAGCGGATTTTTGAAAAGTAAAAACATATCAAGCTGCTCTGTGCAGTAACTTTGATAAAAAGAAAGAAATTACAAAAAAGGTATAAATAAGAAGCTGGCAAAAGAAACAGAGCATCTCACAATAGAAGACAGAGCTCCACCACTTTTTCAGTTCATCTAAGAGACTGAGAGATGACAATCACAGGGCAGAAAATCCTGGCCTTATGAATTCTTTAATCCAGTAGAAAGTCATAATGGGGGAAAAAATGGCTAAAAGGAAAAGCCAGACAAGTTCAATATTAAAATTAACACAAATTAACGGTTTCAGTGGGAAATTAGTAGAAGAAACCATCAAGAAATCCTCCACTATTTTATGTTTTCTACTATAATGGGATGTCTTTTTGAGATGTATATTTCAGACAAAATTTATATTGTAGGTCGTAACCGGACAAAATCAACTGATGTGCAACACAATATTCTTCTAGAGCCTTAAAACCACCTCTAAAATATATCAACTGTACTGGCCAAGCAGACAGGAAGGCCTCAGAGTACACACAAGCACAGTGTTTGCATGGTGGGGTGAAGCTGCAAAGACTAGCCTATAGACAGAGATACATCTCAGACTCGAAGCTGCTCAGAAACCAGAAATACCATAAAGGAAATCCACAAAATCCCAACAAATATTTATACAGCTAGTTCTTGACTTCCACATTCCCCAGAAGTGCTTTTCACAAAATGAATTATCTGAAATCAGGTTAGAAATCCAATAATTCTGAGTTCAGTTTATTAATTAGAAGCACCAAGAGGAGCAGCTACTAGCAGGACTGCTGCTGGGCAGAAAGGAGCACTGCTCAAAACACCTCTCCTGTACTGCTGCAGGCTAGTTTTACTGGGTTGTCTTTGGCCTATTAAATAATAAATATTATAAAAAGGGACAGTTTCACATAACTTCCATCAGAGCCATCAGCTCAACCTATTTATCACCCAAAGTGCCTTCATTCCTTAATTTAATGCTTACTCGACCACTCTGACAATAGCTGGAAGAGAGCATCCATTTGAAAGAACAAATTCAAACTATGCTGCATTCCAAAATGCAACTTATTCTGCCCTCAAACATCCATCTTATTTATCTTAATAAAACATCCATCTCTATTTGTCTTAGAGGTCTTATTATTAATGTCTAATCTGGATTAATTTTAAGGGAAAGAGGTTACAAATGAGGTTAACTGTGATAAGGCCAATCAATCTTTTGACATTGTGGTAATGCAATCTCGTTAAGAAATAAAACGCCCTCCCTTTATGCTCTTGTTCCTCCCTTCTTTTCTTTAAGCGTGGGAGCCTTGGTGCCATGTTTTACCTTGATTCCTCTGCCCCACAGGTCTCACTGTGGGGATTGTCCACAGTGGGCTCAGGGTGGGGTGGAGTAGGGGGTATGAAGACTGAATGTGCCACTCTCTAAATGAAGATGAAGTGTGAATTGTATAATAGCAACTGCTACTTCTTCACTGTTTCAAATTAAAAGAGATGGAGGCATCTCCCACCTCACCAGAGCCTCTGTCACCAACCCTCCACTGAAAACTGAGCATACACAGACGGGTGAGGGAGAAAAAGAAGAGGGAAGTCATTTAGAGGGGATGAAGGCTCGTCTCCTGGCATATCCTCAAGCCTGGGGAGTGAAACACAATTTCCTTTCCAGTGAAGTCTGCCGGCGACTCTCAGCACTCTAGAGAGTGCACAGATCTGCAGGTCAGCACTGCCTGGACAAGAGGGCAAATTCTGCTAGCAAACCAATTTAACTGGCTGCACTGGACAGCTGCAAACAAACCATTGTCCTAAAACAGCCCAAAATCAACAAACCAACTAACAATGTACCACAAAGAAAAGCCCATAAAATAAAAACCAACAGATGCTGCCAGTCACATTCTAGCTGTTATTAACTTGAAGTTAAGAATTAGGAATTGAGCATTAACTGGGAAAAAATGGTTAAGCCTTTTTATACATTTTCACTTTATTATAATAATTTTGGTAGCAATAGTAAAAGTTATCATAAGGGTGAAGATTATTCAGCTGCTCGGGTACAAAGATCTGTCTGACAAGGAGAAGCTTTAAAAGCAGAGAATCTCTTGATGTCTAAGTCTTGAATAACGTTACCTGTATTTTTAGTAACTCCTCACTCATCCTTCTATATCACAGAATATCACTCATCCTTCTATATCACAGAGTACGTGAAATGTTTGAGGAGATTCTTGAAGATAATCAGTGCCCAGGTGTGGAATGGGGTAGGCAGAAAAAAACCAAAAGAGAGCAAGAAGAAAGGAAGACGGTTTTGTTCTGACTAAGCTGGATGCCACAGCAGTGCACTCACTATAGGCACACACAATCTTTGGCTCTGTTTTCTCAAGAAGCAGCACCAGCTCTTATCCTCGCTGGCTTGATCCCAATTATATGACCTCTGACATATAGGAACTTTCCTTTTCTCCCTAAAAAATTAAAGGTATAAGGTGAAACTAATCAATGGAACCATAAAGCCATATGGTATTGTGGTCCTGGATGATAAGTTTATATTCTGAGAATCTGCAAATTAGCTGTGAAAATAAAAAAATCATTTAAAAATAGATCAAGCAGAGATAAAAGCCTTGGAACACATTGTAAAAATTACAGATCCCCAGACCCATTAAAGTGAACTAAAAGCAAATGACAATGTGACTGGCTAGCAACTTTATCAAATTCAGTAAAAAGTCCATTTCTTTCTTTACCCAAACAAAGGTCTGCGATCATGAGCACCTCACAATGTCATATGTTATCTAGAAAGCCGTACTGTGTCACCAGCTGATAAACATCATCAGGAGTCCAGTTTCCATCTCAAGGGAAACTTCTGGGACTATCTCTGGTTCATGACTGGGTCAGGTCACTAAAAGTTTTCACTGACCTGAACCTGATCCAAACCAAAGAATTGAAATTCCTGACCTGCTCACCCCAAGGAACAACCCTAATGAAAAACTGACACGGAATCATACAGTAGAGCAAGAGCATGACTGGAGAGCAGCATCTGTCTGAGACAACTTCAGAAGAGCACCTGTCTCTTTTTATCAGGAGATCCCCTGTATTACCATGGTACGGACTTGAAGTGAGTCTTCTTGTGGGGAAGCTATTCTGCTCATTTTATTGAGTTAGTCTAATAAAAGGATGTGAAACTGAACTGCATTTTCTGGACATTCATGGTAATTTGTTTGTAAAATCTCACTGCCTTAGTGTTTCTCCTTGAAATCAGTTCTTAAAGCAACATGAAACCACTTACAACAACAGTGCTATTATTTTTCATTAAAATAGAGAGTGATCAAACTAAATTTCTGGCAAATTCTAGCTCTCCGTAATATAAATTTCCTAAGGCAGTCCTGCAATTTGGCATGCTGGCTGCTTCAACAGCTCTGTACTGTCACCGTAAGGACTTACTGAAATGAATTTTAATCTCGCAGAGACTTAAAGTAGACACTGCACCAAAATGTGTAAAGAGTAGTTGGTTTTAAAAACAGCACAGAAAAGGTGACTCCAGCTGAAATGACACTGGAGCATCCACAAACAATTTTGTCATTGCTATACTGAAGACTCTTCAAATATTCATTATGGGTAACATTTCTGTGGGTTTAGTCCCAAACTGGGAGACAGATGGGGAGTGCAGGGAGGGGGAAAAGGTTTTTATTTGCTTGTTTAAATTCTGACTCATAAATACATAGCTCAAGACTATATAGAACATGCAAGTGCTACAGAATTAATCTCTGCTGGCAGCCTGTGGCACACCTCTACTCCTGCAGCAACATGCACCAATTTACAGAGTAAGAACACTTCTAAAGTAATTAAGAAAGTGCTTGTGTGGCAAAGCACAGCGGTGTGCAAAGAGTCGGGCAACTCTGAGCAGGCGAGCAGCACACTGGGCACAGCCTGAGGGCAGGCAAGGAAGTGCTGGACAGATCAAACCACTGTGGCTAAAGAAGTCCTTTGCTGCTCTCCAGGACGCAGCACACGCCACCCTGAGACTGAGGTGCAACACCTGGTTGGTGCTCGCCACAAAAACACTGCTTGGAAATAACAATTCTGTCCTCCTCCCTGCAGCTTCAAGGCATCTCCCCATTTCATCATCAGTTTCAGCCAGCTACTTCTCATTAGATAAATCACTGATAACCTAACTACATAACTAGATCAAGCAGGAGCTGTACAATGGAGGCTGGACCAGGTGACCCACGATGGTCCCTTCCAACCTGACGCATTCTGTGGTCCCATGATCCACCTTCATTGTTGAACTTGATGTAAAACTGTAAAATTACTCACACAACACACATGTAACAAAACATAAATGTATGAAATATATAAAATTCATAATGTGGTTTTACACAAAATACAGTATTCAATGTTGCATATGTTTTTTTCTCTTTTTTTAAAATGTATTCTCCCTTTGACACAGAGTAGGGAAGGCAGGGAGCAGCCACTCCCAGGAGGTTTATTTAAACACTTGCTTGATGTCAGCATGCAGGACCCCCACTGCTTTACAAATACGACTTCAGCTGCGCAACAGTAAGAAATATCATCCTGCATCAGCAAGGTTTGTTGAAATTTGTCATTCACTGCTTTTATCAATCCTTTGTGATGTGATCTCCAGTTAAATTTGAGCTTTTCCTGCTAAATATTGCTTCTCTTTCAGTTCAGAAGTTTGTCTGTGTTCCTTAATTGGCCATATTTAAGCTGCTTCTTCCCAGGAACTGTTCAAATAACTGATTAGAATGGGCTTTCAAGCAGCTTGAGAATGTGTATTTATGACTCTGTGATCATTAGACTCTTTTTCTTAGGTCTGCCATACCAGGAACAGTGAAACAAAACCTCTAGGATGTTTGGCACTAATAATTTATTAACAATTTTTCATAGCTTTTCTCAGGGAAAGTTCAAAAATGTACTTGTAGCAGTAATATTTTTTACTTAGTGCAAAGGCATGTGAGCAGCCTGAAATTTAGCATGGCTACTTAGCACATGCTACACACATAAGTATGAAACAATACACAAAACTCACTCACTCATTGCTTGGTATTAAAATACCTTTACTGGCTCTTCAACCACAGTCCTCAAAAATTCATCATTTTGGGAGGAATCTGACTGCCACTTTCATTTCCAGCAGCAGGTCAGTGTTAATTTACTCATGTTTTCATCCATGAAGTATATAATACCAGAACCGTATTATTACCCATGAAGTGAATTCAGTCTGGTGTTTATTTCACTGAAAGTCTTAAGAGCAGCCCACCTACCTATAGCTCATATAATTTCCGGGGAATGGTTTCAGATTTGGAGTCATACAAACCACAGCTCAAAAGATGTCACTACAAAGAGCACCGTGCAGATTATATTTATTTTCATGGCATTCTTGGAGGGCTTTGGAAGGGATGGGCAAGTGAAGGCTGAGTGAGGCCTACATTTTAGGCTACAAAAGCAGGAAAAAAAACTACAGCACAAAGAACAACACTTGCTATAAAGAAGACTAGAAAGGAATGGTTTTTTTCAATGTCCAATAGAGGAAAAAAACCACAGCAGAATTTTCCTCAGTCTAGTTGTTAGGGTAGATTTCGGAAGGAGAAGAAAATTGGGTAACACAGTGTCAAGGCTTGGCAAATGAAAGGAAAAGGACAGTTATAGACATAATAGAAGTGAAAACAATGGAATGGAGAAAGGAAAATAAAGTTCTGACATTATCAACCTTTTTTTTTTTAATAGTTAGCAAAACTGTAAATTTAAGAATGTCAAGGGATTAATGCTTTCGACAAAGGATAAAGAAATTTGGGTTCTCATCGTGGCTCTGACCTTCACTCACCCTGTACTTTAACTCTCCCTGTGAGCAGTTTTACAATGGCAGCACTGTGCTGTGGGTTGTGGTATTGTTGCTTGAGAAAGCCTTCCAACTTTGCAGGAGAGGAAGATAAAATAATTTAAATGGAAAAAAAGCAACACAAATATTGTGAAACTACAGGAGGGGAAGGATCCAGCCAATCTAATAAACATTAAAAAAAACCAAAAAAACCCAAAAAACAAACAACCAACCCAAAAAAAAATTCACACCTGTCTACTGTTACTTCTTGCACCAACTTATATCGACATAGATTAGTAGCACACTGCCTTTGGAAACAGTTCTCAGGACTGTCTCTGCTTTTTCTGACAAATAAATTTAGAGAGTCTGCATTTACTGCTTTAACTGTAATAATCAAGAAAACAGTGACTGACCTTATAAAGCAAAGCTTTAATTTCATGTGGCTTTAATTATACTTTAAAAATATATATATAAGAGGCAGAAAAAAATAACTGCTGTCAGTTGAAATTCTTGTTGCATTTGATACAACTGATAGGTAAGGCTCTCAAATGAAAGAATACCAGTTAAATGAAAATGCTCCTTGAATTAAAATTCTTCTGGAAAAATGTGTACCATTATAGAATTCAACTCCTCCATCAATAAGATGACGAATGACAGCCTGAATAACAAAATCAAGTATGTTTATTTGGCCACTTAGTTCAGCAGACACATGACAAATTCTGCTTGTCCTCACTGGAAAACACTGCCAAAATTTTAAATGCCAGATTCTTTCTGCCAGAATATCCTCTGCTTTATAAAACATGACTGCAATAATTAGAAAAACATCTGTGGTGATCTCTTCAGACTGAGGGAGTCATCCCCTGAATTCACGGACTTGACTGACTGCTGATTATTATGTTATGAGTAGTTAAATAAACTTTGATTTAAAATACCACTCTCATTCAAGTGGTCTAACAGCACCGGACTGATTGAAGAACAATGATCTTTAAATTCAAGTTTAAGGTTTGATGCCAATTACCTCTTATGCTGCCTTTTTTTATGTTATGAGCACTAAAACAAAAGGTTTAAGGAAAAATATTTTTACCTTCTAGTCCTTAAGTCTTGGAATTCACCACAGACAGGCAAGGTACTGGGTAACACTGCAGCGTAGTAGGCAGATATTAAATTCCTGGTGAGGCCACTTATTTAATCCCTTTATTTTTAATGAGTAACAATTAAAAGAGCATGACATCTCATGATGAATACCTGCTCATAACCCCTCCTGAAGCAGAAGGAATCGGACTCAAGATTTACTTGGAAGTTTCACATTTCAGGATGAAATGCATGAGTATTAATCATCTAAATGTTTATTTAAAACACATCAAGATACCACCCTCCCTTTTCCTTTGAAGTGACGGGGAAATATCTCACCTCTCTCCAGTTCCAGTTGTATAACTCACTGGTGGAAAGAAACACAGAAATTTGTACTCAAACCTGCCCTGTCTCACAATTTCTCCAATGCACATCTTTCTCTACTGCTTTACTCGTATAAAGCCCGAATCCAAACTGAACTCAGAAACAATTACTAAGGAATTAACAGGACAGTTTTAACCCTTGCTACCCAAATTCTTTATCTAGAAGTCTTAGCTCTTACACTTACACTCCTCATCAAAAGCTGTGGAAAACCAGGCAAACCAGCTGCCAGCTACCACCATCCCAATATGTAGATACACCAAGTTTTTCCATCCCAGAACTTTTCCTTGAACAGTTCAGCACATCACTAATTGAAAGTAAATAAAGGTTTTAATGATTCAAGCCTGTATAAACCTTTTCCAATTCAAAAGCTAGAAGTCTCTTAAGGATAAAAAACACTTGCATAAAATCACTGCAGTAGAGAACAATCAATCCCTCTATCTCCATTTGTTTGCTTTAGCACTTTACAAGGTTCCCTCAATTCTCAGGTCCAGATCAATCATTTGTTAAAGAAAGAAATGAACAGGCTCGGGTGCCTCAGCAGAATACTGATAAGAAACAGTGTCAGCTCATTTTAACTGAGGACAAAAGCCAACTTAGAGATTTTATTTTTTTTTCCTCTTCTCATCCTCGGTAGAAGACTTTAGAAATTCTACCACCAAGGTGAACAAGACAGAAAAAAGTTTCCTAGCAACTCATTTATGCTTCTTATCTGGCTTTTATTGAATATTTCTGCTTTGAATGGATTTGTTGGATTGTCACGTGTCATGGATTGACAACATATATATTTTTTTAATCTATTTTCAGTGTTATTGGTTGAACATTTACTCAAGACAACACCATTGTAAACCTTCTGATTTAGCTTAATTAGGTCAGGGAATGTGTGAGGGAGGTACAAGTTCATCACAAGCAAAGGACTAAAGTAAAAACAATATTAGGAAAGAGCAACGTACTTGTATTAGAGCTGCTTTTAGTGCTGAAACTAAAGGACAAGCATATTTTGAGTTACGAGAGCTGCAAACAGGCACAGGTATTTCAGCATTACAGTAAGGGGAGAAAATGTTATTCCCATGATTAAACATCTTAATTGCTTTCACTTACATTAATTTCCTTTATGCCAATGACCTCACTTTGACATCTGCACCCAGTAACACCCCAGTGCCATCAGTGACTCTGCAGCATTCACTAAACACTGCTTTCAGCCACATTTACAGATCAGCTACAAAAAAACGTGGAAAGGGAAACAGCGCCATAAATAGAGTTGGGAGCCTGATGATGGGGTCAAATACTATCTGACTGGTACTGTGTGAAAGGGGTTTTTACTCAGCAATTGATAAAGGGAATTATCTAGAAAATGGTGTAATACACACTGAAAGTCACTGAAATTACATCCAGGAGCAATGCTTAAACAGAAACTTTACTGGCATCACTTTACACTCTCTGGCACACATTGCTTAATGCCTTATCTCCATTCGCTCCTTGCCACTACAATTTATTGCCCCAGTCAAAGGTAACAAAGTACTTTGGCTTTCCACTGGAATCTAACGAGTGTTTCTCCAGCCTTTCCCAACGAAGCTACACAGAAGTTTCACTGGAACACTGATTGATATGCACTAATTCTCTCCCACATTACAAAGACAAGTCATATGCATTTGGAGGAAGATGTGCTATTTTCACACATGCCAAGTGACTGACTCTGATTCTGCTTGAAGACACAAGAGTGACATAAGAAATATGACTTCTACCAGTTAACAAATTCCCCCAGGTCCTGGTTTCCGAGCAAGTGTTCTTTTTCTGATCATAGGGGATGGTAGTTAAACCTCCCCTGAAAAAATAGCCAAAGAAAACAGGCAGGGGATATCATAGCAAGACAAGTTCCTTGTCTACTTCTACCAACATTCTTATTTCTGTCTCTACAGCAGTGAGGGCTAACAGAGTGCTGCTATCCAAGAGCTGCATCTCTGAGCCTCATCTCTCTAAAATGACATCTGTGCTCTACAGAAACATCTTTACTTTTGCTCAGTCTTCTCCCAGGCAGACTCTGTGCAGCAGATCACACACAGAAGTGACTCAGCCATGCTCTGGTTCTCTGCCCTCAGATGGTGAACATGCCCTGGCTCAGCTTCTCAGCGTCCATGAGGAACACTCCAGGTAATTAAGTAGCCTAATGTTTCACCCTAGGTATTAGGCTGGAGTGTTCTTAAGAGATTCTTCCTATATTAACTGAATTTAGCTTCATTTTCTGTCAGGATGTAGCAGCTGCAGGAAAACGACAGCCTCAGACCACTTTAAACTGTTTCCCATAGCCTGACCTTCATTTTCTTTCTTCCTCCCTTCTTTTTCCAATCTCATTTCATTTTTCTGACAGCTCTGTATCACTTTCTTATGACCAATAATAAAAAAATTATTAAAAGTATTAAATTGTAAATGTGGAAAAAAATAATTAAAAATTATGGTTTTTTTCTATGCACACACATAGAGTCACTACCTGTACATCAAAAGTGTGTGACAAATGGAAAGGGAGCTGGCTCTGGAACCTCAGCATGAGCAATAAACAGCTGCGAGGGCTTTCCACCTCACTGAGCTCCTGGTGCTGAAGCTAATACCTCCTGGCTGAGTTAAGGGCACACGTAGATTTACTTGCCACAGGTGGGCTGAATTGCATCTCATCCAAGGAAAACCAAGAGCCAACCCCTGCACTAGAAGGCACATCTTCTGAGCCATGACAGCATTCCTTGGGAGTTAAGATTTCTGCCCCTTTGAATTTAAGGCTGAACGACACATTTTTCAAATCTCTGTTCATCATAACTACGCCTGTGCATTGCCAGCAGTGCATGACAGAGATTTACAGAATTGCCACAAATGTGAGTTTCTGATTATTCATATATTGAGTCTCTGCTTCCTCAAACTGAAGCACAGGGAATCCAAACTTCTGTGCAGAAAACAAAACACATAAACCCAATGCATTAGAAGTGCAGCTAGCAGTTTTTAAATAAAATAAAATAAAAATAAAATATGAAAAAAAGGGCAAAATTCAAGAAGGTTTGAGTGAGTGACACAGAAACATTTTCATCACTGAAATTTTGATGCTGGGGCAAGAAGATAGATTGAACATATCAGAAGTACGTATGTGCATTATATATGTATGTATAAACACATACATGTATACTGGACTTTTCTGTGATATCACTGTATTCACAGATTTACATTTTAGCTCATTTATGAGTAAGTTCTGGCCACCTATGACTAATGGAATGAGGTTAATGCACTTTGCATCTGGAGCGTTGTTCTGTAGAGGAAGCTGGCATCTTCATGCACTGGGGGCTTTCAGAAACAGCTTCTGTGCATGAAAGCCTCTGCAGCCCTTTTTGTCCAAAAATACGGTTTCTTTGTCGAAATGAAGATCAGTGGATCTTTAGAACAGATGTTTGCTTATGCAAACAGAAACCAAGGCATTGTCCAGCCACCTGCTTTTGTTAGATAAATGGACATGTAAGCCCAAAGCCTTGTATGAGCTCTGAACCCTCTGTCGTTCAAAAATGTTGTTTTATCCCAAATGTCACTGGCTACATGTCCTGAAGGTCATGGTCACAAAGCCAAGAAACAGGGACAACTTTCCATGATTGAATGTTCTTCAGCCAGTTTCACAAGCAGTTCATTTGTACCTCAATGCAGCTTTACTGGACATTATCCAGACAAGTCAGTTATTTCTCCAAGGTTATAGGTAATAACAAAGAACTACCTATAAATCAACCAAACAAGCTTTAAGAAATTTAAAGCAAACAAATTGATGAGTTGTGTCAGCATTGATCTTATTGGTTCAGGTAATACCCTCTTCCCAGACTCCTTACTTCCTGTCATGAGAAAAGCACTGTATATTCAGTGTATAACAATCAGGGCTGCTACGCTGCCCTTTCCTTTTCCTTTTCCACAGAGGCTTATGAGACTAATGAGGGAAAAAAAAAAATAAATGAACAAACAAAAAATCAGTAGAGCAAGCAAATTAGACAACATGAGCGAGTCAAACACATTTGGTATATTCCTCTCTTACTGTCAGACCAAGCCACTGAAAATCTGGCAGCTGACTTTCACAGCCAAATTATTATGAAGTTAAAAAAAAAGCCTTTATCCTGGTAATGGACATTAATTGATTGGATAGCTAATTTAGTGGAAATTATTGGCTCATAAAGGTATGCAGAGAAGCAAGACCAATGCTTAGCCTAGCTAAAGAGCAGTAGGAGCATTGGGGCTTTTTCTTAATCTTCCTAGTTTGGGATGGTGTTCACACTTGCTTGTTTAGGAATGATCATCTTTGCTTGTAACCTACACTCTACTGACAGAGATAAGCTTAATTCTCCTCATCTTATCCATTTCATTATTCCTTTAGAATTTCATTCACTATAAAGATTTTTTCTTTGACTTAAAGAACCAATACAACTATTAAGTTGCATTTATCAGATTTCCAAGCAAAGATAGTCTTAGATACTCAAATCTAGAAAAGTGCAGTTGAAACGGGAAACATGAATTTAGCTTATTAAAGAATATACACATTCAGTGATAGAGGGGGAGAGAGACAAGACACACAGCCTTAACAGAAGAACAACAGTTGCTCACTCCTTGAAACAGTGACCTGACAAATAATAACAAAGCTACAAAGCTTAAAACCACCAGTGGAGGTCAGGGAACTTATAAACCCAAGGTTTTCCTTAGTCTTCACTCCAAATTTCCCTTTCATGGATAGTCTCACCATTTCTCCTCCATTTCTCTCTGCTCCTGTCAGTAGCCAGTTTCTGTGCTCTGCAGTAACGAGAGCTCTGTTAATTGTCCTCCAGTGCCTGCCTGTTCAGCATTGCTGCCCCTTGATTGGTGCCCCCCGGTGTTGTACCCTCGGAGCAATTAGCCAGTCTGCTAATTTCACTTTCCTCTGAGGAATGTGTTTTATGGAGGAGAATCACTGGCTCTTACAACACAAGATGTGGCAGCTTTGCTACATCCCAAACCAGCATCACCACCTGCTCCACCAGTGCTGTGCAGCTCAGTGTGAAGGGATATTAGGAGCTGGTACAAAGTGCTGCCAAAGCAATTTGGACTGAGCCCAGTTTTCAGGCCTTAAAATTTCCTGCAAATCTGTCCTTTCTCTGAAAATCTGAAAGTTCAGATTTTGGTCTGCTCTAGCTTCTGCTTTGCTACAGAGAGCTGCATGTGCTGCTTGGAAACTGGGGTGGTGAGACCCAGAAAGGGATGTAGATGACAGCACCAGATGTGGTGAGAGAACTGCCCAGGTTCCCACTTCACCCATGGACTCAAGTTCTGGACACCCTGAGCTATTAACAGAAAAGAGGGATTAGTTGCACCTTCCTATTCTTTGCTCTATCACAACCCCATTCATAACATGTCTGGACGATACTTTCTCGAAGAGGACATCAAACACACAGCACACCAACACTGTGGAAGAGTCCACTTTTCAGTCTGTTCTGCAGCATTCAGGCCCAGGACATCAGACTACTCACCTCAAGACTACTTCTGCTCAGGAGGAGTTTTTCCCCACTCATTCTTTAAACCACAAACCTCACAAGCCCCTGGACAATTTTCTGGAGCCTCTGCAGTATTGTAATTGGAAATTACGCCTTAAAAAAACAGTTCTGGGAGTCACAAGTGTCAAGTCTTGGTGTGGAAGCATTAGCTCATTAACACACCACTGTATCGAACCACTGCCACTGACTGGAGCAATAGCCAATTGCACTACTTTCAGTTCCAAACTGGCTGGAATTGCTGCCTTTCCTTTAACCTGGTTATTCACCAAAGATGCACTGATTTTTCCATATGTTTCATTTAAATTCTCTGAGCTAATCCCAGTGTCTTGGATAATCAAGCCTTTACCAGAGTTATACATTCAAGTTCACATTCTGAAAAGAACACCAGTGCCTCAGAACAGCCATTAACGCTGCACATTTGGTAGATACCTACCCCCTCCTTTCTCTCCACCCATTGTAGACAAACACACACACTCCATAAAAGCACAATTAGAAAAAGAAATGTCTTTTACTCTCGATTAGACCAGACAACAAGTAACCAAGGGGGGGAAAAAGCCTTGACATAGTGTAGCAGAGACTGAAATAATTAAGCCATCTACCTACTGGAAAAAGAGACACCATCAAGTTGCCACAGTGTGGCAGCCACAACAATGACACTCTGCATACGAGCTCTTCCAGTGAGCCAGGCTCAAACTCTTCTGAAAACACACAGAGGACAGAGTCAGGTACTGCAGCTCAGCTAATAACCTTTAAAGACAAGTTACACTCAAAACCAATACATTTCAGACATATTTTTGGATAATAAATATAATTGATCACCACAGATTTTATTCTTTTACAGGACAGCCCCATGAAGTTTGGGGTGATTCTCTGCTTCTTATCATGACTGCTTTGCAATTTAAATCCAGTTTGAAATTTTGCAAGGAGATGTCTGCTCCTAATCCGGTGTTTCCCCTCAGAAAGTGCCAATTCATCAAAACTGAAGTGAGCAGAAACATACTGATTGAAAATAGATAACACACACTCCTTCCATTGATATTGCAACAACAGATTAAAGACTCTAGTCCAGCCAAATTACATGCATGTGAGAAAGTCACTAAAATTCAATTTTTCCTACTTCAAATGTGTAAAAAGAGAATTACTGACAGCTTCATTAGCAGGTTGCTGAACTATGTTAATGAGCATAACTACATAAAAGATTTAGGTAAATGTTAAAAATTAGCCATATATTTTAATGCACTGCATTACGGATTTCAGAGTGAATCAAACATTCCCATGAAACAGGAGAGGGACACATTGCTTACTACGCTGCTTGTTAACAATTTAATATGCTGTGTATAACATACCACTTAGATCTAGAGCCTTCAGACCAATATTAATACACTTTTCCGGAACACAAAAAAATATTGCCAGTAACAAGCCAGGAAATCGAGTCCTTCATCAGTAATGTCCCCACACAGAAAAAATTCCCAGTCTTTTAATAATGAAATATTTTATGACTTCAGTTAATACAGATCCATTTGAAATACCAAAATTACAAGAGAGTGTTTAAATGAGCATCTTTAGAAGGATAAGTCTCTGCAATGAATAAGGCCACATGTAGATCCCCATGAAAAATGAACTGCTGTAACTGTCAAGCACAGTAAATGAAATTATCTGTCTTCAGGGAACTGTTCTACATCACCCCAAAAGAGAAATCAACAGCACAACTGCTGAAACCATACTCTACCCACAAGTTTAGGAGATCCACTCCACTACAAGTTTAGGAGATCTCCAGGCACAACGAACAACTCAGAGGAGAAATAAAAACACACAAAGAGAAAGAAAAACAAATAATCTGAGTTTCTAAGCATATGACCTTAGCCAGTCCTGCAATAGAATCCCAGAAACACCAAGAACTTGATTCAAATTCCACTGGAGTCAATGGAGAAGCTCCCTTTAACCTCAATAGTCTCTAATTGAGGCTTGTCCTGAATTTTCTGCTCCCCAAGGTTTGTGTCATTCCTAAGCACTAATTTTGTGAACACTTGTCCAAGACCCACAAGCTACACAAGTTGGATAAAAAGTCCAGTTCTAAGACAGTAGGAATTCATGCCCTGGGTTTCACGAGTCATCTCCTTGTGTGACTTCTCACATAACATAAGCCACAGCTAGAAAAGTCTGAAGAAGCCCTCACAGAATTTCAAACTCCTTCCAACCACGTTTTTCAGCTGATGCCACTGTATTTTGCAAAAAGTGATTCAAAGTGCCCAGGCACAGACATTTGCATACACCACCTCAGGCAACAGCAGCTGGTGAGCATTTCAGTCACACTGTTGATTTCTATTTAAAAAATCTGACAGCAAAGGGGTTTGTTATACATTTATTTAATCAGTCAATAGTGGGCATTCAGATACTGAAGCTGTCAAACAGAAGACATAAATAGAAGTGTAACTGCACTTCATTATAAGGTCTCATCAGGCTTATTGATGCTATTTGAATGAGTGAATGCACTTCCCTCAGTATCCTGGTAACAGCAGCTCGAAAATATATTCTTTAATTTGAGATAAGCTTTTCCCACACAGGAAATATTTCACCTTGGAAGAAGGTAATCAACTTAAGAAAGGATTCTGGCATACTGTCTAAAGAAAGATACAGCAAGCTCTTAGGTGTTTACAGCATTTTAAAGTCTGGATGCTATTCCAGTTACAGTATCTTCACCACAATGGGAGACTGTCACCCTGAAAGCTTTGTCTGGGATTGCACAGTGTGCTCAGTAGATCCAATACACCTACACACAGACAGTGATACATTTTGACAATTTAGCAACAACTCTGGAAAAAACACCTGAAGTGGTCTGGAACTTTCCACATATAACGGGGCTTTAATACTTCCTTCCAACCCGAATAAAAAATAGTTAAATTATTTTTAATCATCATGCAGTGTTTTATTTAATAAATTGATGTAAACACCAAATTAAGTTCTCTGCCAATGAATTAAACTGAAACAAATTAAAAATGTTGTGATGAAGGAAAGTTGGATAAGTCGTGCAGGACAAATATTCAGACTGAAAAATTAAAAGGGAGCAATGGATTTTGATGGGCTATTAAAGGCGTAATTAATTGTCTAGTCAAAAAATATACAATACTAAAACCATATGTAATTCTGAAAAAAAATTAAGGAAAAGGAAAGTGTAAAAGCCAGTAACATTTTCATTAAAAACAAATCCTTCCCATATAAACAGAATTAAACATTTACAATTAAACCACACAACGCAGCATTTCCATCTGCACCGGTGGGCCTGATACAAGTATTGAAAGTCTTGCCTTACTCCCTATATGAAGAAAAAAACCCCTAAAAATTAAAAGAAACTAATGTAAACCTTGAGTGATGCATATCTAATTCAGATAAGAATTTGACTTTAAATGCCATGGGAAAGGTCTCATTTTGGAGATAGTTGTTTTCAAATGGGACTGCTTGGCCTTGAGGAGCTGGCACAAGTGGAGCTTATCAAACGCTCCAGCAGGAGAGCTCCTACCTCCATGCACAGTCTCTGGAGTTCATTTCTTCAAAAATGAGAATGCCAGAGTTATCATAAGTTACAAACCATTGTCTCTTCACTTCAGCTCACAGAGGTGAGGTTACAGGATAGAAGCAGCCTCCTAGATAACACTGACAGCTTCTATAATGACCGGGAAGGGTCTTTAAAATGACAGGGTTTCTGGTGCTCCATAAACACAGCTCCTTAACACCTACTACCTGTTGCTCTTGATCAAAAACTTGATTAGACACAAATGCTGTTACCATAACATTAAGGGTGATGCAAATAAAAATAAAAGTAAAAAGTCCTTCATATTTTTTGTATTTTTACTTCTGTTTTTTTTCCTCTGGATTTCTCCACCAGAGGTTTAAAATCTCCATTTCTTAGCATTCTTGAGCAGGGAGGATATCTACCAAGAAAGCTGCATTTATCAAACTAATGGCAGACCATCTTTAAGTTTAATGCATATCTATCTATGCTTGTTAAAATAATTACCTGATCTTCTTACCACTTAATTGATCATTTACTCCTCAACAGGGATATTAAGAGTTATGAGAGCCAACACTAAGAAAAAGACTATTGGAAACTTTACCTAAGAAAAAGATAAACCCTCTTTTTTAAGGTCTTAAGCTGCTCTCTGAGCAAAACAGATCAGAACACCACCACTAAGGGAACAAGTTTTGCCACCTCTATCTATTGAGAGATTTCTTCTATGTTGTTCATTAGCAGCAATTACCCACATCACAGAATGATTCAGTAAGGCAACTTCCAGCGGTTTTTGTACTAAACATCTTTTATTTAGCACAAATACTCTGCTGTGGCCACAAGCAAAACATTAGACTTAATCCAAAGTGATACACAAAAAGAATGAAGGAGCTGAACTACCAGCTTTGCTTTTTCATCCTTTGTCGCTTCATTTCTGACCTCTGCTCACTGGAGAGAAAATCCACATTAGAAGGAAGTGAATGAAAGGATGAACTGCCAAGGCACAAACAGAATCCAAAGGCAACAGCCCCTTGCTCCCCTCAGGAAGAACAGAGGGCACAGCCAGAAGGAGAGATGTGCTGCTGAGGTATGTGCGGCTCTTCAGATCAGCTGTCAGCTTGGGGATGCTGCCAGGAGCTGCATCTCAACACTCGAGATGTTTGACAGAAAAACAGTAGTATCTGGATAGGGCTAAGCCAAGCAAGACTTCTAAGCTGTACATGCACACCTGAAATGCTCACCAGGCTTCTCTGCCCAAACACCCACATAGGGGGAGAAAGAAACTATCATTTATCTCATGCTAATTCTTTCTAATTTTTATGTCTCTTGAATATAGTCAATCCACCCTCTATTTCAGACGAAAGTCAGCATAAAGCAAGTACAATTTAGCACAGAAAAGTATATGTGTTGCATTTTGGGTTCATTTTTTTGGCTTTTTATTCTTTCCAATGTCTCCCAAAAGGAAGAGGAAACACTAGTCCCTTCAGTAGCTTTTGGAAATGATCGATAACAGCCATGAACTGCTAAAAAGGCAATCGGCTCAGAAAACTACCAGACTTAGCAAGGCCTGAATTTGGGCAGCTGGCCTTGGCTGTCCACAGTTCACAGATAATTCTTTCTGTGCTCACAGGCTTTGTAACACAAAACTACACAGCTGACCTCTAATCCCCATTTCTGACTTCCGTATACCCTCTATATCCCTCATCTTCCATATATCTTCATCCATCCTCTACTAGCAAAATAACTGCCTGTAAAAGACCTGCCTCTTGATGAAAACCAGCCTAAATCACACTCTTGTTCTCAGCATTTTATGTCAGGATACAGAATACTAAAAAAATAATTTAAAAAAGCTTTTATGACCACCATATCTGGGGCATGGGCAGGGGACAAAACCAACGGTAATACTGGGAAATTCCCTTTCCTTTGGAATAAAACTCTGATGTTCCAACTGAATCAGGTACTGTAAATGAGCCATTCCTCCACTTAGGTTCTCTGGCAGGTTCCTGTGCCCACTGAAATATATGCAGATTATTGACTTTTCTTTGAACAAAATGTCCTGAAATTCGTCACTTCACTTATGTACAACAGAAACATGTTCAAAGGGAAACACCACCTGTTCCTAGCAGATGGTAAATCAGCCTTGAAAAGGATCACCTGTACTGCAAACCCCATTTCCTAGTTACACCACCAAGAGGTAAATCAGCAGTGTAAGTCATAAGGAAGCCTGTCTGATTTAGCACTATTACTCCAGGATCACGCCTGTAGTGCACACCGCTGCTCGTCCATTCTCTCACACTGGTGCCCGTTCATCAAACTTCCAAGACGTGTGCCGAGCCTTCAGCACGGCAAGAGGAGCTTGGCTGTAAGCTACTGCATTTACACATATTAATGACAATTGCTGAGGAACTTCAGTCCCTGATACACTAACCCACTTCAGCATTTCCTTAGAAATACCTGCAGTTATTTTTCTTATCAGCTTTTTTTCCTTTGTTCTTTTGAGGAAGCCTCCAGAATCAAAATTGAGATTGAGGCAATCACTGTTCTCATGCTTGATCTTCATCTGTAATGCCATCTGACAGTCATGTGTGCAACAAAAATTGAAAGTAACTATGAACAATGTAAACATCATCAATCTTTAATGAGGTCTTAATATGTGGAGCCTGTACTTGTCTGTGAGTGAGAGACCATATCCCTTTTCCACCAGTCTCCAGCCCACGGTGAGTTACCATACTATGAAATTTTTTTCATTGTTATCAAAGCTGCAATAAAGAAGGAAAGATGCTTCTGCACTTAAGGCACTTTTACTTTATTAAAAGCCTTTTTAATGTGAAAAACTCTCCCACAGTCACTCTTGCGGCAGCTGCATTACCATTATTTTCACCACTCCAAGTACAAAATGAGATTATGAAGGGGGTTCAAGAGCTGGATTTAAATCCAATTCTGCAGCTTCTGAACGTGTGTTAATGTAATATTGTGGGATTTGGAGGCACAGACCTCAATATCTTAATCTACGGCTTTTTCAAACATCTGGGTCATTGGCAATGTCACTGGTGCTTTTATTCTAACTAAATCAAAGGGATAATCAGAAATATAATCCCTGACCAGCTAGTTGCCTGCAAGTCACCAAAAATACACTTACAGCAATGAATCTGCCTTTCTGTGGAAGGCCTTGGTACAGCAGCTTGTACTAACCCTTTCAAAATAAGGGATTCTGTTGAAAGCAGAAGCTGATGTTTTCACGTCTATCTGAATGACTCTGTAAGAACCAGGATCAGAGATCAAAAACAGTAGCCAGCCTCAAACTGCCACAATAAACACCTGCCAGGACTGCATTCTGTGAAGGCAGAGAATTCTTAAAAAAATCAAATATAATTGCACATCTGATTCCGACACTGAAATGAAGGGCTGAGCCTGGGCTTGCCAAGATGCAGCAGCCACTGCTGAAACCCCAGCTGTGGCCATAAAACAGCCTTGTGCTTGCCACCTGGGGGCTCCCTGCCAACTGCACATGTCCCAGGTATAAACCCTGCACCTGGGTTCACTCTACAGAGCATTCAAATAGCGAGCAGGCAGTGGGAAAAGAGCTCTCTGCTTAGGGAAGTCCTTCTCCAGCCTTGCTCTGATAACATCCTTTTAACAAAGGATGCTTCTGCATTATTTCTGGGCAGAGAGGGGCTTTCCTACCTGATTAGGAAGACTATCAGCTGTATCACTGGGTTCTACATCCAGAGACAGGCGCAGAGTGGGAAAGGCACATCAGTTCAATTATAATTGAGTTGTGGGACTAACTATAAGATGAATCATTCAATCACTGCAGACCTGAATATTTGTGCAAATACTTCTAAAAGAAGCAAGCTCACCACACCAATGCAAGAAAAGCTGAACTTCCTAATGTCAGCTAAACCACAAAACGCTGATGATTTCTACGAACACGCAAAAATCCCTCCTTGACCTATCTCAAAAGCACACCAAGCATGTTCCAAAGAGCAAACAACTGCTACTGGTTCCTTCCTCCTTTTTACTGCACCTGGTTTTCTTCCACTATTCTGCTCCAGAGCCTGGTAAAAACAACAGTCAGGCAACCTTCAGTGTTCATGCAATTCTCTGTCATCTTTTCCCTCACTCTCCTTCCCTGTCTTTGCTCTACCACCACCACCACCACCACTTTTGGAGGACACGCTCTCAGCTACTCTCTGAGCCTTGAACCAGTTCTATTAACTGTTTCAACACTCCATAGAAGTGGAAGGATCAAGCCATACACAACAACAGCTGCACCAGGGTAATACAGCCATGCCATGGCTCTGTGGTTGAGCAGTGATGGACCATACCAGAGGCTCAGCCTGGTCCTGCTCTGCACAGGAACAGGTAACTGAGAGAGCAGCAGCAAGAGACATTCTCATTTCTGTTTCAATCCATTCTGCTTTCCATCTTCCACTTCGGGGTCTTGGCAAAGGATGCCTCACTGAGCACATTATTCAAAGAAAGATCGAGTACATTGCCATATAAATAGTGCTATCATGTTTTATGCTCCTATCTCCATTTCATGATTTTATATCAGCCTAGACTCTGTGGTTTTTATGGTCCCTATGGTACAATGAGGTGCCTATAGAAACATTCATGTCTTTCCCACATGAAGTTAAAATTGATTCAATACTGCATTTGTACAAATTGTACTTTCTGATATGCATTCTTTTGCATTAGTCCACATTATATCTCACCACCAAAGATTCCACTGTAGTTTTTATTTTTCACATTCCCAGGGAAACCAAGGTAGAGGTAGACCCTTAGAATTCGTACTGTATAAGGGCCTTACACTTAGATGGTTTTCAAGGCCTCACATCTCTGTGCACTCTCTTCAGACCGAAATGAGATTAGCAGTTATGATTCACATAATTGCCCCTTCTAATATTCTTCTTTAATGAGACAATATTATCAAAACAGCACTAATCTAAAATCTGAAACATACCAACCTGTAGAATTTTATACAAATCTCTGCATTCCCATGGTCTCTCCCAAAATCCAGGTGAGATAACATGTTAGAAGTGCTCTCAGTGCCCAAAATAATAGAAATCAAAAGACAAAATTATCACTAGAAGGAGGGAAACAAACAAACTCTTTCAGTTTGGTCTAATAAGAAACATGAAAATTAGCTCTAACAGGGTGAAACTATGAAATTATGCAAGGGGTCCTATAGCAACACCGTACACCACTAGTACAGCCCCGACGCAGCAGTGTGCTTGTTCATCATCCAGTCCCATCATCTGTCACCTCCTTAACACTGCAGATAACAACGAACTGCTTGGATTGGGAGAATGTGGTTCCATTCCTACAGAATTAAAGTGGTTTCGCAACAACTACCTGAATGGTTTTTGTCTTCTTTTCCTTTGGTTTATGGCAAAGGTCATCAAACCCTTGATGTGAAAATTTCTGCACAGATCACTTTTCCTCCCATTAAAAAAATTCCAATTTAAGCCACATGCACCCATTCCTTTCAGGAAGCAGGAATAAGAGGACTGGAAATTAAAATCTCAATATTCCATTTATCTCATTTTAACTTAATAACAAGGCTTAGGCATAATATAATCTCTCCTGTCTACCTTTGATTGGCTTCATACGATACAAACCAAACAGAACTCACTAAAAAATCTCTTGCCAATTCAATAGGCCCCTTGTTACCTACTAACTGAGCATATTGTTGCAGCTGAATATTTAAATAAGAAATTATTCAATGTTTGAACAATCTGAAGATATCAATCCAGAAAGAGATCCTGTGATGACAGGCAACGTTTTTTTGAGAGAGATTGATTGCCCTTCTGTTCAAATTGTGAGCATTTTATCAAGAACTGTTTTAACAATGGGCTTGCAAAGCCTGGACCGCAACTTGAAATGCATTGCAGCCTTTACTTTCCTAGGAGAAAATCCTTGAAGTTTTGCCTCTTGCAAAGTTGGTCTAGAGAAACTTTTCAGTGTGTGCTTCACTGTCTCACAGTCATTGCTAATGAACTATTCTGTTCCAGCTCCAGTTCTACAAAAGAGCTATTCAGGAGACACAGAAGAACACCGTGCTTTCCATTGGCATGCCTTGAAAGTTTGGGGTTTTTTATTTTCAGAGAAAAATTAAGTTATTTAACCACTATATGTTATCAGAGATTAATTATGGATTTTAGCTGTCCCGTCCACTTCTGGAGGACATTAACGGAAACACACCTTCCCCAGCTGAGCTCTGTGGTCAGCAAGGCACTAAGTGAAAGCAGAAACTTATCTTCCTAAAGGCATTGAAGTAAATGGAAAACTGAAGTTAACATTAAATGGGATTTTAGGGAAAATTAAAAGCCTGCCTGATTCTCCTTTTTAAAGGATCACAGAAGTTGAAAGGACCTCTGGAGAACATTCATTTTAATCAGCTCCTAGGCTCAGATCATGGAATGTTAAGGGCTTGGTATGGACCTTAAAGTTCATTTTGCACCACCCCCCCTGCCATAGGCAGGGACACCTTCCACTGTCCCAGGTTGCTCAAGGCCTTATCCAACCTGGCCTTGAACACTTCCAGGGTTGGGGCATCTACAGCTTCCCTGGGCAACCTGTGCCAGTGTCTCACCACCCTCACAGTAAAGAATTTCTTCCTGCAACTTATTTCCCCCTAGCCCACCAGTGCTGACTGCTGAGCACTGACCCCTCAGGCCCATGCAGCCCCGCATCTGCCACCTCTCAACTGTCTCTGTTGTCTTTCTCTAACAGTCCGAATACAGAAGATCACAAACCTGTGTTCATTTTCTCTCAAGGTGAACAAATTTAATTTCCTTCATGCATAACCCAGCACTCACATATGAATGAAATGTCTCTATAAAGAACCAGAGATTTCAGTTTAGACTGCTTGTGTCCACCCACCAGCAGAAATGATGAGAAGTACAACTTCTACATCTATACTCTGTCACACAGATCTTTTTATCTCTAGACATTTCTGTATTGTAATTTTCATCTCCACAATCCTGATTATCAGCCTGCCCAATATTTCAAATAAAAGATTGCTCGTATCAAAGTCATGCAAAGTTGAAAAAAAAAAAAAAAACCACAAAACGTGGGGGGAGTTATCCTAATAGGTCTCTTTTGTGTAGCACAATGCAAGTGTAACTCTGGAATGCCTTCCACCTACTCCATCACAGGTTTGAGTGGCAGCTGCTCCAGTAAAACAATAGCAGCTATGCAGATGCTGATGCCAGACAATGGCTTGACACACTGAACCACGGTTCAGCACAGTTACATTGTGCTCAAAATCTGATTGAAGTGATAATATTGGAGTGACAGTAGGAATGCTTTTATCTCCTTTTTGTACTGTGTTTCTACATAACTTTGCTACATTACCTAAGTTAAAACTGACTGACCATCTTAAAGTGTTGCAATAAAAAAGAGGGGGGTGTGCACAAAGGCTTTCCTTGCATTGTAAATCTCTTTAATGTAGATTTTCAAACTCCCTCACCCAAGTGGGCCTCTCTTTTCAAACTGATGCTTAAATGCCTTTTATTACTTAGCTTTCTGAGACCCCAGAAGGCAGCATTACTTTCAGATCATGGACTTGACTGGGCAGAAAATACATGCATTTGGAGAAAAGAAACCTAGCAAAACCTGTTACACCTCCGGGTAACGTCCCCCTCTAAATCCCTGTACTACCATTAACAGAGTCTCTTAAGACTAAAACTTTGAAGAGATCTGTCTACATGTGTATATGTAGATATTTATTGCTCCAAGTAGCAGAGAAATTATGCAGCCACTCTATAAAAAAAAAAATCAGCATTCAACAGCAAGAGATCACTAAATACTAAAAAAACTTTTAAATATGTAGGTTTATATACAATGTTCCTGTTGAATTTAGATCTTCTGATTAGAGTCATCTGTTTATGTTTTCATAGAAAAGCTAATCTGGAATATTGAGTTACCCAAGTCTCAAATGCCACTTAATAATTATAATTATGATGAAAAAGCAACCAAAGATACAGTCGCTTGACTTTCCTGAAGAACCCTGTATTTTGGTGGAAAAAAGTGTTTTTTTCTTCTAATTTCTCAAATTCAAGAAATTTTTTTTAAGTTTTTCCATGTCTTGCTTTTTCCTTTATTTTGCTTTAAGGTCAAATAATTTGCTTTTTCTTTGGCCTTGCAAGTTCTTTTTTTTTTTTTTTAACATAACAGTTCTATTCTGCCTACTCAGTAGCAACAGGGCTTTGCATTTATGACCTTCAAAAAACCTGGCACAAATTAAACCACCAAGCTTTCCCTGATAAAGGTAATTAAAGAGGGGGACCTATATGCTCGAAGGAATTGAAATCCTAAGCTACTACCACAACTAAAGGAATTTAAAAAACAGGTAGGAGTTAGCAATTCTGAGCCTACTTATCTTTTTAATCACTGATGAAGAGAAAAGAAATGAAGTTATTTACCTGATTATTGACGTCAGCCAGTGCTAGAATTACGACCCAGGCCTCCTGACATTCCTTCCAAACACATTGCATTTCAATACTACTTTTTCCCCTCCATTTCTAAATAAATACATACAGCTTAAAATAGTTGAAGAAACTTGTAGACATGTCCTGTTTGATACATGAAGATCCTGGGAAGGATAAATTATGATATACACAATATGACATTGTACAAGGCTGGACCAAGATTTTTAAAGCTTGATCTAGCAGGGAGGCACAGCTTGACTAGGTCCTGTTAGAGCTACTATGATCTAACTATTAGAACAACAAAAATCTAAGCCTCAAATATAACTGTTGGTTGCCTCAGAGCTTCCAGGTTCATTTATCATCAGATCTGGCTACAGGTTCCAATTCTTCAGTATCTACTGAACAATTTACCTGGGTTTGGTGCTGAGAAAAAATTGCAGAAAGGAGATCATGGGGGGAAGGGTTAGTTGTTGATGCTAATTTTCATTCTTACTTGTTAGAAAAAAAAACCCCAGAACTATTCCTAGGAACTTTTAAGGGTACATATTGTAAAAGGAAAAGGCAAGCAAGCAGCTGTGAAGTGCTTGCTTTAGAGGATTGTAAAACTATTGTCAATATTTCAATGACCTGGAAAACAAAACTTTTACTGATGTGGACATTTCTAACAGCAGCAAAAACAGCACTGCCCTCTGGGTTTGTAAAAAGCAAGCTGGTACCACACCAGCCTCTGTTCCACACAGCACAAGACTGAGCTCCACATGTAGTGTCTTTTCACATATGTTTGGAATGCACCATATGGCAAAAGCAGCTTAGCTGTGGAGCTGGACTGCCCTTTTCTTCTCCTTCTCTCACACAGACACATTTTTCTCCTCTTTTTCCCTGTTATTTGTGGAAAGACATTACAATCCTCACACTACTGCATTCTTCACAGCAAGAATCCTGTCTGCTTGCAAACGTCAGCTGGTCTGTTAGCACAAAGAGGAAAAATGCAATACCATCTGACTGGTTAAATAAATAAATGCCTTTTCCACAATTCTAAGTCATTCATTCCATGTGAAACTGCAGAGGCCATCCTTCTGCTTGATTTATGATACTGTGTTAGCCACAGAATTACTTAGTAAAATCAGTTTGGCTTGATGTAAAATTCTGTCTCTTCACCAGGAGAAAAAAAAATAATGTAAGCCCCACAAAAAGAAGACATTAATTTAGGAATAGTTGAGCTATCATTGACTTATCAAAATAAAGCTAGAGACATAAATCAATTCTACCGCCTGGACAAAGATAAATCAATAAAGCTCAGAAAGACATTATTGATTCCGTAGCCATCACTCAAAGGCTCTTCATTTGATTCTTCAGCCATCTGTTTAATTGAAATGATAATTCTGATAACTTCTGGTGGGCCCTCTGCATGTTGACTTTGATACAATGTTATTCAATCAAATACAGACAGCTATGACCTCCTGTCACTGAGAACCCTAAATGTGTTATCCACATGGATTAGCTTGGATAGATACATTTTGTATAAAACAAGATGCTTTTGCCTAAACTTTTTCTTACATGACCCTGAGCAGGCGAGTCTTTTGTTCAAATCATCCTCTAGTTTCAGCTAATTTCAACCCTTCAACTTGCCAGTAGCTGGAGTAAACTAAACAGTTAAAATGAGTGTTTGGCATCCGTCCTTCAAACATCCTTCCTATCTTAATTTCTGCACAGGGAATCATTTGCTTGTATCTTCTCCTTGGTCTGTACCTATTCAGCATAAAGACAGAAGCAAAGAAGCTGTAAAAAGTGTCTTCAGTACAGACATTTTGATGTTTTTATGGATTTATTACTCGAAATCTAACAGAATGAAAAAGACTATTCATCTGCAAGCTAAGATGGTGATGCATTAGGATATGTGCATTAATTATATAAACCTAAGAAAAAGCACTGTACAAAATTATGCAGTGACTCTATAGCGAGAATCTATAACCAATATTAAATTATTTCCTCACTTTAGAGAGATTCCTTGTCAAGTACTAAAATAAAGACTCCAGTTCTTTTCTATGGCAACATACAAGGGAGTTATTTTCTGGTTTGCTCAAAAAGTAAGACAAAGTTCCTGGTGCACTACAGAATATTACTCCTCCATCATTAAGCAAAATGCGCTGT
This sequence comes from Ifrita kowaldi, assembly GCA_013398055.1. Lineage (NCBI taxonomy): Eukaryota > Metazoa > Chordata > Aves > Passeriformes > Cinclosomatidae > Ifrita > Ifrita kowaldi. The sequence goes on from VZRS01004232.1 coordinate 108,691, forward strand.
ACTGCACTGCAGGAAGAAAGCAGCACCATATTGTACACCCTTCTTCTGGTGCTATAATTAGACAGCAGAACAAAAATGCACATCAGAATCTGAGGACAGCGACTGAAAGTTGTTAAGCTGTCAAGCACATTTGGCACAAGCTTTCCCCACCACAGTTAACTTCCTCCTAAACTAGAAGAGCTCAATCACATAAAATAACATACACCATAATTAAGACAGAAAGGTCAAAATTTGCAATTCTGCTACTTTTTTTTTATCATGCTGTAAAAGCAATAAAAATCAGGGCTGCACTGGTCTGAAAACCAAAGAAAATAAGTATATAATAAATCTGAAGGAGTTAACATACTTATGTTACTTTCCCTATTGGAACCATGCTACATTCATGTATTACACCAGCACTGGGAACTCCGGAATGATGTAAAGCAACACGAAGTTCTAGATTAATAGAACATATAGAAACAAAGTATTTGATAATGTAGATGGTATCCTATTTCCAAATAAAGGATCTAACCTAAGTCAAAATTAAGTATTGAATGTGCAGCTATAAACTGCTCTGTACCACAAAACTGTACCCTGGCAGCATCCTTCTAAAAGGCCTGGAATTTGTGCTTTCCATATTATGCTGCAGCAGAACTAAGTGGGGAAAGTTTTTCAAATATGGACATTTGCTTGAAGAAATAATTTCTGAGTATGAGGAAGGACACGGTGGTGAGCTCTGGAAGCAGCTGCCTGCCCTCCACCAGGAGGGCTCATCTCAGAAAGCACTTAGCTCTGCCTTCAACGGGTCAGTGCCTGCCTGAGCAGGCTTGGAGAGAACATCCTGGAATTCTCCCGTGCTTCACATTCTCCATGAAGCATGCAAGCACCTGCTGTCTGTCAAACAATGAATTCCTTGTATCAGGACTGAGCAACCCAGAAAACTGTGAAGCAGAAAGCTGTACGGAGCAAGGGGAATTGTGGATCACTCTTCAGAGGGCAAGAGAACCTTTTTGACCAAAAGTCAACTTCAGACTTTTACTTGGTTGCAGGCTTGTCATTCCTGCTCAGGAGGGAGTTATGGCGAAATTACAGCCCTGCCTTCTCCCAAATCATTGCTATGGACAATATATTCCTTCCAGGAAACACGGAGGAAAGAATCCACATGAGCCTTAGGACTTCCACTTTCGTCCGAGCAGTAACTTGGCTCCAAGATAATGACCTCTTCACACAATTTCTCCCTTTTCCGCATCTGTCAAAAAGTCAGAAGGTACCAAACTTTCAAACTTTCACAGTATTCATCAGAAGAGGACTGAAAGAGGGGGTTTTTTCCTGCAGGAAAAGGGCTCTAAGCCAATTGGCAGGGGTTTTAGCCTGCACTGGAACCAGCTATTAGATACTGTTGAACTAATCTTACTTTCTTACGACACTGTCCACTGCAGAGCCCCATGTCAGCATAAATGGGAAATTATACTTTCTGCAACGATCCTACATTTTAACAGCATTTCCTGGTAGCAGCAAATACAGTTAGAGGAGAATTTGCTTAGAGAAGCAGGGACTGAAAAAACCTGCACACTTTTTCACCCCCATTTTCAGTGTCTGTAATGGAAGTAACAACATTTCAGTGCATAATGCTGGCCCAGCACACCAATAAATTTTGTAGCTGGAGGGTAGATGATAACTTAGCACCACAGCACAAACTATTTGCAATACAGCTACTTCCCATTAACATCAATATGCTATTTACAACAAGCAATACACTTTACTTATAGAGCTAAAATAACTAAACCAAGTCGTGTAAGGAGGCATTTTTTAACAAAGAAAATATCCCTGAGGAGTTTTTAATTTCAATCCTAATTTATGTGTCTATCACGATGAAAAAACTTGAAAGAAGTTATTTTTCCTTATATAAAGTCTATCAGCTGTCTATTACTGACACAGTTTATGATTTTTAATACTGATATAGTTCATCAGGGAATAAAGTGTCTCAGAGATGGGAAGTGGACAGAGAACACCATATAATCAGTATTCTAAGTAAGTACCATTGTGTTAAATAGCCTTCTCACTCTCTTTGGTATAGAAAATTGAATTTGAAAAGCAAATACAGAGGCAGAGAGTAGCAAAAAATTGTTCTGCCTAGAATACAGAATGCAATCATATCCAATTAAAGTCAATAAATATCATTTGCTGGTGGAAGCCTAGGAAAGAACAATTTGTACAACAAACATTTTGATAAATAATTTTTCGTATAAATTTACCTTTTCTTTAGCTATCGATTACCATTACAGAGCAGGGAATATTGACATGTGCATGAAACCATAACGAGCTAAAATCAAGTTTCAGATAGAGTATCTCTGGCTTGTCTCCGTGCTTAGAATGAAACAGAAATGCTCAAGTTGTGCAATAGATTCTGTAACTGGCTCTACCACAGAGCTGTCAAGGTTGACTAACCATCCAAGACATCATTCTCCTGTAATCTCCCTGAGAAGCTGTGACAGTGCAGAGATGCCAGTCCATGAAGGGGATTTACCTCCCAGCCAGGTTCTGCTGATTACTGGGCTTCTGGGCCACCCTGGCTTCGCATACAAGAAAACAAAATCAGAGTAGAAACTTTAAATCACACCAGCCCATTGGCAGAGATTGAGGGATCAAGTTTTCTTACTGCCAAAGTCCTGAGCTTTACTTCAGTTTCCCCATTTGCACCAGGGCCTGGGGGCTATTCATCCTCCCAGGGTGAAGGGCCTTACAATTCAAAATTAAGGTCATAATGTACCATTTGAGGTTATATTCTTTGTACACACAATCCAGATTCTCTGCCAATTCATCTGGGGGAAAGAGAGCATCTTTTCATTTGTGATTAAGAGTAAGTTCACTACAAAATACTTTGGGACTCCTAAACTAAAAATAAGTAAATTGATACCAATTCTAAGAATTAAAAAAAAACCTACTGAAATGTTGAGAATAAACTTTTATGAAAATCTCATAAAAAATAGTTCTTATGTCTGTTTTATAAATATTTTGAAGAAGCATTATGAAAATTCATCCAAGAATGTTGTTTCAAAGCAAAGTAATATTTTAACTCTGAAAAAACTCCCTCCCTTTCTGATTCATGTGACCAGATGAACAGCTAAAAAGTCTAACACCAAGCTAGTCTTTACAGACTAAAGAAAAACCAAAGATAAAAATAAAATTTAAAAAGAAAAAAACAAACACACACAAAATACAGAGGAAAGAAAACAGAAGGCATTACAGAAGTGGTGACTCTTAGAGGAAAACACCACTGTGCTCTTTAAGGAAAATCTGGTCAAAACATGGTTTGAGGAAAGAATTCTGATTCTGTCAGTCTGATCCTTTCTATGAAGAATAACATTCTCCAGCCCTACACATGGGTCCTTCTGCTCTTTCCAGCTCTTCTGTCCAGCTGGCCTGGTGAAAGAATTAGTAAAGGAGTTTTGGCACCCTTTTGGAAAGGGTGCTATCAGAACAGAGGCCCGAAATCAATTTCATGGATGAACTAAAGCACAACATGTTCTCATCCTACACCTCTCCCAAAGATACCTTCCATCCCAACAATCATTTTGGCTGAGCCAGGTAATATTCCTCCTGGATTATCCATGCTGGTTTTACAGCAACAGGGGAAGATGAGGTGTAACACTGCTAACAGGGTTGGAAATCACAGGAACACAGAATGGTTTGGGTTGGAAGGGACCCTCAAAGGACAGGCAGCACAACCCCCCTGCAATGAGCAGGGACATCCTCAGCTAGGTCAGGTTGCACAGAAATAAGTGACCCATTTCTGCTTGAAGACACAGATTCCGAAGTCCCGCCTCTATCACACCAGTAAAGAATTGCTACCCAGATTTGTGCTGTGTTTCCAAGCAGGCTTAGAGACACCTAAATCTATGCCCCCAACTGCCTGATGAGTCTATTTAGCAGGTCACAACATTAAATAAGTGCTTGGGGGTTTAATCTGTGCTTCACAGTGAACTTTCAGAGATGCAGTAACCAAGGGATAACCCCAGGCATTCACAAACCCTTGGATAGTTTACCATTCTACTTAAATTAAATATTCATTTATTCAAGTCTTAAGCTTTAGGAAAGTTCTTATTAACAAGAGCAAACAATGCAAGTTCAAAATTGTACTGAGAAGTACTGATAAGATGGGGGCATTTTAAGCCCTGTGTCCCACTTAAATACAACCATTTCACGACCAAACTCTGGAGATTAATTTTGTCTCGGAGAATAGGTTCAGCATTACACCTGGGTAAGGCAAATGTCTGCCAGGACAAAAATATGAGTTTTCAGGAACACATTCATTTCACTGATGTGCATGGAATTGTAGTTCTGTAAGAATGGTTGGATTGCAGGCTGATATAATTACGGGATGGGGAGGGGAAATACCTTATAATTACCCTAAAAAAACCCCCCATTGTTTATTTCCAAGTTTTCCTTACTAACTCAGAAAATACGGATAATATTGTACACCCTAGGTGATCACAACCACATCCTACAGCAAAAGACAAATGAGGAATTGTTGTGAGCTTAATACCCTGCACTGGCACACAGAGCCTGGCTCAGTTCATGCAGCACAACAGAACTCTGACAAATAACTGAATCTCACAGCAGGAGAGTAATTGGGGAATTGGCTGGCTAGAAAACAATTCCATTGGTGGGGGAGGCAGGGGAAATAGTCTCAATTTCACCCTTCTTTTGCTCTATCAAGACAGAACTGAGTTCCTTGCAAAATTGTACAAAGGCCAGAAAGACACACCCGTGTGCCCCTCAACAGCTCGAGGCTTTGGCACTCAGGCTCAGGAGGAAGGTGGAAGTTTAAGTAATGTCTGATTTGAGCCTTGAAACTTGAGCTTAGTTTACGTCACATCTTAATTATCCAATTCTGGGTTCTTCTGACCCTCCCTTTCCCAACACCAGCATCCCACCTTGATACTGAGACACAGTTTTATTTCAAAACAGCAACAAGAAAACACCACGAGAAACCTTCTGTAGCCAGTCACTGTGCCTTTGCCTGGTGTCTCTCCAGGGGCCCTCAGATGCCACAAGAGTACAAACAGGAAAAATGCCCAGCTTCTTGGTAGCATTTAAAAAAATTTAATTCTGAGGAACACTGTAAATATAGATACAGCAGTTGTAATTAGGATGAGCCCATGTAGGATTTTCCAACTGAACAAGTCAAATCCTTTGGCTCTTGTACAAATTATATACAATTTAATGAGAGCTGTGCTGGGTCACATTAATTATCAGAAGATACAAAACGTGATACAAGAAGGCTGCTACATGATTTTTAAGCCTCAACATCTGAGACTTCTCAAAAACAGAAGACCTCCCATTGAGTTCTTTTACAACTGTTTATTCAACAGCAACAGTCTTTTGGGAGTCAAAAACTGGTTTCAGGACTGGGTTTTAAATTTTTGGCCTCTTTACAAGATTGTTTCCCACAATGACAATTCATCTCTGCAAATCACAGCTCTCGGCGAGGAGATCAAAATTAAACTCACAGTTTTTGTCTAATTTTTTGTCAAATACTGACTAAAGTACTCTTGGTCCACATACTTAGGATAATGCTGTCCTGACCAGTAAATAGACAGAAGTCGACCAAACCATGCTTCCTAAAGCTCTCCATACCTCTTCTGAGAAAACCCTGACATAAAACAGGCCAGTCACAGACGGTAGAAGGGACATTGGCTTTAAAACTCAGTGCCTCCCAAGGGAAAATACAGGTTCCTAAGTGCTCAGATTTTCAATTAGTAGCTGCCCGACATCAAGTACATTTATTGTAAGCAGTGAATAAGCAGCATAAAATATACTAATCAAATATACCTTATGCCTCAATATTATTTCAAGGCCAAGCCTAGCAAAAGACATAAAAAAATTCTTGTTTTGTTTGTACCAATGTGACAGTTCCTCCTTGGCAAATAATGTCCTGGAAGCAGAAAACTGCACAGAAAGCTGGTGTGTGGTTTATTTGGGGGTTTAAATTCTTTCAGAAAATTTGTAAGGTATGCCGTATTGAACATTCTGGAAAGCTCACCTTATAGGGAAATAGTCTCCTTTTTTCTTGGAAAAGAAAAATAGAAAGCTGGATCATCCTTTTGAAGAAGCCTCATAACTTTGCAAGTGAAGAATTTACGCTTGGAGAAACCCAAACAATTCCCAGAAAACAAAAGCTGAATGTGTACATGTGACACTACCTCAGCCATTCTAACATTTTCTTTATTTCCATAATTACACGCCATTTTTCAAATAACATAACATGTTCTGTGCCTTTCTATATCCTTAGATAAGAGTATAGTGTCTACTGCTGGGTACTATGCTGCTTATTCGAGATAAACAATACATTAGAGCTGTTTAAACAAAAAGAACACAGAGATCAGTTTTTACCTACAGCTTAAACAAAGCAAAAAGGGTGAAAATTTGCAGCCTTTTGTCACCTACCTAATTCTGAAGCCAAGTTAACTCTGCATTTTAAGTGAAGGTGGCTCTGTTGCTAGCTGAAAAAAAATTTCACTCTGTGACTGTTAATTAAATTATTAAAATAAATACCTTAAAGAGAAGAGATCTTATCATACAAAGAATTTAGCTTATTAAAAATATTCTGGACTGTTATTATAATGTAAATGATATAAAAATACAGGATTTGGAAAAAAAATTACAAGATTTGGCATCTTCATTTCTATAAAATGGATATCATGTTTACCCTCTATTGTTTAATTTTGCCTACTCTTAATGTTTGACACTGTAATATGCAACTTAACATCTGCACAGCAAGTGAAACTTGTGGGATTTTCCTTTTCTTGGTTTGAAGCAAGGCCTGACACCTGTGCACTGGAAGGCTCCTGGGGAGCAGGCAATGGCACAGGACTGCACTGCTGAGGACATCCTGGGGAGAATTTAGACAGAACACAGAGGCTGTGCCAGGCAGGGATGTCTGGCAGGGCTGCCCGTAATTCCATGATCATTATGTTCTGCAGCAGTCCCCCAGCACCTTTTGCCGGCAGCCCCGGCTATTAAACAAAGGCTCTGAAGTGAATGGTAGCTGTGATTCTTTCCATTTCCCATTCCAGGAACACTCAGCTGAAGAATTGAAGAGCCTTGATACCAGCACAAGCCATTTCACCTCAGCATCCCTGGGCTTCTGCAAGGCCTGGTCCTTCTCTCCCTTTCTCCCTCCCCTTATTTGCTTCTAATGCTCCACGACTGCTGCTCCCTCATTCCTGCCAGAAGAATTCATGGTCCCCTTTCCCCTGCTCAGCCCCACCTTTTGTTCTTTTCCACAAAACCCTGACAAAGACCAGAGCCTTCAGGGGCATCTGCCCACCTCTCCGAAAGGACAAGACAGAAATATGGAAATATATAATGCATAACAAAACATTCAAATTTACTTTTCATAACTGCCCTTTGTTATTCTTGTTTCAACACATTTGCAATTGATATTTGTGAAATATTTAAATCAAGATGTTTAAGGAAACAAATACAAAAACAAAATCCTTCCATAACACAGAAATCAGTTTGAGATGAATTTCTGCAAATAAACTTAGCATGTGGCCTCCTCACATTACAACATCTGGAAAAAAACTCTTTTCTAAGCTCTTCTGAATTTCCTGATCTTTATTAAATATCCCCCTTCCTCCCACCATGTCCCCCTCCCCAGTACTTAAAAATTCTATTTGCTAAATTTTCCTTTTCTTTGGTCTGACAAACATTAGTCAAGGTGGATTATAGATTACTTTATTCCCTTCTTTTTTAAGAGACTTTCCTGCTGGCACTTGACTGATGTAATAATGTTGTTGGTCTTAAAGATTTAAGCCTCTAGAAAATACTGTAAAAAGAAACATCAACTTTCAAAAAGTTGTATTTATTAAAAAAAAAAAAAGGAAGACGGGACTATCTGAAAGGCTAAATTGAATGCTGAGATACAACCCATCCTCTGGGAATCTACAAAGCTGGTGTCAATCAAAAAAGAGAAGGCAGAATGGAAAAGAATCCATCTAGAATGCTAATGAAAACATATCTACTGCAATGAGAAAATATGGCAGTCACAATTATTGTCCAGCTCTGGAAGGAACAAGTTTTCTCCAGCTCACACTCTCCTGAGGATTAAGATGCCAATGGGCACGTCTGTGAAGTGCAGTCACTGCTGTACCCTGCCAAAGCGGGCAACGCCTTTCCCTTGGATTTGCAGTCATTAGCACTTAGCAGCAAATGGCCCGGGTGGTTAATCTGTGCCTTTCATTAGGTCTGTGTGATGTGACAAGAAGGAATGTTATCATAACTTAAAGACAACAAGGATTATGTGAATGACAGTTGTTTGAAGGGCCTTGAGAAACCTCTTTATAATGAAAAAACCTCCAAAGGCTCCTAAAATCTGCTACACCTATAGAGCCATCTCTCAAAATGATACAATATGACATCCTATACTTACAAAGAGCTTTAGATGAGTTATAAGGAACAGAAAAAATTACATTGGTTAGTCTTCCTTTTATATGTTATGAAGGATGATTTTCTGTGTCCAAGAACTTCAGCCAGTTGTTAGACATGGTGAAATCGAAATCTTTAGTTCTCACTCTTTATAGCTTAAAACTCTTAAAAACAGACAGTGACTAGAAATTAATTCAAAATGCTTCAAACCACTCATTGCCATGTGACAGTCAATTGAATCGGGCTCAGTTTTGAGTTCACTTCTGCTGTTTTACCCTGGAACAGTATTATTGCCAATGGTGCTGGCTCTGGTCTTCAAGTTGGGAGACCAGTCACTTGCAGAACCACACACTGGGATGACTTGCAAAAGTGTTCTTGGCTTCTGAATTGGTGATGTCCCTCGTTTTCACTGAGAGCCCTCAAAAGTACAGGTCCAAATTGGTAAAAAGTAACTCAGGGCTCTTAACTATACAAAATCAGGCAATTTCCCCCCAGAACAACCACTGGAAGTCTAAAGCATTCCTGCTAAGTTTGGCAATTTTTGGAACATGAGAAATTCCAGAGAACAGGGAAGAAAATGGAAGGAGAGGAAGAAAGCAAGCAAAAATGTTTTGGAAGGCAAACAAATGGAGAATGAACAAATAATTTGGTGCAGGTTGACATGATCCCTCAGCAAAATAATGGAAAAGCTTTTCATAGATACATATCAAAAATAAGTAAAGATTAATAATGACAGCCAACACAGCTTTATAGTCCCCTTCCTTGGTCAGGCCTGCTTATACTTCATGAGAACACGATACGGACAATCCTTTACCTTTATATAAAGAAATTGTAGCTACCCTAAAGTGCTTCTCAACTTTCAGATAAAATTAATGGGACATGTAATGGTAATTTCTGCTAAACTTACAATAAAATCAAGTTCACTTATTTTTGAGAGCATGTTGGGGATTAGGGGGAGGTTAGCCTAACAAAGAAAAAAACAACTAATTCGTAACATACCGTCCCATAAGAGCATTTAGTTAGTTAAGTCTGAGTCATTCACTAACCCAACGGAGCAACCCTCCCACTGTCATAAACTCACTAGTTTTGACCCAATTCTTTCCTTTCCCAGCTAAAATTTGTCAACTTTGTCTTTTTACTGGGAGGTCTTTCAGTAGTGTCCATAAGTCCATTTTCATTTTTTGTCTTAGGAACTTTCTTTTCACATTTTACCACGCTGAGATTGATCTATGACTGATGGAAAAGATAGTCTTTTGAAATTTCAGTGTGGGTTTTTTTTTTAATTCTGTTTAAACGGCGTCACTCCACATCAAATATGTGTGTAACACAGTATTCAAATGTCTCCCATATGGTTTCATAATTAGCCTACTCTACCAGAATGAGCAAAATATATTGCAGGTTTTCAGCTGCTTAAGAATCTGCTGTCATGAGAAGTTAGGCTAACCTCTGAATACCTAATTTTTGCTGGCCAGTAGTGCTTATAAATTAAAATTGAAGCTGCATTTAAGACCTGATGAGACTTCTGAATATTTGGTTCTTCCACTGAGAGTTTTATTTTCTAAGTTTCCTTTACTCTTTTCAGTGCATCATTCAGAGATTAACAATGGAAATTTGGTAAAAGGCATCAGCTTTCTCCAGTGTTTAAATTCTATATGGCTGCTGCTTAGTGTGAAGCTCCACAGGACACATTTACAACTTGCAAAGATACAGGTCCAGTGGTCCCGTGAATTCACCACAGGGTGAGTCCTTTCAAGTAAATATTATGTCCACTTCTGTATTGATTTAATAAACGTGACACTAAAAAAATAAGGCAGCTTTATCTTACAGTGAGAAATTAGACAAATTTCACGTATCTCATTAATCAGCAGATACTGAAAAGCATTCAACAACAGGGAAAAAATTCTGATACCAGATGGTTCTTGAAGCACAAAATCTAGGAAAAATGAAAGCTGAGAGATGAAGTGAGACAAGTTTCCCCAGAATTAAAACATTTCTTTTCAAATTAGCAGCTGGGAAAACTAGGCATTGGAATCATTTTCCTGGTGATGAGGGGGAATCTTTACTATTTCAAGTCTGTACAAAAAGAAAGGAGCAGCCTGGAAGATGCTCACTCTGTTACACTCAGTCACCACAACTCCATCACCTACTTCTGCTTATCCTTTAAATAAAATGGATGTCTAGTGATGGCTTCATACAATGCTATTCTCTATCACCTTTGAGGTGGAACTTTGAGACCCAAGATTTACAGATGGCTCTAAAATACTGAGACACACCTTGACAGCCAGGGTAAGGTTACAGGTAGGTTTTGTTACAAGCTTCTAAACCAAAGTTCTGTCTTTATGGAGAAGAAAAAGAAAACACCAAATAAACCTTTCCTTTTCTTTTCCTGTTCTGAATTACAAATTGATTTGGGGCCCAGATCAGAATTATTATTGCTCTAATGCCTTTGAATTTGTGCAGAATTCATTTAAAATATTGCAAATGAACACTAAGCAAGGTTAAAGAGGGCAGAAGAAAAGAAACTGATTTTGGCAAGTTCCCCTTGGCTTTCAGGATGATGAAACAATCCTCTGAATGACAAATATGTGCACATATATCAATAGACCCCTACAATAGGTCAGGTTCTTCAGTTGCTGCTGTTATCTTCATCGTTGTTCCCAATTCACATAAAATTACTTTGGAATACACAAAAATCCAGATGAAAGTGATGGTCCTGTTTTTTCACATCAGGGGTACTACTGACCCTTCTGTAAAACCTTTTCTTGTAATCAGAATTTGACTATTCTTTATCACCTATTAATATCAGCCAGAATAGCATTTTCCTAGTGCCACTCTAAAAGACTTACACTTCTGTCAAGATTTCCACTGTAGAAACAATCACTGGAGTTTAGATCTCAGCTCTTTTCCAGTCACACAGGGTTACAGTTGAAATAAAACTTGTCAGCCCATATGCATGTTCTTGGTGTAAAAAAAGGAGAGGAAAGAAAAGGAAAAAAAAAAAAAGAGGGGTGGGAGAGAAAAAAACTGGTGGGGATTGAATTAACTGATAAAAATATTTTCTTGCTGTAGAACCCTGAAAAGCATTTTCAGGTAGTTGCAGTTATGTGAGTCATGACAAAACTCCAGTGTTTAGCAGTTCTCAAAGTTTAACACAGATGTGCCTTCTGCTGTTAAAAACTAACAAACATTAAACAGCAATAGGTCCGAAATCAGCCTCTGGGTTCTGGCTTTCCTGACAGGCAGATGTGTGTGACCATGGCTCAGATCCTGCAGCCAGAACCTGCCAGACCACCACAACTTGAACAGGTCAAATCTGGAAGTAAGAATCCAAATATTTGACAATGTGGGAAAAACAAATCTAAGCTCATTGCTAGAATAAATGTTTGTCCTTATAGAGATATGCAGCAGAACACCCTTATCATTAAGTCTGTTATTCTATCACACAACAAATCTACCCTAATTAAGAATTCCTTTGATACTAGGAATTGTTCTGTATGGAAACAATTAAGCTACTAGCTGGAGTAATTTAAGGCAGTCCTAAAACTAATCTCAGCAGCATCAAGAGCTACAAGACTGTTCTTGCTCAAAAGTACATTAAGTCTATTTGACATATTTGAAAGATTAGCCTACAAACTACTTTTATATGCACCAAGAATCTCCAAGAAGAAAAGAGTTAATTATTTGTGCCCAAGTCACTATACTGATAACTGTGTTTTATTAGTAGTAATAGACCACAATCATTTGTGACCTGTCCAAACAGCTTTCTAACCAAAAAGAAGAATGTTAGACGGGACACAAAGCTGCTCTATTGACTTCTGAATCTTTGCTTTCCTCTTACAGCTTCCAGAAGTCTATAGAAACAGCATAGAACCAGGAAAAAGACCACTATATAATGAGTGCCATATTTAATTTATTTTTTCCTCCACTATTTAAGCGGATAAATTATGAGAGTTCTCACAGACAAGAAGGTATTTTACCCATAAAAGCATCAAAGTCACTCATATTTTACCAAGAAAACAGAGTTCAGCATGAATTAAAATATAATTTGGAATTAGTTGAGCCTCTTACTGACTTTAAAAATTGCCTAACTAATTAGATGCCATCTAGTGAGTAAATAATGGATCAAAAGTACTGCTTGTTTCCATCTTTTATGAAAGCACAATTATGATGGATCCACTTATATCAGTCTCCTCACTCTCACCTTTAACACTCAAATATTTATTATGCCAGCTCACATTTTCAGCAGCACGGCTCTCTTCAGCCTGTCTCTGATGCTCAGAAATCAAGCTCACTCTCCGAGAAGGCAGCACTGAGCAGCTCAAACTGAGCCGTGTTTGTGCTTAAAGGGTCGGATGAACTCCTGGACCTGTAAATCTCTTGGCATCTCCAGATACAAGTGAACTTTAGTCCAAAAATAACATCCTTCCCTGAGCATTTGGACACTAATCTGTGAAGTCAAGTTGCCATCTCGCAAATAAATACATTGGCAATCCAAAGCTACCAAGAGAAAGAATAGAAGAAAAACATTTCAGTCTTGAAGAGGGAGCTGGGCTCTAATTGCCACCCAGCTATTAAGTAATCTTGGTGCCAGATCTTATGGTATCCATATGTTTTCCCACTGTCAAGGCAGTACAGTAATGCCAAACTTCTTTTCAAAAAGTGCTTTGAGAACTACTGATGAAAAAGGCAACATAAAAGCAAAATGTTTATTATTTTTACAATTATTTGAAAGTAAATATGGTCCCTTAAGACATATTTGTTCCTGTTCAGGAATTTTAAATTCTTGCTGTTTACTGCCAAATCTATGCCACCTGGGTTTTTCTTATTAAGGAAGAGCAGGTATAAGAGGATTTTAAATAAGACATTTTCCACAATAAATGACAGGCACAGTATAGTGCCTGATTTATAGAGACCTAAATTTTTGACACTTCTAGGAAACATTAGGGAGGCTTGGCACAAGAAGGAACTACTTTTAAAAAAGAGAAGCTGTCGGTCAGAAAACAGAGTGCTTTTCTTTGGTTGCTGGAAGTCATGCTCACATCTCTCTTTCTACCTAAGTCCTGCTGCAGCAGAACACACTCCCCCAAAACACCAACATCCCACTGGAGTGCTGGGAACTCTTCCTAACTGCCCCAAAGAGGCAGCCAGCAATACACTTGTATGAGTTAAGCAGTGAGTGCTCTTTAATGGGAAGATTAACCCACTTGGACCAGTTATTAGCACCATCTCACACAAGAACCCCTTTATAAAACCTTCTGCCTCTCCTAGAGAGCTGCCAAAACCAGCCACTGAATCTGGGGGTCTAAATCAAGATGGGGGGCCTGGTTTACAAATGCTTTCAAAACGTCCAAAATAAAGATTATTTGACTATTTCTTTACAGATTTTGATCTTGTGCAAACATTTCTACAAGAAAACGATCTGTTTTAAATGTATGCCACCAGTCAAGTTCTTTGCCTTCACTGGTCTGCTGTGGCTGTGGTTTAACACAGGTTGGTTTGCAAGCCTAGTTCCAATCACCTTTGCTTTAGAGAAAACTAGAAAAAAGAATAATGAAGTCAAAAGAGCTATAACAGATTTAAAATCACCAGGATGAGAATCCAGATAGTTTATTTCTATAAGATCAAAGAAGATAAGATGAACATAATTCCAGCATGGAAATACAGAGAAAGTCTGAAAGGAAATGAAGTAGCGAAGAAACTGATGATTGCCAACTTCAGGAAAAATAAGATGTAAGGAAGGACAGAAAAAAACCTAAAAATCGAAGTGAAGAAAACCAACAGCTCTGTTCAACAATACTTTGTGAAATAACCAGAGAATTTAGCATAGCTGGATTGTTTAGACAGCAAATCTATTGTTCAGTGCTAAGTTCAGGGTCATTAAATTCCCAAACTGAACGTGACTCTATTATAGCAGCAGATGCATTTCAATTAACTCATTCATTTCTCTTCTTGAACTATTGTTCAGGGGAAAGTGAAGATGTTGGTATCCTCCCAGCAGAACTCTGTTTCATGCAGTTAAAAAAAGTGGCTGAATTATTCATAGATGATCCTCAGAATTCTCATGGCTACAAAACCTCCTTATTCTCTAAGTCGTGATTTCTTAGAATATATCAAAAAAGCACAGCCACTAATTCTACGTCTTCTTAAACCACATAAGCATATCGAGTGATGAACCTGAAAATTTTAATTTAATCATCTCAGCAGGAAAATAATCTTAATTCCAAATGAGATTCCAAGAGGTATTCCATTCATCTTCACAAGTATTTTCCTGCTAAGGGAAGAGACTGTGCTCCCAGAGAATTTTCATCTAAATGCCTCCCCCCTGCCACCTTCTCCTCACAGATTAACAGTCATTACAAGGAACAAAAAGCTGGAGCATTCAGCAAAACAGCATCTAATGCTGCCCAGACAAAGCAAGGCCACGTATCTAACAGAATGGGAGTGGAGATAACGCCCAGAGACAGTAAAATGACTATTCCACTCCAAGTCAAATCTTAAGGTTTGCATTATGCAAAGAAACCTGTCCAAAACAAGAATGTGTGTGGCCCCATGAACACGGAAGTCTGCGAGTCTGCTCTGCCCAACTCTTGGCAAGGTCTCCGTGCACAGGACTGAGTGACGTTACCCCGGCTGTCCCACATCCAAGGACAGTCCCCTACCAACGAGTTGTAAAGTATGAGTCAGTCTCTCCTTACCAAACGCACGTCAAAGGGAACTAAACTGAAATGGAAACATCTCCACAAGGTTTTTCCTGCTCTAAGTACCTAGATCAGTGTTTTACACAGAACACACAGAAATTTCTATAGGTTTTACATTCAAAAAAAAAAAGTTAAAATGACACCACACTCAAAATGTTCCAGAGGTTTATGTATTCCTTTGAGAACGGTAAAACGTTAACAGTTTGAAAGGGAAGAACACACAGGGTGTGATGTCCTGAGGGATCAGTGCTTATACCATGTAACAGGAAATATCTTGCTTATGCACAAAGACTGCAGTGGTGAATTAAGTTTATTTCTAACTTATTTTAAAGTGAAGTCTTCAGCTGTGCCTCAGCCAAGCCTTGGATATATGTCTCTGTCTTGGAAGGAGGAGGGAGAACAAGAAAAGAAGCAAGCAAGCACTGAGATGCGAGTCAGGCAACAAAATATGTCTACCTGCATTTCTGTACTGATGCCATTTTTTCAAGGGTTAATCTTAGCAGCTCACAGGATAACTGCCTCATTTGTGTGGTCTGAATAACTCTCTAGCTACCTCATTAACTGCAGTCAATCCATGGTGACAGCAAAAACGTTGGATCAGAAACTGCATTTGTAAAATGGACTATCACATAGCAAATTTTAGGGGAAAACACCAAATAAATGCCCTTATAATTGTTGCAGGCAACTACTTTTAATTCTTTGTACCACGATGTGAATCCCTTATCTCTATAAAGACAGTGACTACCCATGGCTGTTGCATCTCCAGCTTTCTCCAAAAGACACCTGAAACCTTTCAAAACCAGTTCAAAATTAGATGTGATTGTGGACACGCCTGGTGATCCATGTCAGGATGATATAAAAGTGAGGAGCCTCCACTTCAACTTCCACATTCTATACAACGGGCTTTCATAGTGGGTGATTCTTTCATGTCCTGCTAAGACTGCGCAGTCACCAGAAGAACTTGGGCTGCAAGGATGGCTGCAGGCTCACCTTCCTGCCACACTGCTCTGTGAAGAGGGCCCAGCACATGAAGAGAACCTTCCTCTATAATTCCCCCACACAAAATGCTGAAAAGACATCTCATCCCCTTAACAGGAAGGCCTTCCATAACAGTGTACAGGGACACACAAAACTGCTGCTGAAGGAATAATACCTAAGCTCCCACTGCTTCTCACCTTCTCTAACAAAAGTCCTAAGCTGATATTTTCTAGGCTAAGCTATAGATAGCCCATATGGCCTTTGGCACACCACCTTACAGCAGTGAAACTGGCTGTTTCACAGTCTCACTTGCAGTGCAAAAAAAGTGAAGCTTTTCATAGGTGGTACTTTGTCCCCCACACTCATCCTCCATCGTTCCTCTCATGCCTGAAGGCAGAACTACAGCTCTCCTACCCATTGCTCATGTGTGTGTCCCATCTCTTCAGAACACTTGTGCTTCCATTAAACTTCAAGGAACTTAGCAAGTCTTTGAACTCTTCCCACTGCTTTTCCACCCCTTCAGCAGAGCAGAAAAAACACATTGTGTTCCACAAGTTATAAACAGATTCATAAGAGAACTCTTGACTTGATGTGGTAGAAGTACTCAGACTTAGCAGCATTTTTTTCTTACAGAAGAAACACACCCTTTCCTCAGCTCCCTCAGTGAGACTCTGCTTAATGTACAACCATTTTCCAGAAAAAAAAAATTGAGTGTTTTCATTTAAAATGTTACCTTATGGTTCTTAGCAGCTCGCTTAACTTCTGAATTGCAAACACATCACTTCTTTCACAGGAGAAGCTTCTCAGGGCTGTTTTGTGATGACTTTTGTGAGCAATCAGCAGCACAACTTGCTGCTGTAAATCCAGGGCTAGAGCTTTGAGTCCATCTAAAATTACAAATAAAACAGAGCTAGAGGATACAGCAATAACAAAATCTACAGATGTGATTACCACATGTTTCCAGTTTCTAGGACAGACAGAGGATACAGAACCCAGCATGAACACAGAGCACAGCTATGGCTGTCTCTATCCCATAGCTGTGCTCGCTTCCCATGCTAAAGCTTTACTTATATCCACAGAAATTAAAAAACAAGTCTGTATTCCATATGGCTAAAAGGTCTCCATATCTCAGGATTTAACCTAGTTTTGGCACAATCTACTATTGTATTTCAGCTGAGGAGAAACAATAAATTCATTGTAGCAGAAAAAACACCTTGATACTGTAACCTGAAAATGAGCATTCCAAAGCTGGTGTTGCACTCCAAGAGATGGGGAGGAGAGCAAATGCAACAGTGGAAATGAACACATTCATGAAGCTTCTGCTGCTTTCTGTAGGAAAAGCTGGAACACCAGCCACAAGTACTTAATGAACTTTCTCCTACTGAAAGGAATTGTTTTGTTGTTGTTGGGTTTGGGTTGGAATGGGTGGGTTTCAGTTTAGGTTTTTGTGGGTTTTTTTCAGAAAGAAGTATTCTCATGGTTGTTTCATATTCTGTTTTCTGGGTAATAATCTAATAAAAACATGCTGAATATCTGGTTAAAACAGTGCACTCAGCCATCTGCAAACACAGATCATTGCTGAAAATGTCCTGGTGCACATTCAAATATTATTAATGGCACCAACATACATCAGAGCTCCCATTTCTCCAACGATTAGAGGCAGATCTTGACTGTGGATGTGGAGGGTTTTGTTCTCTGAAGAAAAATACAGGTTTTTTTCCAAACAACATAGAATGAAATGAAAACTAAAGAGATGAAGTGTTGAAATCTACAGAGCAGTAATTCTAGCTTTAGTCACTGACTTGTGACTCACAATCACAGCAGTTATTGGGAATAAAGCCATTTTTCGATTTAAATGTTTTCCAATTATGCTGTAGCTACATTGACCCCTCTAGAAAGGGATGTGTGAGCACACGGGAAAGAAGAGTCACAATCCTTGAGACAGCTGCCTTATAAATCAGAATGACTTTTGAAGTGCAGTATGAATGCACATAAAACTGACACACATGTGAAAACAAGAACGCATTCTTATTAGAGAGGGAACACTAGCACAGAGAAAAAGACAAAATCACAGGCAAATAAAAAAACCACTACAACTTTTTGAATCTTTTTTGGTCTAAGGCTTTAATTGAGGAGCTGGAGTAGATTTTAATTAACTTTTTTGCCATAATCTTTTTTTGCTTTTGGTACCTGTTTCTTTTCTGAGCTCTAAATAGGAACAAAGGACCTTAAATAGCAGAGTATTCCCACCCCATTTAAGAGCAGTTCCGTCCACTTCTGGAAAATGAAGTGATTTGCAAAGTTAACAGAAAGGGTGACTGATGCTAAACACCTAAGAGCTCAGTGCCTCAGGGAACTGTCCATCTCTAATTGCTACCAAAACACATTCCTCCATGGGCAAGGGCATGAGAAACAGCAGCAATTCCCTTCCAGTTAAGTACTGTACGACCAGAGAATAGCTATATTTACCAAAAACAAAGGTACATTTTATTAAAAAGCACATTCTTCCTTTGTTTTATGTGGCTTAGATTGTAAAAAGGGTTGCTCAGAAATAAATCCTGTGGCTTGCATTTGCAGAATCTCTAAATAGGCAGGATCTCTAAAGCAGAATTAGTTGATGTTTTTTGAAGTAAGTAAGAATCAGGTTTCAGAGACGTTATGGGTAGACCCTAATGCCTAACGACAGCAATTGATGTCTTGAAGGGGTTCAAAAATACGTACGTTAGATATCCCCAGTGAGTAGTGTGAAACACGGGTCTTCTAAAAAGCCTGTTTGTGTGGTTTTTTTCAGGTGACTACATGCTTTGAAAACCTGTCCCCAAATTACTAAAACTCCAGGTCCGTTTAGAAGCAAATGGAGCGTGATTCTTAGGAAGCTAAGCAGCCTTTTCATTCAATTTTTAAACCAAGGCTTGAACTGTTAAAGTTATTTATGCTCTTCCAATCCTGTAGGCATGCATGCACTATTTCTTCACAGGCCTGCTTCTACGGTACCAGCATTTTGAAGTGTAGGTATTCTTACATATGTAAGCATTTAAAATTTCATACAGGACTGATAAAGTGAAAATCTGCATTTAAACATAGTAAGGGGAGTAAGTGGAGTACTCCTTTTTAAACTCAACTTAAACCTAAATATCTTTCAGTAAATGTCATTTAGCCCCTTTTACTAGAGGGTCAAGTATAAATCTGGAACAATTCACTGGTGTAGACTAATTTTGCATCAACAACTGTTACAGCATACTTTGCTGACTAAATTGTAATAGTAATAAATTGCAATAAACTGTTCCTTTCAGATACTGACAATCCCAAACATGAGTTAGCTGAAATCTTACTACACATTTACATCCACCTCCTGCAGTTTAGTTTTTTAGAAGTGGATGATAAACAGAAACATATAACTTGCATTTCACATCATTCAAAATGCAGGAGGGAGGGAAGGAAACAAGAAGACACATGAATTGTTCTACCTTTGGATAATTACTTTGGAAACACTGAAAACCTGAATGTGTAAATACTTCTCCTGATACTCAATTTGGTCTATAGGAGGACAGCTAAGAGGCACCACACTTCCCAGTAAACTCCCCATATCACTGGGACTCTCAGCTTGCTGATCTCTAGGAAATGTTGTTCTTGGCTATGTTGCTGCCACAGGGCTACACATCATCGTGTTAAGCTCTTTAATACAAATTCTGGCAACAGGACTCCGGGAGATCAATAGTGCTGCTTCCTAGGCTCTAAACCTGCTTTTAGTGATTTACTGTACCATCAATGGCCAATAAACCAAAATGCTGACGTGTCATCTCTTCCACATGAGATTTGTCTCTCTGTTTTCCTTTCACCCTGTTGAGGAAAAAGCTTTATGAATGGAAAACATACATTGCAAGAAATTCAACCTGTCAATCTCAAAGCAGATAAGGAGCACAAAGGACTCTCATTCCATATTAAATGTATGCCCATTACACTAAGAACTTCAAACACTAACAGGCATGGGCGTAACTCAACATCCCACTGCCCATCCCATCAGTCCCACCTTCTGACTGGGTGGTGATCATGGGCCATACTATTCTGTGTGTAGAAGTATGAGAAATAAAACAAAAAAACCTGAATAATACAAAAAGTGCATACACTACATTGCCTTAGAATTCAGTACCACTTCGGCATTTCTACCATAGCATAGAAACAGAAATATTATTTTTAATATTAATTCTAGAAAGTGAAAAAATATCACAAAATAGAGTTTTTTTACGAATTATTTCTATGTATTCATACATTCCCAAATTATTTTAGCAGAATTCTGAGAGAATGTAAAGCCTGTGTGACATGAAAATACTTTTGGGACATAAAGCTCCCTGCAGAATTTAACCTAATCAGCTAACCAGGCAAGAGTCTGACAAACAGATTCGTTTTTAAAAACCAGTGATGGGAAGTGTGGAAAAAAGTAATTTTCTACCATTCCTGTCCTGCCTGCAGTGCTGTTCTGCAGAGGGGGGAGGGACAAGCAAGTCTGATGACACTTTACATGATAGCTCTTAAACCCAGAAAAGCCCATCATTCAGAGCCCCTGTACAACCTGCTTGTTCTTTACAAGTACTTATCCAATCATAGGTGAGTAGCTTGTAACAAAGTGGCAGGAACATCCTCACTTCTTCTAATGAGGATGCATTTTGCTCTGACAAGGGTCAGCTGCAAAGCTTGTTTTGGTGCCCCTGGCAGCTGCCCAGTATTAACAACCTTTCAGCATGTCTTATTGATTATCACAAAATCACTTTGGAAAAGGTTTATATATAACAAAATCAAACAAACAAACAAAAAGTCCTGGTAGGAAAATAAGTATTCCTGCAGAACCGTGAGTGGGTATCATGGAATCACTCCATGAACACAAGGTAGATGAGGTCTGGGTTTCCTATACTGTTTTCATAAGGCCAGAGTTTTGCTTGGATAAATGACACAGGGAGGAAGGGGAAACAGAATATCACACAGAAAGACAATAAAAGTAACCCCAATGTCCTGACTGTACCTGCAGCTGCTGGAGGATTTCACTCTCTCAGAGAAGCTGAGGTAATGTGGTGCATCTTGGATGAGCCTGCACCAGTTTGCTTTGTTTCTACTAAAAATGATTTTTCATCCCTACAGCACATTTCTGCCTTTCCTTTCTGCCTTTGCAGGCTCTTCTGCAGACACTGCAAGAAATAAGGAATGTTTCCCCAAGTTTTCTGGAAATGGGGAAGTTACTTATCCCTGCTTACAGAATAAGTTAAACACTTTCCCTTAATCTTAAACAAAAACTAGGGATTCAATTTTTCCAAAATGGCAAGTCCTGGCTTTATTCTGCTCCCACTGGAGAAGTTTATTTCATTGTATTTACACAAGGCTCAGTGTAAATAAATACCTTTAAAATCCAGCCCCCTGATTAGTACAGACATGAAAAGAAATGTGGAAAATGGAAGTAATCTACGGAAGCAATACACGTGAATCAATAATGCCAACCAGTATTTATGGATCTCATTATCTCAACATGTGCTTTTTAGGATCATTTTAAATTACTATTAAAAATAGCCATAGGTACATTTAAAATTAATATTTTAGAGTTCAAATGGTCTGCATTTGCCAGTGCAGATATGCATTTGTTATATAGCTCTATTAACTAAAGGAACAAAAGGTATTGCAGAATATAATAGCGTTCTGCGGAAGAGATTTCTACAGGAAAATGATTCAATTATTCTAAATCAATTATTACAGGAACAGCTTCATAGCTGTACATCAATCTCCTTATGTGTCTCTAGTTCTTTTGTCTGCTACCTGTGGATATTTAATTGGAATTAACGTAGAAATATATATCCCACTAGGAACAAGATTCAAATAGTTTGGATCATTTTTCTTGCTCTAACTTCTCTTTGTGAGGCACACATGAGGGACAAGCTAAAGCCATCACTTTGTGCAAGCAGCAGCAGTCAGCAACAAGTTTTAAACATAACTCCAGGTTCCTCTGTGTGGGACAGCTGGATTGGTCACGGACATCACCCTGTGGAAGAAACCCACACTAAGCACAGCACCCAAGCTCTGTGTCCAACAAATCTGACAGCCATTATTTGATCAAGAGTCTTCAAAAACAATAGCAAAGTGTTTTCCAAAAGGAAAGCAGACTCTTCAAGCTCACTGTCAGCAAGAGAAGTGAGGGCATTTTTCTTTAGCAGAAGAGATGCAGACCATACGATTAAGAGGCATGAGGGACACCTCAGACAGAGTATTTCTGCCTCTGTAGCCAGCTTTGCAGGTTCCTGTCAGACTCACCAACCACAGGAACATAACATGTTAATACAGAGTCTGTACTGAGAGAAACGAGATCCTACCGTATCTGATAAGCATCTGCTAACAGACCACAAGAAGAAGAGCACAACAGTGAGCACTTCCTCTTTCTTTTATCAGAAGAGATTGTCTCCATGCCTCTCCCAGACCCTCCACTTCTCTGGAAGCATCAAAGGAGTCATGAAATGAATTACAGAGACAGCTGCTTCTTGGCTGAGAACATACCAAGGGTACCTGCCTGCCACATGCAGCATGTGGGATGAGGAAAAGAAAAAGAAGAGAAAAAAGCTTCATAGAGAACCAGCTCATTCACTTCTATTTCTCTGAAGAGATCAAATTTTATTCCTGTTGGTCCTTCTGTCAGTCTCAAGGGGTGAAAAAGAAGCCTTGATATACCTCTGGCAGGCCTCATAATGAAAAGGCTCTGCAAAATCCCTCTCAGATTTAGGACATCCCCAGAGGGCTGTGCAGTAGCAGTTGCAAGTGGTTAAGAAAAGAAATAGGGAAAGAAAAAGGGAAAAGAAGATGAGGAAAAGGAAGCACTAAGGAGACAAAGGAGCAGTTGAAACAAAGATTATGTTAATCATTTGCATTCTATGCTGGAAAGTCTCAATCTTACTCTGATCTCCTGAGGTGAGAACAAAAAAAAAAAAAAAAGGAATGTCTTAGGTTGCCTGATTAACTGGTAACTCTGGAAAAAAGCTTGTGAGGAGGGAGAGAACTAGACAGCAATATGTCTCAGTCAAGCTGAGTCAATGTAAAAAATATTGGAAATGACTACTTGCCCCTAACAGCATTTTTAGTGGTCTCATTTGCCTTCTAAAGGGGCAGCTGACACTTAAAAACTAGCATCACCAATGGAATCAACAGGGTTGCAAAGAGAGACAGGCTTTGGATGGAGATTATGATAAAAGGAGACTGGCATTTCCAATATCAATAGAGCCTTGATATTTTCCAGCCTGCAGCCCCCAGTGCCCTGGGGAGCTGAGCTACTGCCACATGTACTGCTGTTTGCTGGCACTGAGGGCTACATCCAGCACACACACTTCCAGCCTAGTTATTTTAATTTATGCTACAACACTTATTCTCAGAAAAACAAACTTAACAACTTCATTCGCACCACACTGAAGGAAAGCAAACTTCCATGAATCTAAAAGATACCATGCTGGTGATCATATTAATGAAGTTATGAAATATTTCATTAGCACATCTTGGAGTATGAATAATTTCTCACGGAATTTCACTTGGCAGCCTCCTTCTCCCATGTGGCCCATCAAGATAGTGCATTATCTTTTAACTTCTAGAAAATGGAACTTGCAGAGGATGATTGAAAGGCCAGAGTTGTTTATTCTAGAGGAGAGGGTGAAGGGGCTGTGTGGCGATAACCTCCAAGAGCGCAAAGAGCTGGTGAACAGAAGGGAATGTGCTGCTTCCCATGTGTTTTGTGTATGAAACAGTAAGGAAAAGGATTAGACATAAGGCAAAGATTTCTAAACACAAGGACAGAAAAGCATGTTGCTTCAGAAGTTTATGGAGTCTCCATCACGGGTAATCTTTAAAGACAGCTTAGACAAACTGAAGTGGTGCACGGTTCAGTGGGAGCCTCCTTGGACTCCATTGTTTCCTAAGTTCCCATCTTTTCATCAATATTCCTGTAGAATTCATACAACTTTGCCACATATGGCAAAAAATAGCACTAAGCAATTTATACTTAATGGATTCCATAGCATGAAGAAGTTGGAAATGCAAAAAGCAGAGAAATGCAGTCTTGTAAAGATACAGAACCCCTCTGTGCCAGCAAGAAGTTCAGGGACTGTATTTGTGTGTACTCAAATACATTCCTCGATGGGTATGATTGCAGTGCTGTTCTCCCCTTCTAGGCCATCACTAACAGAGCAATTGCAGTCACTTCTCTTTCGGACCGGTTGCACTTCCCATGTATATCACACATTCATCACCAGCTTCTCCACTGGCTTATCATGGCCTGATTCAGGCAGTAGATGAAAACCATTCAGTGTTACTCTACTGAGACCCAAATCATGGCACTGCACAGGATGGTGGTAGTATGGCTCACTTTTCTTCAAAGTATCTGTTATTGCAGAGTTGCAAAACTCTCAGGTATGTGTGCATAACCACAGTCCTTATTTCCCTTTGGAACCAGTCTAGGTTTCCATTAATTCTCCTAAAAAACTTCATTTATCAAGGGGTGGGGGGAGAAGAGTCTGTATGCAAATTACAATATTTCTAAGAAAACTCCCTTCTCTTCAGCACAAGAATGAGTGGAAAATCCAGTCAGTTTCAGCCCGTGTCTTTATTTGACCCTACAGTCTTATTTAACCTGAGTTATTGGAAAGAAATCCAAATTAGAGCATAAAGGCTGACCAGGGATGTGTTCATGACCTCACAACTAAACTGTACAAATAATTGAAATTGGCACCATGTACCCTACCCTTTAGAAGCAGAAAAATTACCTTTCAATTCTTTGGAGTCCGTGATAAAGTCAAATACCAGAAGCCAGCAGCATCCAATGGGACAGGCAGGCATCATCCTGCTGTGTCCTTTCTTCTCTCCTCTGGCTATGAAGTTTTAATGTGTAACCTCCATTTAATCATCACCTTTGTCTGCTCTGCATAAGGGAATGTCAAGAACAGCTTTTATTACTGCAGATTTATTTCCCTCTTGATAAGCTCTCAGCCAAGAGGCAAATCAACAATCTGAGTTTGATTTCCCTTCTTCACCCCAGACTAATAGTACTATAACTACAGCCAGGTCCACACCTCTATTAAAATTAAACCTACCCCTGTGCCCAATAAGTGCCTCCAGCAGGACAAAATAAATCTAGGTAACTATGAGTAATGAAATCATGCCGCAAAAAAATTGAAAATACCTGTCAATCCACAAGAACAAGTGGTCTCTCTTTTGAACCCAATTCATATACAGTCTACAGCCACAAGGATTTTTTTTGGCTCTCCTTCAAACCTACTTCAGCAGCAAAACAGACTATAATATTTCTCCATCCAGGAAAGCATTTTAAAGCCTTTTTTAACCTTCAAACCACAGTTCAGAGATGTTGTCTGACCTCACTCGTTTCCTACAGCTTGGCAAGTTTGAGATGCCCCATGCACTGAGCCCAGTAAACACTGAGGGCTGCTGTGGCACCCAGCCATCCACCCTCCCTGCTATCAGAAGCAGCACCCCCTTGTATGGGCAGAGGAGAATCCTGACCACATCCACACTGGTCTCGCTGATTGCTGGTTAACAGTCAGGAATACCTCAGTTGCACAGGGAAACTGCTACAAGTGAGAGGAAAATTACCGAGCTTTCTAACATCATCCAACCGGTCCTGAATCAAACGTAATCTTTTCCACTACTACAAAGGAGTTGATGCGAAATAGCTCAAATATCTCCTATAATTTCAAGTGTTATTCTAACTAGAAAATTCACTATAAGGTCACTTGTGACTTTATGTCACACCATTGTAATAATTTTTACTATGGTGCTCACATAAACATGTACAGAGAGAAAATTTAGCTCCTTTTTTTACATTTAAAATGTGCCTTACTAGTCAGTTTCCACCCCAAGATGCAGAATGCTCATTTTCCTGGAAAACATGAGGTTAATCCAGCTCTAGAACAGAACACAAGAGGAGAAAACAGAAGAGGAAAGCAGCCCTCTGTGACATGCAACTACATGGTGTGAATGAGTGAGATCTGGGTTACTTAAAACAGCACAGTGCTGCCACTTTGACACATTCACAAATCATGAGCCAGATCCCTAGGAATTCCAAACATGGCTTAAGAACCATGAATTTTACAAAATTAAAATAGTGTGGATTTCCTGTTATTTCCCTATGTGTACTTAAGCCATCGGGATCACATTTCAAGCTACATTTCCCTTATGACACTCTTGGCTAAAAAAGATTTCTCCTTTATTTTCCTTTCACACTGAAAGTGAGATGTTTCTGCACTCACTCTCAGGGCTGGCACCATGGCACAGATGTGTTTGAGAAGTGGAGGCTTGGGAGAAGACACCTCAGCTTAGGCTTTGACCACGTGACTCACCTCTGCTGTTTGCAAAAAAACAAAATAATGAATGAAATAAAAAATGAGCGTTGAGGGAGTAAATCCTTGCAAGAATAATCAAGCTTCTTGTTCCTCTGCCTGTCGTGTTTCAGCATGAGTTTTAGTTGTGTGAAGTTACTGCAGTACTATGGGTAGAACTGGTGAAATAAACAACTATACCAGAGGTAGCAACAGAGGTTTTGTAGAGTCCCCAGATGACTGGTGGTACCAGCTAAGCCCTAGAAAATTCACTGTCTTGTATCATAATAGGTTTCCTGGGAAAGACGTTACAAAGACCCCCAGAGGAAGCACAGTGTGCATCTGCTCTGCTGTTACCTCTTTGTTCCAAGCACTCACACACAAGTAGTTTAATGGCAAAGAAGAGGTTAAGAAACAGCATAACTAAAGCCCCAAAATTATTTCCATGAAACTCAATTTTTCTCAGTTAGTAAGAAAATAAACTCTTAATCAAAACCAGCATGCTTGTGCTTTTAATTATATTCCCTAACTGTGAAAAGAGCAATTTAGCATCATGCAATACAATATTAGACTGACCTTCAGAACCAAAATTATATTAAAATGTTATCAATTTTCAAAGACTAATTAAGGAGCACAGAGAAGGTGCTCCTTAGGTGTGTAAATAAATCTTCCTGCCTCTCAAAGCAGCCCAGCGACTCCCAAGGTGCACAGACTTTATCCCTTCACTCACCTCTGAGTCTCTGCATTTGTCCCCTGCCCTTGCCTTAGCCCCCTCCTGCTCCAGTCCCACTGATGGGCCCCAGTCTGAGCTCCAGCAGGTTCCTTTGCTCACCATTTCCAGCTGCTCACAGCCTTTCCTCCTCTCTCCAGCAACAGTTCCACAGAAGCCCACACAGGCACCCCTTCTCCTGTCCCAGAGCAGCAGACACAGAATACCCACAGAAAATCAGCTGTGAGCCACCAAACCCCACACACTCCTTGTTGCTTTCATCAATACTTGTCACAGATGGAATGACTGCACAGTCTGATGGGAATTGGACACCTGGTTCACAGCAGCTCTGCTGGTTCCTTAGGGACAGGGAACTGTGTCTCCCTGCCTGTTTCACTTAGGAAAATGAACTTTGGGATACTTAGTCATCATGAGCAAGGGACAAAGTGCCTCATTGCCATGGAGGAGGGAAGTGGTATTGTTGCTTTATTATAGGGGACAATCCAATGCATAAGAGATAAATCACATTTAGCCTACACATTTCACATACCTAAATCCAAAAACCCACACATTTCATGTACCTAAATCCAAAAACCTAGGCATTTCATGTACCTCAAGCTCACCAGCAACTCTTGAAGTTGTACAAGAGCCAGCCTGGATCAGAATCAGTGCTGATACTTGCATCAGGAGCTCCAACCCACTTCTGAATCTAACATCTCCCAAATAATGACATCAGCTGTGTGGGACATCACTTATGCTTTTCTCAACATCTTGAAATCTCATTTCTATAATGAAATTATCAAGAAATGACATGTCTACTGAGATAGTGCCTTCTTCATCAGCAAAGTGATGATCAGAATTTTTGATTGATTAAATACTTGCAGTTGACTACTGCACTTCAATACAGCCTTCAGAGATGATACTTGGTTAAAATCAGATGTATTTTATATATTTTCAAAATGCAACCAGGTATAATGTATGCCCTGCTGCTGACAACTGGAAAGAAACAAATGCAGTCACTAAGTAATGGCTAGAACAGACAGGTGGCTAAAATATTTTGTGATGGAGAAAATGGTTGGATTTCTCCAGGGCAGTTCCATCCCCTGGAGTCATTATCACATATGGACTTTCTTGTTACATTCAGTGCCTGGCATTTTCGTATTCTGTGAGGACTTCATTTAACTGACATCTATGAAAATAAACTATATCACCACTAACCTGGATACCTGGCTTTGAATTCTGTCTTTCCTTTTCCCAGACCTGTTACTAGAGACCCTGAACGAGGTATCAACAGGCACGATGAGATGGCACAGCTCACAGAAAGTACCTCCTGAAGAGGTGACAGCATTTCTGCTGTGCCAGACCACACCAAATTAAACCCATCATCCCTTCAAAGCTGTACCCCACCTTGCCACTCCAGCAGATGGGCCAGGACTGCACACAGCCAAGAGACATTGCTATGTGCATTAAAAGTTTGTTGAGGGCAAGCTTCCCAACCTGAGATAAAGAATTAGCTATCAAGGATGCACTGTCCATATGCAAAAGGTATCAAGTAGGCCTGTAACAGCTTAGCTTTCAAAAACAAAACTTCATAGCATCTATGAGAAGCAAAGAAGAGGCTTAATCCATCATGGCAACAAAGCCCTGTGAAGACACTTTTCTAACATCCTCATTCCCCTTAAGCTGCCAGAAGCCAGATGTATTTGAGGAACATGGAAAAAGTCCGAAAGCCAGATCCACATAGTCCAGAGAACAGTGACATAAAAGCACTCAGTGAATAAATTCAGAGTCACCTGAAGAAATAGACAATTTCTTTTTTTTCTCAAGAGATTTATTTTCACTTTTTCTAAGTAGTTGAGCAAAATCCCTTCCTTTCATCAGTGGTTTCAGTCTATTTGCACAAGATATTCTAAAGTAGGCAGATATAATTACACAACCAAAATGTGAGGACCCCTTTTCAAGGAAAATGCAATTCTCCCATCTACTTATTGGAAGTCAGGGTCAGACACTGACAGCCTGATTTTGCACCCAGACAAAACCAACTGCTTTAACCCGTGTAAACTGCTCCACAAACCAAAGTCTGACATTTCCCCATATTTCATCTTAAGTTTTTTTTTTTTCCCTGCTTTAGGGAGGACTTCAGGTGTTTATTTTCATCTTTTCTTGAATTTCCACTTGTTTAATTCCTCTGATTCTGTCACTTTGATTACAATAACTGTATTGTGTTTAGAGAGCCCAAATGCAAGGCTCATAAGACCATTCCTCTTGTATGGACTTGATGTCTGCATACCTGAATAGTCCCCAGCTACTGAATTGTTCAAAGGATTTGTGACAGTAAGTATGGTTCTATGTGTGCCTAGAAGCATTAGGTAAAGAACCCCAATATATTATTTACAAATAAGGCATCCTTTTTTTTCCTCAGAATCATCAGGATTCTTCTGATGGAAGTGCTGAGGTTGACTAAATTAGTACAATTTATCAAATGGCAGTGCTACAAACATGAAAGCTCTCCAGGCACTATATTTAGGCTCAACAAGCATCAGACTGCGATTAGCAAAAGTCGCCAAACCTCATCGCAGTGGAAACATTGATTGTACCCCATTCCAGATGTCATTAATGTTTTCTGGAGGCCTGCTGCTGCCAGTCAAGCCAAAGCAATTCTCTGCAGTGGCTCAATCAGCTGACATGATGTGGCTGCAGATGTTCCAAAATAGCTGTTGTTTTACAAAGAACTAAATTTGTGAAAACTACAGATGTTCTTCACCCTACTTTTAAACAGCTCTTGACTATAGAGTCCACTGTGTGTTCTTGTGGTTAGCGACCAGTTATGCTGCATAGGAAATTACCCACCCCAAAAGAATAAAAGCTGATTTGCAGCAAGCAAAGCAAATTCTAGGTAGTCCCAAATTTACTCATCCAGCCTATTCCATTCTTAGATATAATAGCAAAAGGGATGGCCAAGAAACCAGAAAACACATTTGCTGAACCTTTGGAACTCCTAAATCATGGTAAAGACCTCAAGGCAGCTCTCTTAACTGCATGATTACTGACTGAAATCTGTGCTTAGACTTCACTGCTCCTCTCCACAAAACACCCTGTAGCTTTCAGCTGGCAGGGCTGGAATCCCTTGTTTGGACTTGAACATGCAGGGCTGACCAGCTTAGCATGGTCTCCAAAGTCTCCAATTCCTTTGGTTGCCCTGAACAATTCAGGAACAGACTTTCCAACCAGGATCTGCAGTCTGACAGGGTTTATGACCAGAAACTCTGATCAGACTGTCCTGCCTGCCACATATCACTAGATGTGGAGGAAATTGTGGAACAACCCACATGTGGAAAAGATTACTTGCATTATTAAAAAAAAAAAAAAGAGAGAGAGAACATACATCAGAGTTGCATCTTTGGCTAGCAGAAACCAATGTAATTCCATTAGCTGGGTATTTTACCCTCCAGGAGATCTATAAACTCTAAAAACTTTCACCCAATAACACCTCACCACAGACAGTGACGTTGCTCACAGATGTCTGTCACTATCTTACAGTAAGAAGGCAGTAAAAAGCAGAAGAGCTGGCAACATTGAGGGACTGAATCTGAAGGAGATTGAACGGGTTTTTTTTTTCTTTAGATAATGAAAAAGATTGAGTTCTAACTTCAAAAAAATATTTTTATTGATAAAAGTTGGAAGATAGGATGTAGCCTGAGCTTTATCACTACTCTAGCACTTTATGGGATAGTGGTATTTGCCTAGGTGCTTTCAGGTGTGTGATTTAAGAACCCAGGTTAGGCTTCACTGTACACTCAAGGGGGAAAGGCAGGTGCTCCTGGAGACCAAGTCAGAACAGCCGAATTATTATCTCTGAAGTGACAGGGGTTCTGGAGACTTCCTTTGCTTTGTCCAGCATTCTGAGAGTACAGCTTCCCTGTGCAAGGAGCAAACACCTGTCCTTCCTCCACCTCTTATTCTACAGCTCTTGAAGAAAGAAAAGCTGACTGGCTGCCCCAAGCACCCTGCCACTTTCGAGCACTGTAAGGAGCCTCACATGGGCTGCTGATACTGGGATACTGGAAAGTAACTCACAGCAATTAGCAAAGGCTCAAAGAATACCTCTACCTACCTCTACTACAGCTTTTGCCAAGCCTCATCTGGTATGATATTTGCCTATCTTTTGGAGATGTGCTCTGATATCAATAGCAGAGAGAAAACACAAAATGTTATCACTAATCACTCTGCTCATTTCTTATAGGCAGTAATTTGAGAAAAGCTCCTAACATGCAATCATTAAACACAATTTTTAGACTTTAATTTAATTCATGAAAGATACCAGGATCCAGGAAGGAAGAACTTAGACCACAAGTCATTGTCTACAACAGGTGGAAGAAAAGGTGTCAAGATACCCTCTCACCTCAGGCAGAACAGACAGGCAGATTTCCTCACCACTTTGGCAGAGCACAATGGAAGAATAGAGACATAAAATGAATTTGAGTTTCTTTGTAAGGTTAAGGGTACAAAAGTTCATTAAAACAGCATTTTAACTTTGATGGTGAAACAGAGTTTGGCTGAAAGGCTCCCAATAATTAAGATTACTGGCCATCCATCTATAACCCATTTTAGACTTAGTACATTTTTCCCAATCCTTTTGGTCACATTGGTCAGGCAGAACAGGTTTGAATACTGGCAATATTTTCCTCTCAATGAAGCAATGAAGACACAGCAGAATTCATATTGGACATCAGCCAGAGAAATTACCAGGATGAGGTACTAGTGTTTTGTGAAATGAAGACAAGAGGTATCTTATTTCCCTCCAAGACTATTCCATATCAGCCTAAAAACTTACAGAATTAGGTCTTAGCAGTAGAGCAATCCAAATGAAACACATGATGTAGCTGGTTTTGTGATTTCACTTCTTGGCCAGAAGGTTTTTTTGCAAAATCAGCCATTTTTTGATAATTAAAAATCTTCAGCCAGTCATAGCAACAGATTAGATAATCCAGGTGCTTGACATTCCTGAAGGACTTCTTCTAAACCTTAGCAAAATACAATAGACTAACACTTTTTTTTCTACCAGAACCCATTGTAGATCTGTCTTCCAAAAGGAACTTACTATTACTAGAGCTTAGGTTTGTCAGCAGCTACATATTAAAAAATGCCTGTATTAGAGACAAAATATTTTCCATCTCTTATTCCCATCTGCACTGAAAGTGGAGGCTCTGCCAGTGGAGTAGAAGTCAGTGATTGGATGTGATCTCCCCAGTCTTTGTGGCTAGACCAGGGGAAAGCACAAGCTGTTCTGAAAATTTCCACGCTGAAAGAAGGATTTAGTTTCTATATATTAGGTATTTTGCTTGCAGACAGAGGTGACAGGTAATGAGCTGTCCTCTCTTTCTGATACTTTCCTGATTTAAGCTTTTCACACAAAGGAACCAATACATGTGTTGTACATATTCCCTGTGTTCATCATTGTCAGGTAGAAAGACACACTCTGAACCAAAATGAATTTTCTTGAAAATAAAGAAACATTTCCTGGGAACCTGAAGGTTCCATGGTCCTGTCTATGCCTCTCTTTTTTTCCACTCCTCTTTTTCCTCTTCATTTCTTTTCTAGCCTGCTCCCCCTCTTTTTTTACCCCCACCCTGTCTGCCCTTGCGTTGGCATGAACAGGTTTAAGAAGGAAGAGCTCACTTGCATCATTTACAGCAAACCAGCCATAATCAGACACGCTTGCAATAGCAACACAAATCCTCAGAAGCCAAAAGGAGTACAGCTGAGTCACCCAGAGCACACTGACCACAGCCAGGAGTGACTGAAGGTCTGTGGCAGATGCAGCACTTGGGCAGGCAGCAGGTCTGGGGTGGAAGGAGCCCACACACTCCCACGAGAAAAAAAGGTTACCAAAAGGGTTGCCATGCTCACTCTGGTGACACCAACCCCTGTCAGTCTTGCACCCTTCCCACCCACACTCTCAGTTTGCTCCCAAAAGCACTTCTGCCAAAATACTCCTGAGTACAGAAAATCTGCACCTCTTTCTGTCACAAATTTGGGCTTCAAAAATTAAACAGATTCAATCCTACTTCAAGAATTAAAACCCTTCCAGTGGGGTTCCTTCATTTTTGTTTGTCTTTATACTACCATGCACACTTCTGAGTTGTCTGCAATGTAATAAGGGGAAATTAATCCTAAATAGGCTGTCAAGCTCTCATATCTTTAACAGAAAATGTGTATTGCTTAAAGCAAAAGAGAGTTGTGGGGCAGGGTGGGAGCAAAGACTGACAGACCTACTCTGAAAAATCCTCTGCCTCCTTTTGCTTACCTGCCTGAGCTAAACTGTTGGGGCTTTGTGTTTCCTATTGTATTTGATGACTTCCCTAACACCTAAAGCACTCAAAGAAATGCAGCTCAGGGCTATTTCAGGTGTTATTTATGTTACCAGGTATTCCAGGGAAATCAGAGGAGCGTGAGGCCCTGAACTCAGGACTTGCAAGGTAAGAAATTTTCAGCTCTCTCTCAAATAACAGTAACCTCAAAGGACTCAAAACTCTATTGTTCAAGTCAGTGGGAGATTTGACACTGAATTTTTTGAGAACATGCCAAGGTCCTAAGAAGTAGTTAATTAACATCTCTCCAGGAAATCTGAAAATTTCCTTTCTCATGAATTTTAACAGAAGTTTGTTGAATGATTCTCAGATTTCACGTCTGCATATGGAGTATTCTCCTGTCTTTGGCAAGATTAGATCTCCACTGCCATTGCTTTTCTTTTTTGGCCAGACATTTGTCTTGGTAAGCCTGGGAGAACTGTGTTTAGGAGTAAATATTGTGAGAATAGCAAATTCTCTGACGAGAAAGCTTCACTGAATAACTAGAAA
Organism: Ifrita kowaldi; assembly: GCA_013398055.1. Lineage (NCBI taxonomy): Eukaryota > Metazoa > Chordata > Aves > Passeriformes > Cinclosomatidae > Ifrita > Ifrita kowaldi. The sequence continues at coordinate 142,694 of VZRS01004232.1, forward strand.
CAGCATTTTTTACTGTAGCTTTGTTTTCATAAATTAAGAATTAGAGCTTGGAAACCCAAATCGGAAGTGTTTGAACTCGGATTTTCCCGCCTCTCTTTCAGTCCCAGGCAACATTCTCGCTTGGTTTATGTTTTCTTTGGGTAAAACACTGGTCCCACTGAACTCAGTGGGAGCACTGCCATTTATTTCAGCAAGGCCAGCACTTCCTTCCCAATCTCTTGGAAGCCACTGTGGTGTGCATGCAAGCTCGCCTCGAACAGCAATTATCTGTACTTCTCTCTTTCTGTAAATCATTGTGAATTCCCAGCAGTACTGAAACGACAAATATGTTTCTGCTTTGTGTCTCCCTTTAAGCTGTAGAAGCTCTCTTAAGCTGAAGACCTTAATAAAAAACCAACTGATACAGTGTTGCAGGAAACTCTCATGAACTTCTGATGAAATAGAAGACATGCCTTTAAACAACACTAAGCAAACCAATCTAGTCGCTCCAAGAACCACATCAACTTGAAAACAGCCTTTTTTCCAGACCACCTGAGAAATAGATGAATTATCCTTCCCACCCATGGTCAGCTACTCTCTTTCATGGCAACAAAGGCTTTTTAAAGGGAGCACCTGGGTCAGAGGCTCCAAGGCCACTGAGCAGATGCAGCCACACCAGAGACTTTGTCAGGGAGGCTCCACACACACGGTCCCATGGAACCAGCCTTCACTTCCAGGGAACTAAAAGCCTGTTTTGCTGATCAAACCCCGAAAATAGAAAAGCCTGAGACTGAAATGGACTAAGTTGTGGATGTGGCTGGTTCGGCACAGCTCACCAGGTACAAAGTTGATGTTGTTACAATCTACCACAAGGCTGACTCACAGTGGAAAATATTTGCTTTATCCCAATGTCCAAAGCATCAGGATAGTTGTGTCACATCTCACTTATCTAGCAGGAAAAAAAGCCTACAACGACTTTTGTTGAGTTCTGGTACCTACTGTGTCACCATCCAAAAACACCTTTAACCAGAAGCCACACTTAACTCAGTCACCCCCAAAACAGGGTAAACACTGAGCTTCCAATGTTGTTTGTCTCATCCTCAGCCACATTGAACATCTATTCACATTGCCAAACTATAGTACTTTTATAGCAAGTGATTTCTCCCCACTGAAAAGGGGAATACACAGCCCCTTATTTTTACAAGCAATTACCTTATTCAGTGGCATTTTCATAGGGCTCAGTGCATTTAACAAGTGAAAATTCAGCAGTATAAAAAAAATTACATTGAAATGAAAGAGCATTATTTTGCAACTCTCCTCTGTCTCTTCACACTGTTCATCAGGTCTGATGCTTCAGTCATAAAATTTACGGTTTGGGGTGATCTCTGGACTCTCAGGTTCAGTTAGTTCCTGCTTGTTGAAAGGAGAGTAGGTACACAAGATGCAAGAGGATGTTGTTAACACTTTTGAAAACTTCTCCTCTCCAAGCAGAGCTTACTGAATCCAAGCAGACTATAGCAGGTTTACAAAATACAGCTCGTGTTTTACATCTAACTCCATGCAGAGTTTGAGCCTTAGGCCAAATGATCCTATACTATGGAGAGATTGGTGGGAATTTTGCCCCAGAGATTTACTAACTGAACATCCTATCAGGCAAACAGATTGGCAAGGAAGGGTAAGACAACAAACTTCTTTTACATGGTGAAGCTCAATACTTACATCATTCATTCCCTACTCAAGAAGGATATATTCAGATGCCTACACAGGAAAAAGTGCTTCTCCTTGAATTTTCCAAAAGGACTAGGTACTAACCTCCTCCTAGGAGCAACAGGCAGGAACCTGATCACTACCTTAATCCCTCTGAAGTCAGCCTAAATCAGAAATAAGCCTGAGTTAACCAAAATAGTACAGTAATTATTTTGTAACATTTCCTGTCAAAGTCCTCAACAAAATTACTTTCCTTACCTATTCACTAGCTGTTCCCTAGAGTTATTCCTTCTTCTAAATAACTTTTTAAAATATTTGAGGAAATTTGTCTCTCTCAAACATGGAACAATACAAGGAGTTTGCAAATCTTAAAGCAACAGGTTCCCACATAGCTATTTTGGGGTCGCATTTGAATGGCAGTCAATAGCAAGAGTCAGAAGTAGTGTGAGGAAATTGTGCCGTCACGGCAAGGAACATCTGAAATAGCCCTCCAAGTCTCACTGCCTTGGACTTATTTTTATGCAGTCCTATCTAGAACAGAGATGTACATGTATTATTCCACCTATTTAATAAGTGACATTTTTTCTACCAAATTCATGCTGCGAGATATTCACAAGCTGAAGCTTCCTTAGAAGGACCACACTGTCACTGAAATACCTACTGATTCAATAAAAATATGCCTGGCTTATACACTGCAAGTTTAGTTGAAACCACAGAAGCCAGGAATTCAGGTATTCCACGGACCATTGCAGAAATATGATGCTTATTTTGTTGGACTGTGAGCTTTCTAACACTACCTGATTAAAAATTTGGCTTCAGCTATGTGTATTCAATTATCTGACTGAAATCTAGTTGAAGACAATGGAATTTAATGAACTTCATATTTGTTTTCTCATTCCACATACAGCACCTGCATCTTCAATCTTTTCTGTGTTAATTCAACATCTGGAGAGGTTAGACATCTGCTGGGAAGCAGAAGTTCATAGTGCTCTGTCATAAAAGATCAACATTTGACCAGTGACATTTAGTTTTAGAAACAGAGAGAACTCGAAAGTTTTTTCTGCCTCTTTGGAAAATATTTTACCTACTTTAATTTCTACAGTAACAAGTTCGACTGAAGTCTGAAACTTAGTCACAAAGTTGAAAATCAGACTTTTTCTTTTTTGTGAATAACCCAACAGACAAAAAAAAAAAGAATACACATTTACACATTTTTCAGGGGAAAAAAAAAATTGCTGCTCCTCTTTAATGGCAGAGGAACAATATTCTCTAGGTGAAGAAAGTTCCTGGTCTTTGTACCAAGAGCAAGACCAGTGAATTTGATACTATCAACTTCAGAACCATAATGACAGAGAATGTTAAATCCAAGTTACGATTTAGGCATAAAAACTTGCAGAGATAGATGGGATTCAAACAGAATTACAGCTGCAAGAGATTTCCCCTGAAATTTTACTCCTACTCCAAAAAAGTATCTTTCATAAAACATCCACTTCTCCTGTACCACAGGCACTTCTACCACCCAGGCAAAGGCTGCAGAAGAAGAGGATGTCCAGATCTCTCTCCCCCACCCACACATATTTTCTGTGAGATTCTAGATCTTCAGTCTACATGATATTGTGAAGAAAAAAGGTGAGATGCTCCCAAGTTTGAATTCTGAACTACAGCCTTTCAAATACCCTAGGAAAATTATCATTTTAGTGTTCACATATTCCAAAGCTCTCATTTCCAAATATCATTTAACTTCCAAGCACCAGTAGTGGCTGTGGGAGACATTCATTAGTATTGGAAAGTGTTTATTTTTTGTGAAAAGCCATGCAAAATGGCACACTCTTATGATACATACCTGTGTTATGTGAATACTTGCTTTTTCACAGGTTTGAAGTAGCCTACACGGAAGTGTCATGGAATACAATATTCCTTAGCACTGACTGTGAACATCATATAACAGCTTTTCAAAATCTGTCTGGACAAAACACCGGAGAATTAACTGCACAAAACAATCCTGCTTTGGCACGTGTTCAAACGAACCTCCACAGTGCCTTTCCATCTGTAATTTCTAGGATTTTGCAACTGTTTAGGGATTCTAGATTCATAAATTCCTTGGCCAAATTGGCAACAGGCTGCAACAATTTCCCACCCTTAAATCAACTGCAGACCACAGACCCCCCTTGGAACAGTACAGAGGAATTAGTGAGAGCTAAACCAACGAGAGGATAAGGTGCAGAGCCCAGGTCCTCAATACCTCCCGTATTCCTCCAGTGATGTCAGCACGGGAACATGGGGTGTGACAGCACAGCTTGGGATCAGAATGTCAGTCACTGCTCCAACACAAATGGTTTGGCTTTCCAAGAACAAAAGCATTCTACAAAGAGGGGAAGCGGTGTTTCTGTAATATAAACTCAGACACCATTATTGTGCTGCGCTGATACATTAACTGACCATTATTAATGAAATACTTATCTAACATAACTGAAGGATTCCATTTGTTTTATGACAACTTCTATGCCAATAAAAGCTGCGCTTTCAGGGGTACAAAGGAAATTAAGACATTCAACAGAACTCATTATGGAATTATGATCATCCTTAAAGTTAACTCTTTGCTGTGTGGACTTCTGCTCCTCTCTCAAAAGGGGTATTATAAATGACAAATTCAACCCCTTTATGCAGAAGGTTTTCCCCAGCCCTAGGGCCCAAGGGGGGGTAGTTTAACATTGCTTATGGGTTACAGGGGATTGTTACATTCCTTATTTGTCCTATTCACTCTCCAAAACAATCTCCTCATAACAGGTCCCACATTAACACACGCTGCATGTCAGGGGCAAGGAGCACATCTGGAGGGTCCACAGTTGCAGAAGGCTCTCCCCAAATCCCCTGCTTGGGGCTTTGTACGTAACTCCACTCACATTAATATTACTTCATGAGCAGAAACTTCACCCCCAAATACTTTACTCAATCTCCTCAGGGCTTCATTACTGAGGTCTAGAGCATATGTCATCAATTATATTGGAGCAAGCGAGCACAGACCACAACAACCTTCGAGTAACTGCACTTCATTCTGGCCTGTACAATGGCCTCTGGAACAAGGGCAAGCAAAGCCTGAACCAGGTTTTAGAGGGCCTTTGAACTAGGAAGGGGAAGAACTATCAGTTTCAGTAATCACCAATGAAGTTTGGTTCATTTTGGCTTAAATACATTTCACGCACTTTCCCTCTTCAGTCTAGGTACATAAAAAATATAAGACTGTAGGAGCTGAGAGATTGAATCAGTCCAAAACACAGTAGATGCCCACAAAACAGCACAGAAAAAGGGAATAACATGCATTGAAATATCCACTAACACTCACAGGAATTTGTGCAGCAGGACTCTCCTGTCTGAGGCACTTTCTTTGCATTTGGTTTTTCTTGGTAGATTTTTCTTCCATGAATGACGTGAATCTCCTTTTTAAACCATGTAAGTTTTTTTCACTTAATCTTTCAGTAGGGAAGGCCACAGTTTAACATCACATTATGGGAATAACTCACACTGTTTGCTTTGAACTTCTCACTTCAGTTATGTAAGTTCCTGTTAGCATCAGCTACTCAATTTAAGTCACAGCACAGAAAGTGATCTATTCCAGCATACTGAAGTTACAGAAAAGTGACTTCTGTTCCTTAGCTAAAGAAGAAAAACCAAAACAAAACCATGCATACAAATAAGGGTGCCTACACAAAATCAAACAGGCAGGAGGTACTTGTGATATGGAAAATCACTGTATGGAAATAAAATTAAATTATATGACACTGTACAGCACATGTCCTTGGCACATGGGTGTAGGCAGTAAAACACTAGACTGTAAAGGGTGCAGACAAGTTATTTCCTTCCCCTACTACATTTTGATGCCATAAAATAAAATGAAAGATACTTTGCCATTGCTATAAATACCAAGGAGAGAAACAAACAATAGGGTTAGCATAAGAATCATCTTTAGAACTAATGCATCACTTAAACACATCTGTAGTATTCTGTATGTCAAACATTAAGAGGGAATAGAATTTGAATCAAACTGAAATCCATCAAGATGATAAAAGAGACTGTCCCAAGAGAGTCCAGAGTTTGTTGCTTAAAATGGTGACGTTAAGGTGTCCTACACATTTATCCATCAGATCTTAGTGTTTTTCCTGGAACTTAAATAAAAAAGCCTGAGACAGTGAACAAAATTAGAACATAACCAGAGCATGTAAATGCAGGATCTCCTAGCTAGCCCACCATACAATGCAGCCCACCTCATAAACCATAGTTCAATAATACTTCTGTATATGGTGATATGGGTTATTGGTCATGGGGTATTAACACAATGATGCCTGCAAATGGGAATTTTACGTTCTCTTAAAATGCACTTGTCACTTCACTTGGTCCAATTCATTGTTCCTTGCTGTTATGGATAATTATGGGTGCTGTCTTATATTAGGCAAAATTACAATTGATGTGAGCAGGGATTTTGATCAAAATGAGCGTCTTCTGTTGTTCTGTTTTACTTCATATAAATTGGTGCTAGAATTATTTAAAAGGAAAAAGTAGCCCAAAAAACAAACAAAAAAACTAAACACCTGTTCCCATTCTTGGTCCCAAAGCATTCACATCAGCAGCAATGTTTTCAATCACCGTCAGCAAGTTTTGGGTTGAGCCCTTATACGTGCACCTGCTACTGAGCAACACTAACAGACAAAGAAAAGGAGCTAATCTTTTATCCAAGGGGATTCTTCTGAAATCTGAGCTCACTCCTTACTTAAGAGATCTACTGGTATGAAGTCATTTCACAAATACTGTGAGATTGCAATAGTCTACACCAGCCCGAGCTTGAAAGCTTTGGTTGGTTCTAACCTGCTGTTAGATCTGGCTTTGTTGAGAGGACTTGTCCCCCACCGTCCCACCCCTTTTGTAACCCAAGCACCATTTGCTGGAGGTAACAGGAGCAGGAGGATGAATGTATTTACTTACACTCCTTCAAAAGTTATCTTCTGGAATCTGGTTTTTATGTAGCTTGGTAGTCTTCCAAGTGCAAAGGATTAAATCACCAGGAAGTGCTATCTTCCCATTTTCAATTCCCGTTTAAAATGTGTTATTTTGTGATGCCATCGGATATCAGTGGTGATGCTTGGCAACATTACATATTGCTGTTTAATTGCCTTAAAAACTATTTCCCTGGTAGTATCGTTAATAATACCAAGTCTAAATTGGATTAAGCACTACACTGCTATAAAGTTAATTCACTGTGATACTAATGAAATGTCATGTGAGGCTTCCTGTAAATCCAGCTAAACAGTCACTGCCAAGGATCATTAAATCAATGGCACATTCAGCTATTCTGCTTAGAAAGTATTGTTTTAATTGCTAGCAGGTGATTTTCATTAATGCAAGCATCTTCCATTTTACTGACTTTTTAGGTCGGATGGCAATGGAGCCTTTTGTAGTTCAGTAATGACAATACTTTGCCATTCCTAGGAAAGGAATGAAGCTCACTTGAGAAAGGGATTGAACAGGAATGGCAAAATTTCAGTCAGAATATTCTACTGCGTATTTATGAAGCACCCAAGTAAAAGACCTGCTGTAATGCTCAAGCAAGCCAGGAGGCTTTGGCATGAACATCATCTGAAGCAATCTGAAGTGTTACATATCTGCAGCTCTTGCAGGAGATTTCCCCCTGGACAGCCAAGTCTGAAAACCCTCAGCCTTCACCTCTCTGCATGAGCTTACTCAGGTAGAAAACAGCAATAACACTTCCCCGCCTTTGTGAAATATTTCTAATTCACTGGGGGAAGGAGTGCAGCTGACACTGGAAGTGCTGGGCTCAAACACCGCTAGAAATGTTTGCTGAGTGGTTAAAAGTGTGCCATGATCTTCACCTGCATATCACATTGTTTTAAGTTTATTGCTCATATTCTCAGACGGTACTATCTTTAAATTTAGTTTTGCCCCTGATTCTCATTGGGTTTTTGCTGCTTTCTCTCTTATTTTTCCAAAATTACAAACATGTGAAAAACAGCCTTTCCAGAGTATCCTTTGGCTCTGAGCTTTGTTCATAGCAACAATTCAGATTCTGAAGATCTTGGCTCCAATCTTAAACAGATTCTCAGACTGCAAACAATTGGGGCAGGGGTGAGAAGGAAAACTGCTTACTTAAACAGAGAGAAAAGGTAAACAGGAACACCCAGAGGAGCTCAAGACACAGACACCCACACACCAGCTGTTGCATTTTTCAGATAAATAAGGTAAGAGATGACACAGGCCAATTTACTGTGCAGAGGATAAGTGGGGAAGGCAGGTGTAAAGACAAAGGTGAGGCCATTTCACCCATCTCTGAGACTGCTGGAAGATACACAACAACTCCCACTACCAAAGCTACCCCTCAGCAGCCTCTTATTACCTTAACAGCAGGCACAGGCTGATGCACTTAAAGGGAAAGTGAGAAAGTTGTGCACATCTATGATTTAGCATTGGCTGGTCCAGAAGCTGGTGAGACTCTTGTAGACTTCAGTTCCAGTGGCCTCTTTTGAATGTCCAGGAAAGGAACTTTTCCCAGAATCTCAGCATTGCTTGCTCCTGTGTAAGTTAGAACTTCTGGAGCAGGCTCTCTCTCTCTGCACAGTACTCTGGGCAAGGCAAGACAAGACATCTCTTGGAACACTGCCATGCTCTGCAGCATCTGCATGAACTGGGGCAGGTCTGAGGTTAATAGAGCCCCTCTTTCCTACCAGCCATGACAAAAAACAGCCAAAGTGTGGTGTGGTACCAGGAAAATCGTTGCCCATTTACTACCCTCAAAAACCTCTGACTTCTGATCTGCGTTCAGCCACATATACCTTCAGATCTGAGGGAAACACTCAATAATGGAGTGGAGAATTTAGGAATGTACTCATAGCCACTTACTTATTTTGGTCCATGTATTCTATATTTTACGTTCTACATTAGATAAAAGGATGTAATTCAGTCTGAGTATCTTATGAGGATTGGTGGAAGAAAGCAGGATTTCACCCACTTCAGTGAGATCACACAATCCATGTCTCTAAAGGGGAGGCCAACAGGGCAGAAGTCTTACTGCCACTAAACTTCAGTTGTAAACCCTCCTTTCTTCTTAACAGCTCTTCTGTATAATAATTTTTATCCAACTCAAGGCAAATATAGAACCTCATTTCAAAGAAACTCAATTCAGGGTCACTTTTAGTAATGACATCACTTTAAATCTTGCTAATTTGACGCATAAAATCATTGCTAAAAATCTCCCTTTCCTCTCCAAGATATTCTGCAGCAATACTTGCTCTACTTGGCAGCAGTCTTTCTCTTCTCTATGACCCTGCCTGCCCAAAGTACAGGTAATACAGACAAGCTGTAAATCAGAAAGCATTTACCAGTCAGATGTCATTCCACCCCTCTCTGATTTGTAGCCAGATTTCCCAGTGGGGGGTCAGAACCATTGGGCAATTCTTAGGAGCAGGTAAAGCATCCCTGAACCACCTGTGGAGGATTTACAATTAAGAGCTAATATCTTTACCAATGAAAGAAAAACTCTTCTGTTAAGCAACAGGACTCAGACCTGGTTTTCTATCCCCGCATCCACCTGACAACTTTCAGGGATATTTTCATTTTACGCATAATACTTAATTTTTAAATAACATTTTTAAGGATTCCCCTACAAAAATGCAGACTAGCCCAGAACACCACAGTCTGAAATCCTCTCACACCAATTTTTTTTTATAATAAAACTCCTTCTGGTTAAGCACCTGCCCTCTGATTTTATAAATCAACTGATGAAGGTCACAGTTTCCTACAGCTGAAGTCCAGTTTGTGTCAAGTACAGCAAAAGTGTCTCAGGGACTGCTGTGGCTGTTGTTACAATTACTGCAAGCTCTCTGCTGGCCTGTGGATGTTTAGCTTGTCTCCTGAGCAGTCAGCGTAGCTTCTTGTTATGAAGAGGGCAAACTGAATAACAAGGAAGTCAAGGACACTATAAAGGAGACTGAAAACCAGTTGCTTGGCACTGATTTTGACATCAATACTGCGGGAAGCAGAGAGTGGCCTTAGTGCAAATGTAACATCTTTGCCACAGCTTTCACTTTATGAAGCTGTTAGGTTTAGCTCATGCCTATAATAGACTGTGCAAACGCTGATTCTCTTTATTGATTTGTATACACAAATATATGCTTGCTCACACTAGGAAAGTTAATTCATAAGATTCTAAGCATTCAGTTTCAGCACAGAGCTTTAACCTAAAAGTCCAGATAAGCTGAGTTTCATTTTGACAAAACCTATACAATGGCAGTGATGTTCCTATTCCCTCATTCTTTTCACCACATACCCCTAGATCAGGCATAAAAAGCAGAGCGCTCAGGATAAACACATCTGTTTGTGTCATGTGCTGCCTCCTCTTCATTTCACTGTAGCAGTTATTCTTTTATCATGAATGCCTTATCAAACGTCAACTCCACATCTCTCCAGACAATTAAAGGCTGTAGATCATATAGTAAACTACTCCACTGTCAGCTGGCATCATAAACCACAAGGAGCCAGTTGTTCAGGATGTCATCCAGCCTCTGACCAGAGGCAAGATGAAAGCTGAACTCTGACCTGAGGGAGTGATTGAGAATATACTGTTTGTCACTGTCTAAAGAAAACATGAACCACCTCCACTGGCATCCAGACTTTCTAAATTTAGTTCCATGCTGAAGTCCTGAGATTAGTGAAACCTTTCAAAGAGGAGATGGTAATGCTTTGTGTTTTACCCAAGGACAAAGTTTAATCATGTTCCTCCCTAGGGGACCTTACAGCACATTTCTAAAATAATAAAATTCCGGCTGTGTAAATTTGGACAGGAGACATTCATTCAGATTTTTTGCTCATAAAAATGAGATCAGCAATCTAAGTGTGTCAGTTCAGAAATACAGCCTGCTAAAACACTCCATCACAATATCTGGCAGTTTACCTTTAGATAATTATGGTGCTCTCTGTATGTGTTTTCAAACGCTGACCGTCCATGTATATATTTCACACATTTCTCATGACCCAGGAGGAGCTGCAGTTATGGAAACATTCGAGTCAGAACTGAAAGCTTGGTGCTGTTGCAAGTGACTGGCAATACCTGTCAACCCATGCTGGGCTTTGACATAATTTCCAAATGCCCCACCAAGAGGATGAAAATGCAGCACCTCCTCTAAAACAGACATTCTTGGCAGTCTCTCTTCCCTCATCTTCTTCATTTTCCCTCCCCCAGCACACACTGGGAATTAGGCAGTGTGGTGCTCTCCACCCCAAATTTTGCTACCTTTTCAGAGGGGAGCCTGCAATCATTCTACACCAAAGTTTGTCCTCCTAGTACCTGCCTCTGATCAGTTTCTTGCACCTCCCTCTCTGAAATAACTGGTGTTAACTTTTAGCTTGGGATCCACTGCTGTAAAATGTGGAGCTCAAGTCCGAGATGGAAGTTTAATGCAGTTGTTCCATTTCCTCCCACACAGACAGGTCTACAAGGTCCAAGTCAATGGACAGCAAGACTTAAGGATTCAGGAGCTTGATATTTATTCATCTGCCCCTAAAGTTATCCCAGTTTGCATGTGGGGCTTCAGCCCTCGTCACTGAATGCAAAGGAAAGACTGAACTCTTCAGAAATCCTGGACACACAGCTTTAGAGGGCATCCTCTCTGCGAGGCAATCTATGTGAAGATTTCCATAGCTGATGAAAGAAATTTCATTGGTCTTTTTTCTTCCCAATTGAGCCCAGTGTTTTCAGCTCAGCCCAGAAACTAGGAAATATGTATATAGAAAAATCCAAATTATGTAAATTTTAGGGCATTAAGCCCATTATGACTGAGTATGAAGGCTTTCTTGCCCTTCTCTGTTGCTGCCTGCTTGTTTGAGTGCACACTGCTGGCAGTGTAACCTCAGCCTGGGCAGCACTGACTCACAGCAGTGTCACAGTGAGAAACCTTACAAAACACACACCTTTGTGCACATTTATGCCACGAGGACTAACATCTGCATGGCCCTGCGTGACTGCAGGAGTCAGTCAATGTGCGTGAGCTTGGAGGAGTAGAGTCTCCAAATGTCATGAACCAAATAAATGGCCCAAGGTCAGAGACAAAGTCACTTCACTCTGAAATGGAAGTTAAAGAGTCCTGACTAAATTCTTTGAGCTGACCACCCAACCATGCTTCATTTCACATCCTTCTCAGGAGTCATTAAATATTTCTTCAAGTGCAGCATAAAATTTGCTGTATTCAGTGACTAGTTTTTATTCTCATACCAAATTTATCAATTCTGTAAACCAAGTTTTATTAGCACTCCTTCCCCCCCAAAAAAAGAAGTTGTTTTTTTCCCCTATTTTATTGGGAAAAAAGCTAAGGGTATCTTCTTCCCTGTAAGACATTCATTACTTATATATCCTCCTAATTTAAAACACAGATAGAAATAGTTTTTTTGAAATCACAGCAATAAAAGATGACCTTGCCAGACTTAAGTTTGTGTTTGGAACTCCAAAATTGGTTTGGTGAACTCTTAGAAGATATTTCTGATAGAAAAAGCCATTGCAGTGATATTATACTGTATGTAGGAAACTACTACGTTGCCTAGCAATTCCCAGCTGCTTCACCATTAAGGTTTTAAACGTCATTTCTCTCTGTTTGACAAGCTCAGCAAAATCCACAAGCAACAAAACTGAGTCAGTTCAAAGTGACTTACACTGTGAAACGTCTCTAGTTTCCCACATATCTGCAGAATTACAATATTTTGCTTTCTCTCTTTGCAGTTTTAATTACAACACTAAACTGTTCCACAAAAAAACAAACAACAACACATAAACAAAAAAGAAGATTATGTGCTTCACAGCTTATCATAATGCAATTACACCTAGGTGACAGGAGCTGATATTCCCTCTGCTAATAGCTTAACCGTAATAGGGAAAGAATGTGTGTATATTTACTTTACTGACTTGGAGGCTACTGACTAAATCAGAGCCACAGTATTGACCAGGCACTATTTGCTATTTCCAGGTTTCAGCACAGAGACCACTATTCTGCATATCACAGAGCTGTCTGCCCTATGAGGCAACAGAGTCTAAATACCTGGGGTGCTAAACCTCACAGACCACAGCACACACCTCCTGTGCAAGCTCAAAAGACCAATCCCTTCCCACCTCCCTGTTTTCACCCTGATGTCCTATTCCTCATACCAGCACCACCCTATTATTTCATGATACAGCTTGTGTCTGGTGCAAATTCTAGATCCTCCACTCATTATTTCCCCTGTGGGGCTTAAAAGAGCAGTAGATGTTGCATAAAGCCACAAGGGAAAAGAAAAATTATTAAGATAGCAGGGGTTTGGAATCCAAGTTGCTGCTTCCCATCAATAAAGTAACACCATTTGCAGTCAATTTCAGTTTTCTCCTTTTTTGCCCCCATTGTGGGGTGAGTGACAGTACTGTAGCAGCACAGAATGTGCACATTGATAAATAGAGGAATGAGAAGAATTTCATCTTATGATGAGAAGTGATCAGAGCTAACTGTCTTAAACTGAAGGTTGACTTCTTGATGAAAGATATAGCCCCCTGGTTCAAGCAGTATGTTAATTTATAGATGTGCACTAAGTTTTCATGCAAATTCATTAATGGGAGCTACATGATCAAGAAAATAAGGTTAGAGCAGGGCAAACATTTGCAGTGATCAATTTATCTGACGTGTTTAGCCACTATTGTGCAAGCAGTCTGCCTTTTTAAAGACAGATTGACCCACTTCATTTTGAAACAGCATTTGAGCTTTCTGAGTTCTCATGCATGGGTTGCTGTGCTGCCACATGGATTGCTTTTTTGTCCATGGCATGCAACTGGTTAGATAATTTGTTCTCTGGACTGGTATGACATTTGCATGAACACTTCATACAAATTACTTCACCTCTCCTCAAGCATTGTGCATGACCATTCCCACAGACAAGAAATAAAACAGGACAAAAAAATCATCCAAGGAAAGAAGTGATCCCCATGCAAGTACGTGGTCACAACTACACCTCTGAAGAAAGCACACACTTGCGCATCAAAAAGCTGGATGCATCTTGCAGTAAGGTAATCATCTTCCTCTTACATGCCCATGTCAGAGGAAAACACTGTTCTGTTGCACAGCCAAGCACCACCAGTGCTCCAGAGCTGCAGTGACAGTAAGACAGACCATGTGTGGGTAGCATCCAAACCCAATCCATAATAACTACAAGGCAGCCCCCCAAACTGATACAGTAGTCAAGAAGGCAATATTGCTCTGAAACCAGTCTTTACCATGCCAGCCAGGCATCAAGAGGGAGGAGTTTTGAGCACGAGACCTTAAATATCTCAATCTCCTGAAATCCTCTAAAATGCTCAATTAAAATATTTCCTTCACCTTCAAATTCCCGTTCCCTTCTAAAAAGTAAACTAACCCAAACAGTGGAGACTAAGGCATCATGTATTCAATTGGAAAAGAAGTGTTTTTAATTAAGAGGAAATTGCTTTCAGATTAAATGAAGGGGGAACGACAAAAGGAGAGGAGGAGAAAGAGGAGGAATGAGGAAAGATGCCCTAATTGCTCTCCTGTATTGAGAACATGTATCCTCACAAAAGGATTTCCTGCTCTTCAAGAAAGAGCTCTTTGATTCATTTAAATAGTAACAAAGCATGAATATGACCACAATATTTTCACTCCTATATGTCCCTGCCATAATTACAAACCCACCAGGTTTACTGACCTTAGCAAGAAGGATATTGAAAGGATGGGAAAAAAAGCCTTCACATTTTATTGCTTCCAGTCTAGTACATTATAGTAAATTACAGCCAGGTACTATTTGTAAAAACTTCACAGCAGAAATCAAGAATATCTGTTGATGCCTGAATTTATCTTTATACCCATGAAATAATTCCTATTTAGAAAATTGTAGTGTTTGTCCTAGACATCATATAATTTACAGGTCTGCTATTAAGCCACTGACATTTTTGTGCTAACCTCCAAAAACGCTGCTAACCCTACAACTCTGTAATGTTTGGCTGTATTATTCACAACTTTTAAAGAAAAGACTGACTTTGGGGAATCAGGACAGCCAACAAAAGTCTATTTTTACCTGTAGAGAAAATAAGAAAGTCCAGTAAAAAGCATTTGAGCTCCCCATTAGCTGTTCAGTATGCAAGGCACCAAACTGCATCCACTTATCTTGTAACTCATCAGTTTTTGTGGGCTACTGCCCTTTGCAGAGGCTCGTGGCTGGTCTACAAAGTGTATTTGAGCCCTAAGGGTGTGAGCTACTCCTGACCTTTCACAGCTGACATAAAACAGCCGAGCTGTCTCTCTTCTCCTAGTCACACACAAACTCTCCTACAGAAACATACACATATATTATACCTCCTTTCTCAGCATGAAAGCATTCCTAAAAAATAATTTTCTTACTCTAGTAAGTAAGCATTCCATCTTTTGCTAGCAAAACCTTGACCACCAAAATTTTATAGCGACAGAGCTCTCCTGTGGCAGTGGATGAGGCCTGCCATAGTTCTGCATCCTCTACTACAGCCTTTTATGCTGTAAACCAGACTTAGACCATTTCTGTGTCTTGTGTCAACAGAAACACTCTGTGGTCTACACCATCCACAAATGCTCTGTCTTAGCCTTTAACCTATTAAGAATAGCTGCTACAGAGCTAGAAAACCACTCCAAGTAACCCAAGACACACTTCCAGAGGACTTCACCGCCAAGACCGGAAAAGAGAAAAATACCACTCAACATTACTAAAAAAAAAAGAAACAGTGGAAATTTCTTTTGCTTCTTGTTTGAGTCGCACCAGACTGTGCCCCAGAGTAGCAGGTCATAGTGAGAGGTTCATTCATTGGTATTCAAAAGCCACCAAGGAAGACCCTTTTCTTCTGGCCTCTATAAACATACAACAGGAAGGGAAAGAGATATCAATATCAAGAACCTGCTTACCAGCAGGAGCAAAGCAAACTTATTATAATGCTTTCTTTACCTTTATTCCAGAGGTATCACAGCAGTTCCAACACTGGTCTTGAAATTCCCCCTGGCTTTGTATTCCCCTGACATCCTGTGACCAACAGGCAGAAAATGGCATTAAAGGATGGGGTGGGTGAGAATCATCCTCATTAAATGCAAAGCCAGCAGTTAGAGATAATAAGGCACCAAACAGCAGTAATTAGTAATAATAAATAATAGCAAGCACCTTGTTTCTACCCTTGTTGCTTCTTTAACCAAAACCACCTCCTGTGGGGAGAATTAAGAACAAACAGCTGTGGGGCTAGGATTGAGGATTTAACAGTAAGGCCAGTAAAGCAAGTGTTGTAAGTCTTACAGTCCTCTTCCCTCACATTTGTAGAAAGCAACCAAACGATCTATTTATTGATAAATCAGACACAGATGTGGGCAGGCCCCCTGCAGCCAGAAACCCACTGCTTGCTTTTGCAGAGATTCCAGGGACACCTCACAGCCCCCTTAAGATCTGACTTTTTTTCCAGCTGGTTCCTTAAGGCCAGGTCTTCAGCACGCATAAATCATTCCAAGCTCCAGTGAATCCCTTGCAAAACCACCATCAACAGAGAAACCGACCCCTTTTACCTCTCCTTGCAATCCCAAGTGTTTGTTTCTTTTTCATCCAGCAGTTGTGCTGCTGAATGCTAATGAGATGAGAGGTGATTCATTCCCAAACAACCATCTCCAGAATAATTAGCATGAGCATCTAACCTTCACTGCCCCTGCCTTTTTAGGTACTACACATCCTCTGCAAGCCACAGATACTGGGATACTGTGGGGAGTATTTCGGCTGTATCCCAGCTGCAATTATTTTCTCAAGCATTCAAGACATTTTGAAGAATCACAACCACCCCTTAGTGTTCTGATGGAAATGAAGTTGTTATTTTTCTATGTAATTATTTCATCATATTTATTACTTAAACCATCTCCAAGAACAAAAGCTACACAGCTAAAGCAAAGCTTCATTTCACCAGGTGCTCTCCTGACAGTTTGAGGAAAGCTATTTAGGAAAAAAAAAAAAAGAAAAAGAAACCCTTTTCTTTTAACATCACTGCTCTGACAACCACAAAGGCTGCCTGACATTCTTGATAGCTCTATTTATGATGTTACATTATCCTGCAACTGTGAGGAATGCTGTTTCTACTAACCAGGCTTAGGTCTAAATAGAGCTGTGAGACAAACTCTCTTTCTCTCTTCCCAGCCATGTGACCTCCTGGAGAGAGAACAAAAAGGGAATCGGAAACTACTGAAGGGTTGCAAAGATGGAAACAGGCAGTGTCCCACTTGGTGCCCCACCTCAGGGAGCCTCAGACGGGGAAGTTTCCCTGGTGGGGAAGCAGCAAATTTATCACCCAGCTGTGAACAACGGCAACACACACCACATGAAGAAAGCCATTTCAGCAGCTTGGATCCTTTCTAATACTCCAAGTAGAAGAGGTCTTGGACATCCATGATGGATTATGGCCTTTTGGAACTTAAAGACAGAAAAAGTAAGGCAGTAGATTCCAGAATAAGAGAATCAGAGCCTGTAAAACCCCAGGTGGCCAGCTGTCTGCAGTTACCAAATTTGCTCTCTCTTTTAGGCCTCCCCCCCCTCCCCTTCACATCCCTATCAAATCACAAAATCATGCACAAAAACTTCAGAAGGATGTTCAGATTGTCTCAGTGCCCACACTCACACAACATGTTTCTTAACTTCTCAAAGAATACAGATATGGTTGGATGAAGCTCCATCCTACAAACAGTGCAATAATATTTGGTGTTCATAAAGGATTTGTCATAAATAAAATATTTTCAAAGGACATCACAACCATTATCACCATTTTACAAATGGAAAAAATGAAGTAAAGTGACTTCTTCACAGCAGGGGGGAGCTGGAACCAAATATTCCATGTTCCTGCTTGATCATGCTGCCAAATACATCCCACCAGAGATAACTTTTTGTTAGTCTCTAGGGGAAGTTATAAGAAGTTGTGTTAGGAAATAAACTGGATAAATAGAGCAAGTGAAAAGGACTAAGATTTTAAATCCTCTGATTTTAAGGACTATGAACTGGGGGTTTTGGCCCCATTATTTAAGTGGTTTAAGTCAATTTGCTAGGTTTTTTAGCCCAACTTCTTAATAGAAAATATACAAAACAGAGCTGGTGTGATTGTGCTATCTATTCCCACTAGCGTTCTTTGAATCTGCTAGTTAATTTAAACCAAATATAGAAAAGGTGTGGAAGTTTCAAAGGTAATTATATTCCCATAGATCTTAAGCCTGGTCCCAGATAGGGCAGAGCTGGAACCAGATTAGTCCTGTCTTTCTTCTGTAAGTTCTGTCTGCTGACAGATATGGCAGCAGACAGAACTTACAGAAGAAAGATGACAAAACCATTTTTAAAATCTATTTTTGGTGTTCATTTGTTAATTTATCTTCAATTTCCTGTTGTCACTGTATGCATGAGTTTGCGTTTCAGAGTACTGGACAATTTGAACGCTGAGAGTCTGTCTAAAAGAGCAGCAGATTCTCATCAGAGCTATGCTTCCAACCCCATTGAAATCCATGTAGATAGTAGCAGTAAAAATAACAGCTTTTAACAGCTATTAGCTGGGTTTCTGGATGATTATTATCATTAAACAACTAGTTCATCAAATTAAAATAATTAATTGATCCAATCAAATTTCCAAATAAATGAACATTTAAAGCTTTTACTATTTTGTAATTGCAAGACAAAATTTTCACAATTTTTATCCCATTATGTTCAGAACTTCAGGGACTAAGCCTCCTGTGTATTATAAACACTTGGTCCTAATTTGACCAAGAATTTCCAAAATTAGCCCAGAAAGCCACCCACGTCCTGGGCTGCATCACAAGCAGCATGGCCAGCAGGGCAAGGGAGGGGATTCTGCCCCTCTGCTCTTCCTTTGTGGGACCCCACCTGCAGTGCTGCATCCCAACATATGAAGGACCACTGACCTGTTGGAGCAGATCCAGAGGAGGCCACGAAGGTGAATCAGAGAGCTGGGGCACCTCTGCTATGGAGACAGGCTGAGAGAGCTGGGGTTGTTCAGCCTGGAGAAGAGAAGGCTCCAGGGAGGCCTCAGAGCAGCTTCCAGTACACAAAGGGGCTACAAGAGAGAAGGAGAGGACTTCTGACAAGGGCATGTAGTGACAGGAGAAGGGGAATGGATCCACACTGACAGAGAACAGGTTTAGATTAGATATAAGGAAGAAATCCTTCCCTGTCAGGGTGGTGAGGCCCTGGCACAGGCTGCCCAGAGAAGCTGTGGTTGCCCCATCCCTGGAAGTGTTTCAAGGCCAGGTTGGAGGGGACTTGGAGCAACCTGGGATAGTGGAATGTTACTCGGCACACGAAAAGGGGATTGGTAGGACATGATGTTTAAGGTCCCTTCCAACCCAAACTATTCTACAATTCTGTGATTTCTGTGGAAATCTTGTGAAGCAGCAAATATTCCAGTTTCAAAACCCAGAGACACTCAGTCTAACACCATCATCTGAGGCCGAGGCTGTGTGCTCTGGTATGTTTTGCAATACTGATACGGGTAAGCTATTTGCTGTTTAGAGAGTTGAGATCTCTCAGCAGTTCTGATAGCAAAGTGAAGAGTGGAATACAGATGCAATGGTGTGTTCACTCACTGAGAGGTAAAAACATGGTTTGCAGAAAGCACATTTTGCTGGTTCTTGCTTCTAGAGTGAAGTCCCAGACATTCTCTTTGTCTGGTGACTACTATTCCAGAGGAAGTGCCAGAAAATGAGTTGTTCAGTGACATCTCAGCAACGCCAGACAAATAGCTTGAAAATTCACTCCAGGAAATGATCCTCTATTGACAAGGGAATGAACTGTATTACACAAGGGGGTAGATTCTGCTCACTTTTACTGTGGATTAACACCAGTGTTGCTGAGATAAAAATATGACCCCAAGGGCCGTTTCCATCTCTCCTTCTCATGATCCATTTTCTTGCAACAGAGCCATAGGGTTATGAATCCAGTGACTTATCTGAAAGAGGAGCTCCTAGAGACAATGAAGAAAGTTCTTATTCGAATGCATGGATCTTCACTAAAAACAGACAAGGATAAATTACTGTCAAGATATTTGCTTTATAATGTGCTCCATTGTCTCTCAGAAATAAAGACTCCACTTTTCCACACTTGCATGTGCAATTTAGCCATTACTGTATTGTACTTGTTGTAATGTCAATTTAAGGATCTAAATTTGCTATTTTTCAATTTTTTTTTTTTTTTAAATAGCGGGGAAACAAACTTTCTGTCTCTTGTTCAGTTTCTTTTTCCCTTTTATTGCTAGTTGTTCAATTTCTCCGTAACTCCAGTTTTTGTCTCAGCGCCCGGAAATTCCCTGTTCCTCAAGGTTATCTTGTCCTGCCATCTAGCGAGCCCTGTGCAGGATAACACGCCCTTCACCCAGGGACAGCTGAAGAGCTAAAAAACAGGGCGGGGGGCTTGAAAACCTTTTTCTCCTGTACATTTGTTCTTTCGCAAAACCTACAGATAAAAGGCTCCATCATGTTGTAGATTAATGTATCTTTTCCCTAAACAGCTACACCTTTTATTGTAATTTACCGTTTGATTTTGAAGAGGTTTAACAGGTTCCATCCTGTGACAGGCAGTAATTTAAGCGTACCCACTGGTGTATTCTAGGAGATGTTTTGATGCAGGCACGAGTGTCTCCTTTCAATAGGAGTGTTCCTGGGATGGGGACTTGGGGAGAAAGATTCTGTTGTGCCAAGGTGATGAAACTGCCAGGATGATGTTTCGATGGGAATCAGGCTACATAGATATTAACGACAAAACCTTTTGCTGTTTCAGGATAAAAACCAAAAATATTTCCTGCAAGCAGCTGAACTTCCCTTTGGTTAATAAAGCAGATTTCAGTCTCGTTTGGACCAGGTGGCCACTGGTTTTACTGTGTTAGATGACTGTGCTATACACACAACGCACTAATAAGTATTTCTTAATACACTTGCTGTCAGATCCAAAGCCCATTGCAGTCAATGAAAAGACTTTCAATGGCTTTAAACTGGCTTTAGTCCAGGTCCTTATTCACTACAGAATTCTTAATTGAAAATTAAAAGATGCAAGTAAAAAAAACAATCAGGCCTGAAAAGGGGAGAGCATTTTTCAACCAAAGTGCTACTCAGGTACATGTTAGGATTAGATTGGAATTAAAACCCCATGAATAAGATCATCACCCACAGGAAGCAGGGTCAGCACACAGCTTAAAACAAATACTAGCAGGGTGAAATATCCAGTTAGTGCTACTACTGCAGAAACCTTCTTTAAACAACACAAAGTATCTAAGAAAACACCACAGGAAAAAAAAAAGAAAACTACATCAGAAAGATCTCATATTTTCTACCTCCTAGAACTGAATTAACTTGCATAGAATGTACATGGCCTTGGTGAAGATTAGCAATTTCGTTTTTCTGTTTGTGTGGGACTTCCTGAAACACACCAGGCGATGTCTGAATGCACACACACACGAAAAAAGAAAAATAAAAACAGCAAACTGATCACTTCAATCTTTCATTATTACTATTTGTTTGGGTGATAGGTGGAAAACAGACACTACTCTCAAATCAAAACGTTTGGTAATTTCAGAGCTGCATTGCCAAGTTAGCATAATGCCTTTGGGGTCTGCCATGAAAAATTTGTTCACTTGAAAGTATTTTCTGCCTTGAAAAAGATTTTATAAGCAAAATCAGATTTTCACTTGCTGTGAAGGGCATAAAGGTTTTTATCTACATGGATATATACTTTCCCAAGCCCTAAGAGACATGATGTAAAAAAGTACTTGAAAATGTGCTTCTAAGCTACTTCCAGAAATGTAATATCCTTAAACTGACTGCCACAGTTCAGTGCAGTGCAAAAACATAAACCAAATCCAGAAGCAAACATCCATTTACACGGCAGAAAAGTGCCCTACATTACACCTATTGCAAGCCATTCAGAAAAGCAAGTTTAATCTCAAATCACCTTCCACGTAATCGTGCTCTTTGTAATAATGCAACATACAACCAGGGGTAAAAATTACTTTGTGGAAATGACAGCTACAGCCAGTAATAAATGGGGCTCTTTTCTTTATCCAGTTTGAGTTTATGAATTTCAACATCATGTTCTTTTGTAATGACATCCGAGGCAGACCCCACCGAAAATTTTCCTGCATCAAGGAGTTCTGGTTTATTCAAAGCACAAACAATGTTCTAAAAAACCTGAGTTTCCTATGATCATATTCTAGATATATTTTTCTACCTGTGTCTCCATTAGTAAGTGCTGAACTT
The DNA here is from genome assembly GCA_013398055.1 of Ifrita kowaldi. Classification (NCBI taxonomy): domain Eukaryota; kingdom Metazoa; phylum Chordata; class Aves; order Passeriformes; family Cinclosomatidae; genus Ifrita; species Ifrita kowaldi. The sequence continues at coordinate 164,698 of VZRS01004232.1, forward strand.
ATTGGTCAGTTTGCAATTTGACAAAAAGACTGGAATCCAAATGATGTTAATTTCTTAAAATTACATCAAACCCAGCTGGAATGAGGAGAGAGATTGATTTAGCATTCTGGAGAGAAAAAGACTGCAAAAGAGATTTTAGCCTGCTATTAGATATCAGCTACTCCACCCCACGCAGGGTATAATCCTCCCATGCAGGACATAAATCTTGAGAAAACCAAGTCTCATCAGCTCTGCTGTTGACAGGAGCTGTTTTGCCTGCGCCCTTGCTTGTTGTGTTCACAACTCTCCCATGCTTTGGACGTGCCAGTTTATTCGGTGGCAGCACTCGGGCCGCAGCTGCCTGAGCCACACAGACAGGCACTGGGGCAAGCCTGCAGGCCCAGCAGCTGGGCTGGGACGCTGTGTGCAAACCCCAGCCGAGATCGGAATCAAGCACTAACTAACACTACTTCAGGAGCAGTGACCTGTAGTAGGTTGCACATCTATCCACAGACAATCTCTGAGCCCCATCAGCCAGCAGCTGCGCCTTAAGACACTCCAGTTGACTCTGGGAGCCTGGTGGATGGAGCTCAGTGGGAACAGATGCAGGCAGGATCTTTCCAGGAACAAATTCCTGCTTACTCCAAGCAGAAGATATTAAACACAGAACTTTGCAGCAAAACTAAACCAAGACACTCCTGAACTTCCAAACCACAAGGATTTTTCCTCAAAGTTTATTAACTGCTAGAGAGGTTGGACATGGGTGTCAGAGACCACCTCAAACACGGAGGCAGAGAGACAGTGCTTTGTGTATCAGCATTCAATTTAAATGTGGTATAGTACAACTTTAATTGACAATTTTAGGACGCAGGTATTTATTAATATACTGGGGATTTGCTTTGTTTCCGTGCATTTGCTGAAGAGTCTCAGATCTAGTCAGAGATATTTTCAAGGTGTTTAATTTCTAGAATTTAGCCATTTATTTCTTCAAGTTTATGGAATTCAAGGGAAATCCTGGCTTTACTGAATTCACTGAGGAAACATCCTCACACTTCAAACTATCAAATAAATAAGGAAAGTACCTTGATAGGACAAATAAATCTAGCTGAAAAAGATTTTGAACATAGGCAAATTTCCGAGCAGATTTTATATCTAGGAAATCAATTCATGTGAAAAAATCAGGTAGAAATAAAGATGTATTCATTTTACCATCTCCCTTCACTTTCTTGCAGAGGGCAAGAGAGAAACATTTATCTCCTGTCTTCTTCGAAGTTTAACATCACATAATGTCAGGACCATGCCAAGGTGAAATTTGGCATAAATAGTGCAACACATCAATCACTTTCTAAAATTCGCAGTACATTTTCTCTGGTTTTTCTCTATTTCAATATTCATATCAAGAAGTCAAAATATATGGAGGCTATGCTTAAGGGCACTGTCACACATTACATTAGTGCTGTTGCAGACAAATTTTCATTGATTTTATACTTCCTTTTATGTACATATATATATATATATATACTTTTATATATTCTTTCAAATAAGCTAGAAAATATTCAGTCGTTTTGCAGTTGGGACCAGAATAGCATAAAATAAAAGTTCTACTGCAACTTCTGAGTTTGTTTTCTGCCATTGTCAACATTACCAGCAACAGCAAAAGAGCTTCTGAAACTCCCTGGTCCACACTCACATCTTCACACCTGTCTACTGACAAGCGTATAAAACTTAGCCAGGGATTCTTGGCAGGTTATGTCCTATAAGAAGCATCCCAGGTCGATTCAAGAACATGACAGAAATCAAGGCATGTCCAGAGATATCAGAAATTACTGTGTCTGGCATAGCTGTTGAATAAAGAAAAATCAGTGCTAATTACAATATTTTTAGGAGGGGGGAACAGGGAGAACAAAACCATCTGAATTTTAACCCAGCACAAATGCTGGGTTCCATTTCTTCCCACACTCAGAACACAAGACTGGCCAGAGCTGATGCCGGAGAGCAAAGAAGGAATTTTATTCCTTACCAGCCCAGTAGCAGGAGGGCCCAGCTACAGTCCTGGTATCCTTCTAAAAGAGGATACCCCTTTTCAGGACAGAAATCCTGCCCTGACCCAGCTGCCTCCCAGGCACTGAGCGTGGCTGTGGTCTTCAGATGAGCACCAGACTTATGCTGAACAACATTTTAGCCTGGGGATTCCATTGTGGTTTCACAATCTGCCCCAAAGATGAGGGGATGTTTCTAAAAGATGTTTGGATGTTTTGCTACCAGATTGTTCAGATAAAAGAGCTCCTTTGTGCAGTGCTGGAGCTGCTGTGGGTATTAAAGTTTTCTGAAAATGCTGTTGTAATAATTCCAACTTGCTGGTACCAGGAACTTCTGCCTTGTAGAGATCAAGGCACTGCTAAGTAGTGATACTGTGTCTTTAAACACAACCCACTTCACTGAGCTCAGAATCAAACCTTCACTGTCCAGGAAGACCCAGTTCTACACTTCAGATATGGGGTACTCTGTACCTTGCCTCCGGCAAATTTTTGAACCTTTTTTTTGCCAAAAGGTTAAAAAAACTCAAAACAAAACAGAATCGACAACAAAAAGCAACATAAGAAACCCCTGCACATTTTAATCCAGTAAGTGGTTGAAAAACCCTGCATCACCTGACAAAGGCACAAGACAGAGTGTGGAATGCACCCTCAAATCAGAAAGAGCTGCTGACACAGCACATGAAGTCATTGCTGCCTGAAGAGATCCTGGCCAGACTCCCACTGAGAAGCCGAGAGAGCTCCAGTTTCATTCTGATTGCTCATAGCAGGAATGTAAATCAGGGTGGCTCAAGAAAGGTGAGTGCAGTCACCTGCATATCAGACCTACACAGAGATCACACTCAACGCTTGCTCTCCTGTCCTCACCCGGAACTGTGAAACGCTCCACAGCGTTGTGCTCTCAGGGTGTCTCCTGGCTACACTTCCTCCCAGGCGGGCAATTTGGCAATACAATGTGAACTTTAGCTAGGAATTGGGATTTGAATAAGACACAACCGTACTGTAAGTCTGATGAAGTACTGTGATGGGTCTGAGCCTCTAGCTCCACCAGGATTGCATTAGTTCAGTGTGTTTGCAGGGGTATCAATGCACTGTCATAGCAGCGCAAAAGGAGAAGAGAGGTGGGTGGGAAAGGAGTGCAGTGAACTGCGAAATAATGTTTTACAGATCAAAATACTGATACTTCAAACTGGGGGCTTCCATGCAGTGGCAGATTCCACCCAACTAGCTGCACATTTTAGGAAACCTAAACATGGAGCATGCATCCTTTCTATCCCACCAACACACTATAGCTTCTGTGCCCTTACTCTGCATTCCTGAAAGTGCAGTCTAAATCCTGAGCAGCCTCCTGTAACAGATTCCTAACTTCACTGCCTAGAAGCTGGACAGCAGCACGAGGGAGGTGATTCTTCCCCTTTTCTCTGCCCCCATGAGACCTCCTCCTGCATCCCGTTCTGGGGTCCTCGGCACAGGAAATACATGGAACGGTTGGAGCAGGTCCAGAGGAGGCCACAAAGATGATCAGAGGGCTGGAGCACCTCTCGTGTGAGAACAGGCTGAGAAAGTTGGGGCTGTTCAGCCTGGAGAAGAGAAGGCTCTGGGGAGACCTCATTGCAGATTTCAGTACTTAAAGGGGGCTTATAAGAAAGATGAGGAAACACTGTTTTAGCAGGGCCTATTGCAACAGAACAAAGGGTAATGGCTTTAAACTAAAAGAGGGAGGATACAGACTAAGCGTAAGGAAGTTTTTTACAATTAGGGAGATGAAACATCGGAACAGGTTACAGAGAGATGTGTCAGATGCCCCATTCTGGAAACATTCAAGGCCAGGCTGAATGAAGCTCTGAGCCATCTGACCTGGCTGAAGATGTCCCTGCTCATTGCAGGAGCATTGGACTAAACAACCTTTAAAGAACCCTTCCAACCCAAACCATTCTATGATTCCAGTTTAGGATTCTATTAGGCTTTTCATATTCCATGTGTGCTTGATTATTCTCTAACATATAATCTACAAAACCAATTTGAAAGCTGGCAAGCAGGCACAAAAATTGTTCCTTGGGTTGAGACAGAGAAGGTCTAAGAGTGGGCAGAAGGGAACTGCAGGAGTGTTCATGCAATGTTCACTTACTCAGAACACGCCATAACAGATGACTGTGCTGAAGCCAGATGTTTCTTAACAAACAAAACCAACACCTCCAGCAGACTGGCCTTACATGTGATTTCCACACAGGTCTTCACATTTCTTTCCTTTTTTTTTTTCTGTCAAAAGTAAAACTTAACAAGAGGACAAAACCCCTTTGACTTCACAACAAAGTGAAGCGCATCGGAGCTTGAAGTGGGGAAGCAGACTGGCGTACACTACAGCTGAACAAAGTAGCAGAGCCTTCCCCCAAAATGCAAACTACAATGTCTCTGCTGGCCCGTAAAGCACTTCGATGACTTCCTGAACCATGTCCATATTCAAATGTGTTTTCAGAAATCTGAGCTTGCAACTACTACTTCAGGAAGATGCCTCCTGAAGCTACAGTCATGAGCTCTGAGGTAGCAGTTTGATCAGCAACTCACAAGAACAATAAGCACAGAGAGAACCCTGCACAGCCATGACACTCCATGCAGGAAAATTGATGGGGTTTATGCTGAACCAAACAGCTGGCAGCTTCTCCAATAAACAGCTTGGCTTCAGGGAAAACAATCAAAACCAGAGTGCCAAAAGAAAACAGAACTGTGCAAGTTCGGCTTTACTGTGTTATTTCAGAAGCCAACATTATAATTTTAACAGTGCTGTTGAGGAAAGAAGAGAAGAAATCTTAACGCTATAAAATATGGTATTTCTCATGTTTGTTGCAGGGCAATACCTGCTCGAATGGGACACTGTTGGTAAGGTTTTTAAAAAGACAAGGACATCAGGCCCTTCTGAGCTCATCAGCTGCAAGCCACTACGCACACTGTGCATTCTCCACTGATTGTATCTTCGGCTTTGTTTTGTTTGAAATCCTTATGTTACCACATTATCTATAGCCTTAGACAGCTTCTTGGCCCAGGCTCTGAGACTTTTGGGGGGTCAGGGCAGAGCAGTAGAGCTCTTTATGATTTCATGACAGACCACAAAAAACACTGCACAGCTCCCCGCTGGTTCTGTTTACACATTCTTTTAAAAATGCGTAACAGCTCCCGTCTGCTCCACTGCCTGTGCTGCCGAAGGTGTGGCTGGTGTCATCCCACAGAGGCCAGGAATCCCAGCTGGGACCTCTGAAGTGCACTCTCTCATGCTGGCAGAGACTGTCATGACTGGAATTGCAGAAGTACAAAACAGGATTACAAAATACATGTTTTGTGGATGATTATTCTAATATAATTCCAAATAAAAAACAGGACTAAAGCCTGGATCCATTGAGATTACTAAAGATTTTTGTCAGACTCTGAGAAGGGCCAGGCTTTCACAGGCAGCATTACTTTAGTTCACCAATGCAAAAGGATATCTATCCTATAGGAAATCAATACCATGGAAGATTTGAGACAGCAATAGATTTGAAAATCCAGTATAGCAATGTCTCATGTCCTTCCTGGTCTGAAAACATGTTGCTGGGCTGGTTTATTGGAGTAACCATGCCCTTTAGGCTAGGGCTGGGCTCCTCGCAGCATGGCACACAACTCAGAATGGCTAATGGCATCAGAAATGGCTCCTCACCCTTCGTGAAAGCAACACAATGCCAGAACACTGTGACAGAAAAAACCCTTGCAGCGTGGAGGAGAAAGCTGAGCAAATGTCATTCAAAAGAGCAACAGGAATGAGGAATAAGTAGTATCTGAGAATGCTCACGAGCTGTGCTGCTGTAGTTACTCTGCTGTGAGGAACTTGGAAGGAACCAGCTGGCTCCCTGCTCCTCTGCCCTACTGATGGGCAGTTCCACTGACCTCCATCCCAAAAGGATGGTGGGTGTCCATTGTCCCCCATCCTACACAGCCAGCAAGGCTTTCCACTGAGGCAATGTCGGGGTACACTATGTGGTGATAGAGAGACAGGCCCTGAAGGCCAGAGAGAGCCTCTTTCCTGGGCCAGGAGGTGACCCTGGGACTGTATCCAGGTCACCGGGGACGGGCAGAGAGAGGATTGTGAGTTTGTGGACATGGGTGGACCTGTGAGAGGTGATGATTGTAGTTTGTGACTTTATAGGGTATTGTTTACCTGTTACCATAATAGGCAAAATCTGGGCGCTACCCCAGGTGATAGGGGGGACACTGTGGTGAACATCTTTCCTGTTTATATGATGTTATATCCTGGGTGTGCTGGTATTTAGGGAGAATTCTGGCTGCGCAATAAACGACTTTGCATCTCCATCGTGTGTGTGGAGTCCATGCCCATGCGTGATCACTGCAAGGTCACTTCTAGCTGTGGGTTGTGGTGATCTGGACAATTGTCCAGCAGGGAGCAGAGTGAGGGGGATCAATCAACATGGAGAAAGGAAGAAGCAGGAAAACATCAATAAAAATTAGCTGCTGAAAGAGAGAGCTGCAGCCAGACAAAGCTAGAGCAAAGGCACACGTTGCTGGAAAAGCACCAGGAGGCTTGGCTGTGCCAGAAGAGGCTCTGCGACTGAACAGCCTGGAACACCACACCATGCCAGGGCCCAGGGAACCACCATAGAACAAGACACCTCAGTTGTAACCCTAAACAACCTTCCCCTTGCTATGAAAGGTTTATTTGATAGTTCTTAGATCCAGACTGCAGCTCAGTTAATATCACACAGGTTAGCAATTCTGGCACTGCCACAGTTATTAAAGGCAGAGCTAACCAAAAGATGAAAAAAAAAAATCATTCTTGTGGAAGGTTTTGATTCTTTAAATTTTTGTGAAGTTCTTTTCTAAGTAGAAAAAGAAAAAGCCCATTTAAACATCAAAACTTGGCTGTTTGATTCAGAAAACATAAGGATGAAGCATGCATGTCTTACTGCAAGAATGAAAGCAGAGAGAGGACAAAATTCAATGACACCGGGCTGATAGTAATCTCTTATGGAAGATCAGGCCTTAAGAACCTCCTGATATTGACTTGAGGGGGGGAAATCAATGCAACTGGCATGCTCTTACAGGAATGAAAGCACATCCAGAGATCCCCAAAGCAATGGGGGCCCATTCTGCTGCATCAATTTACTAATAAACACAAACCCCAGGCTCAGGTTGGCTGGGGCACTGCAGGGGGGGGGGGGAAGAAAAATTACAACCCAGAGTAGTGACAAGAAAATGGGATTTACTTGAGGTTGTGTACTAAGCAAAAGCAAAATTCCTATTCTCTGTGTTCCGCACACACGCTTGCAGGAAGCTGGTTAAATATACCTAGAATTAACTTTTGGAGACAACAAAAAATGTTATTTAAAATGCTACTTTTTCATTTTTGAGCCTTCAAAGAGATACAAAACCAGGCAACATGTTAAGTATTCTCAGATACTCCTATATTACCTCTCTGCCCTTTGAAACAACATACTAAAATATTTCACAATTTTTAATGTCATGCAGGGTGTTAAAATTCTTACAGCTTTCTCTGAGAGGCCACGTTAATGACTGAGGAGCATGGAAGATTTACTACTTATTGCCTTTCTTTATGTTCTAAGAATTAATTGGGTGGGGGTGTCTTGCCTGTTTTCAAATGTTCCTTTTCTGGTTTATGCTATTTGCCTCCCTTGTTTCAGGAGACCTTTTGAATATGGGATCTCATCAACCTTGTGTGTTCAAAGCTGTAATTCTAACTAAACTTTTGCAAAGGTAGATGTTAACTTTTACGCTAGCTATAAACTAGGACACGAGAAAAATACATTAAAAAAAAAAAAACCGATGAAACTATAAGAAAAAAAGAGTACCTCAAGCAACTCTGGAGGATGTGCCCATTCCCACACTTTGCTTCTCTTCATTTGACACCTTTCTTCATGCAGTGAGAACAGCTGCTTATGCCAGCCAGCTCTTCCTTGTGCAGTTTTGTGGAACAAGGCTACCCAGCATTGGATGACTCTTCAATTTCATCTGGGTTTTTTTCTACACACTTGAAGCTGATTTCTATGCTTTCCTTCTGACTTTTTTTTTTATGGCTGACAGCTCAGAATTCAAAGTGGAGCCATTCCTGAGTGGTAAAGTGAAAGGAAAGGAAGAATCACCAAAAAATTACAACCTGGTCAAGCAGTGGAGCTGTCAGAAATCTTCTGTAAACATCAAAAGATGCTTACAGGCCACACACACAACAAACAAACAAACAAACAAACCTGCAATTTCTTCAAAACAGAATAAAAGGTAAAAAGCACAGGGAGGGGTTTTCTCAGCCACCATGTCTCCTGAAACAATACTGTCATCTGCAGGTCTGGTAACTTCACTTATGAAAATTAATTGTTCTTTAGCTTTGAGTCTTGTTTGTTTGTTTTGTTGTGGGGTTATTTGTTTGGTTTGGGGTGGTTTTTTTTTCTTTGTTAGCAGAAATGGTGTCAATACTTACAGCTGGGGCCTCTGAGCACTTCTCATACTTCAGTTTCATTTTCACAGCAGTTTCTGAACCTCATTGAGGGATAAGATACTTTCTGCCCTTGTTCTGACACATTTGCTTTGTTTAAAGTATCCAGATTGAGTTCAGTGCTTACTGCATCATTTAGAAACTCCTCCTTGGAGGCTGACAGACATCACAGACTTGCTTTTGCACTCCTCTCATCCAGCAGCTTCATATTTAGGATCCATGAATCTTGCCAGTTTATCCCCAAAGCTTGAAAAAGATGGGAAGAGAAGAAATGGAAGAGTCTTATGTCTTTTTCAGAGCTTATTTAAAGCACAATAATTACATATATCACCCTCAAGCCTCACTCTAGAATCAAAGTATATTTTTCAGCTCCTTTCTTTCCTACCAGCTATGCACATCAGCGTATGATGATGTTACTTTTATACATGAGATCCAACCAACAAGCAGAAATTGCCTTCAGAAACATTCTTTGGGTACACTCTTTTTCTGGATACTTCCACCAAATGTGTTCTTCTTCACATAAGTCTCACAAAATAATTCCAACAAATATTGTCTACAGATGTATCAGAAACTCCCCAAAATGCTGCATGGATGGACCATACATCAACTGCATAAATCAGAGATGGAATTTGTCCAAAAGGTTTAATTTTTTACTCTTACAACTCAGTCTCACAATGCTACAAAAAACACTACATGCTTTTACCTGTCTGGATCCTGAATCAAGCTCAGTGTGACTGGTACTTGTTAAGATTCTGTAAAACACAGTGAGGAAACAACGAGATGAACCAAGCGGTCTATGAGTAATTCCCAATTTTTCAGCCCACCTGATGGCACTGCCACCTCCTGTGTTTGTGTCAGGCCTTACCCAGAGCAAACCAAGGCACTCAGAGAAGCCTTCACTGACTGCCCCTGCTCTTGTGTCAGCCCAACAGCTGAAAGACATGAGAATGGAGTCATAGAGAAAAAAAAACAAAAGGAAAACAACCCCACCACAATTTAAAAAAATGCTGGAAAAGCCTTTAAAGGAAATAATGAAACATCAACATCCTTCATTTCTTTGATTGTTTTTTTCACTTGAAAGCAAGTCTGTATGGAGTCCACCTCCCCAGCACACAAAGATCAGCAGGCCTGAAGTCAAAAAAAGGGAAAATAATTCATTCTACTGCATACTGGGATAGCACTTCCACTTATGGTGATAGTAAGTCATCTGCTTTCTAGATGACTGCATATCCTGTTGTGTTGACAACTTTAATCAGAACATTTTATTTTTTAATAATATTTGCATTTATTTTTTAGCAATGTTTCCTCTCCTTTTGTGCACTTCTCTGGACCCTATGGAAAGTGTTACCAGGCATGATAAATCCTCGATATTTGTGTTTAGATATGACCAGCCAACTTTTTTATGGCCAAGGGACTGCAGAAAGGCCACTTTGGGAATTGGTGTGCATTAGACAGACTCTTGCAGCATCTGCAGTCACCACCTTCCAGCTCAGTCTCCAGCAGACAGCATTGAGTGAGTAGGGAACAGAGCCAGAATAACCAGACCATGCTCCTCACAGACATCTCCAGGTACCTCTAATTCCTGTGGTACTACACCTGGATTTTCAAGCCCTTTCCTCCCCAGAAGAGTAGGAAAAAATAAAGTCTTTCTGTCCAGTTACCTGGCCATTTGCAGGGGTAGGAGAGCTGAGAACAGCCCAGGTTTCATGGCCAATACTCAGGTGCAGTCGAGCACTCAGTAGGAACCGGCAACAGAATCCTGCAAACACTCTGCCAAATGGGAACAGCACACAGAGAAGCAAGGAAACAGAAGCTTTTAAACATATTTCCTTTTCCCCAGGACCACAGAGGTTTGTAAGAAGGCAGATCTACACGTCCTCTAGAACCATGCTACCCCACAGGCAGGTTACAACTCAAAGAAGTGTCAATCTTGACAGCTTGACTAAAACCCACTTGTGTTCACAGGCTAGTTTGGCAAGGGAAGAAAATGGCAACTGAGTCTTCTAAAGCCCGTGAGAAAGGTTTCAGATGTAAACAATACTTTTTCCTGAGGGAGACCTAGAAAAAACATTGCTCTTATAATAGAAAAATTGTATTATATAAAGATATATTATTATATCTTTCTATTTCAGCTTCAGAATGATTCTTGGGTCCATAATTATTCTTAATTCCTTCCAGAGATGGACACTTACAGAGCAGAAGGATTGGATGTGAGGAGTGCTGATGTAACACCTTGGTTTTTAAAGGATCCAGCAGCTGACCTGTGCTGCTGTTTCTTGACAAGTGTGAATTAACTACAGCACACAGCATTTTGGCCCCTATCTCACACATGAATTTTAAACCCCCACAAGGTATGTCTGAAGCTCTGGAATAATCCATCAGGAAACTCATCCATCAGATACAAATTGTTGCTCATCTCCAGTAAAATAAATTTGTTTTAAAACAAGCATTTTTTTTTTTTTGCCTGCATCAGTCTTTGTGCAGAAAAGAAAATACGAGAGTAGTTGCAAGCCTTGGAAGATCAAACAGAAATATATTTTACAGTAACTTCAAGAAAATATAAGCTTTGATAGAACAAAAAATCAGCCTAGGGCCTGTCTAAAAATAGAAGCCAAGTCATCATTGTCCCCCTGGTGTACTCATGGAGTCAACTTTATTAGCTGAAAGTTGGAATTTGAAAGGCTGCAAGAGAAGGCCCTTACAATGACCCTCAGAAGACATGCACTGAGGCTTCTGAACATCTCACTGGTAGCCTGGTGTAAAGGCATTTTCAAGCCACTTCTTCTGACAGACAATACCACTTGGCCAGGATAAAAGCCCACTGTCCACTACTGTAAAACTGTTTGAATTTACTTCAGTAGAATTAGGAAACCTAGTTTGGTTTTTGGGTTTTTTTTTTCATTTCTTCTTAAATATCCTCACAGACAACTATGAGTTGTTCCAATATTTACAGGAATGTGCATATAAACTGAAGAGACCAGTTGACCAAAACTCTCAGTAGCCCTTCAGAAAGTCAGGTCCAAAACCAGTTTTCATCAGGGTAGAGGGATGACAAAAATAAAAAAAAAAGCACCACCTGAAAGCTTTCCACACATTAGAAAATACTCTTTAAGAAATAATCTTCTCCTTCCTTTTGCAATTTTCTCAACGGGCATCCAATTCTTTTTTAAGAAATTACTCTGCTCTGGTGACACAGCAGGCACAACTTTCAGATGGGTTCCAATCCTCCTTGCTTCTAATGACTCATTAGCAACATGCATTCCTCCACATCAGCTTGTCCCTGTGGCCACTAAGCCAAAATGTAAATGTTAAGGTCGGTCATATTTACATGTCACCACTTATGCTAATCACAGTCACAGCACCTCGCTCTCTAAGGGATGTTATCAATCATCCTGAATATGATTAAGCAATAAAGTGAGCAAACAGCTCACAAGGTGATCTCCCCTACTCCTCAGTCAATTAATGCTGCCTTGTACTCCATCTGTTTGGAGAAATGCTTCCTATTGAGTATTCCATGCCTCCCCTCAACACACAAAGAAGTAAACAGGAATAGCACCATTTTATCATTATTCTTGATAGCACAGACATGCACCTCCAGCAAGCTGCAGCTCCCTGAGTGTGTGCTTTCCCAGATGTAGTCCAGATGCCTCCTAAATGCACATGGCAGGAAATTCTTTGCAATCTTTTCTGTTTCCCGTATATTATTGGTTTATAATTGCTGCTATCCATCATAATTTTTTTTTTTTTTTAGCTACTGACTACTGCCCTGCTCTGCAGGTGTGTAGAAGAAACACAGGCCTAGCACATGAACTACTTTCACATCTATCTTGGTGGGGAGCAGAATAGCCAGTCTAAAGTGTTAGTTTAAAGGAAGCATTTTTTGCAAAATCTAACATAAACAAGATTAACATAATATTGCACAGAGTCCAGAAGAGAAATACATAGTACCTAGCAGGCAATTAGGCTGTTTTCTTGAAAACTGAATTTATTTGACTGTTGTTTGGCTGGAATTGTTCTAACCAAAGCCCATACCCAGTGCCTGACAGGGAATTACAGCACAGCAGAATGCCACTGCACAGATCCACATCCCAGCTCCTTGAGAGCACACCTGTCTGGGGTACAACACACAGATTTCATTTGTGCTCCCAGCAGCAGGATGGCTGTGTCAACGTGGTGCTGGGCTCTGACTGATCAGCCTGGCTCTGGGGCTGACTCAAGGATTCTCAGCAGATACTGGAGAATGATGTCTGTCCCCAGAGAACAAGGCTGGGCTGCTCTTATGGCTGCAAGGGGCAGGGGAAAGACAAGAGGGACAGACATACTGGACAGGTACACCCTGAATGTAGAGTCCTGGAGAGCAAGGCTGGGCAGCACCGGAATAGGGAGACACAGAGGCAGAGTTTACTGATAAACCCACCAGAGCTTCTGAAAAAGGAGGGATGTGTGTCGAGCTGGACATTCCCAGCAGAGTACACTGAGTGTTGTCCTAACTTACCTTGGGCCCTTTTGCTTTTAAGTGACTGACCCTGTGGTTTCTAACATTTGGTGCTTTGTCTTGTAGCACACGGTGCAGACACACCATGGGAGTTATAACGTGTGGTGTCATCAGCCTGGAGTCCCTGGTTTCCTTAGGTTATTCTATGACCTGCAAAGTTTCTGCAGAGCTTTGCCCTGAAAGGGTAAATTTAGTGCATTTCTTGTGCTTGGAACCTGACACAACATCTCAGACAACAATTTTACAGTGGTCTTCTCTGGAACGTTTCACTAGATACCTCACCAATCATTAAAGCTTGTAACTATGAATTAAGGAGCAGCTCGTCCAGTTTTAATTGAACAAAAAAGGGGTGAAAGTCTCACCAGGTCATTCTAAAATTGTCAGTAACGACACTGCTAAGAACAAGAGGCCAGCTCCAATAAAATCATGACAGAGAAATATTCAGAAAATAATTGGCAAGAATAAACAGTAAGACACCCACGTCTCCCTGCCTTTCTATCTTGTATAAAATCCTAAACTAGTTCCAGCAGAGAGTTCTGGCTTACTATCTCTGAGAAAAAAAGTAGATCATAAGGGTTTGGAGTGTTGGAGTTTATACTCCTTTTCCCCATCACTTAACTCCCTGTTAGCACCTTATTGACTTGTATTTGTGTCTGTACCCCTTACAAATCCTTCTCAGGCAACACTTTGGATAAAGACTGAGTGAGGACACGGGACCATTATCAGCCTTGCCAGGACCTTTAATCTTGCATGACCACAAAGGTTTGCATACATGACTAGTGAAGATGTATAGATTATTACTCAGTGCCTCTAACATCTTCCCACCTCCACCATCAGATCAGCGAGGACAACTACGCAGCACTGAACTTCTAATCTATTTCAGCTAGAAATCTATTAGCTTCTTCTAATCTATCTACAGACACTTCAGAAAGCCACAGAAGGTATGACAATACCTTTTCTAAACTGGAGAGAAAGCTTAGAGTTTATTGAAATAAAATTCCTATCCTTTCTACTTCGAAGTGTATTAAGAGCTGCACCACAACAAATCCCTTTCACTACCATATCTCACATGTGACCTCTACAGCACTCCCATAATTCAAGCTATGCATCTCCCTGGAGCACAATTTGTTCACCGTACTTATTCTGAGCCAAGAGCAGACATATGTTGATCACCAGCCTCAGCTCCTGAGTGAAATTATCAAATCCTACTTTATATCCTGACTGTGCAAAGTTCAATGAAATAGCATGGAGTTTTATTTGCACCTCTTTTCTACCTGGATTCTTTTGAAGACTATTAATCCAGGAAAATTAAAAGAGACTAAAAAAATCATCTCACTCCATAGCAAATGAAGCTGTGAAAGCTTCACAGAGTCCTCAACAGAAACATTGAACATGTTAGTCTGTCTCCCAGTAGTGCCGATGTGGATATCTGCACTCAGGCACAGGTGAAGAGGAAGCAGTTCTGCTTCACAAAGCCCTTGGCAGAACATAGATAGTAAATTCATGTAATAGATTAATGGACTTTTTAGGAATATGTTTCAAAAACTATTTTCTTGGAAGAGAATTCTTATAGTTTGGATTTTTTTGCACACTACAGTTTGCTTAGAAAGTGCAACAACCTCCACAGCTCTGCCAGAACAATACGTGCAGAAAATAGGCCTTTATGAATGATCACTGTCATAGTTTATGTTTTTAGCGATATTGATTGGTTTCAGCAATCAGATAGGATGGCTTCAGTACTCAAAAAAGATCATTTAGTCTGGCAAAACAACGCTCATGAATTATAAAGTAAAATAAATGTGCATTGATTGCAAATCTTTATGTATTGTGGATGTGTTTTGTTACGAGTTAGCTCCATGTTGAGTTAACATAGGAACATTCTCCCTTCAGCAATCAGAGAGTAAGAATGACTTAGATCCTGCTCCTACCATGCCCAAAAGATAATGAAGCCAGCCAGTAGTCCCTCATCAGCACATATCCCTTGCCCTTGCTGGTTTGTGCTGTCACACAGGACCTGTTGCATGACAGCAGTCCAAGAAAGCTCTACCCTCCTCTTTTGCCCCACAGTGAACTCTGTTACATCATCAGTTTGAAAAAAAAAATTCAAAAATCACTATCAGTAAGAAGCATCTTTGTCTATAGATTCACACACTCTTTTAAGGTAGCACTGCCCTCACAAAAAGCAGATTTACTCGACAGCTGCCTCTTTCTGTCCCTAACAACCTCATTTCTCATCCCAGCAAAAGCATTTGTGCAGCACCATGGCAAAACAGATTATGTAGCAGATGGAAAATAAAATCTGACCAGTCAAAAATAGCACCTAATTTTAACTCAGACTAGTTTTCAGTAGTAAATTCCAGCTAAGACTGCATAAGAAGTGACAGCCTCAGTCTTCCAGCCAAAACATACAAAGACAACACAGACAGTTCTTACCAGCATTTCCCATGAGTTAAGGCTTTCTAAGGGAAAGAAGTAGACAAGGAATAGGGAAAAAAAACCTCTGCTGATTCTCACCGTTCATTAGAGCAACCCCAGTCCCCTCTACTGAAATCTAACTTATCTCCCTAAAGCTGTACTAAGAGAACACTTCCAGTTCCATGCTCTGAGGATGCTGCATTCCATGACCTGGGAGGTTTACACTGTCTAATCTAAGGGAACTGATTTCAGTGCCAGGATTAACAGTTTACACTTCTCAAGCTGTTCCTTAGCCTCCCAAAGTTATTTCAGGAAACATGAATGTATGAGCATACCACAAGCTCTGGAGAGCCTGCACCCATATGCCAGAGGTGGGCACTCAGTCCAGGCCACAGAGTAAGGTTACAAGAAATATGCTTGTACATCCACCCACGTTAACACGCACAGAACAGAGATCCTATATGGCCTTAAAAACCTCACCGGGCAAGCCCAGAGGAAAAGCCAGCTTCTTCAGAGGGCAATTCAAAGCACTGCTCGATCTGCCCTGCCACACCAGTGTTACTTAGGGCTGTCCCCCAAACCTTTTCGTGTCGCATTTCTCCTTCCCTCAATTGCTCATCAGCGTTCTCCTGGTCATGCCACTGTGATGTTTGCCAGCCTGGTTGTGAATGCCCTCATCTTTTGAGCCCTTTATTTATTCTTTATATCCTCTCAGTCTCTTCTCCTCTTTATAGCTCTTTGGAACAGTTATTCATGCCCGAAAATGCATTTGGTTCTTCTGTCTGCTTGCCCAATCTCCCATCTATCAGCTCACACATTCTTTAATTCAGCTGCACATTCTCTCATCATTCATCAGTCCATTTACACATTCTTCTATCCGTCCTCACGTTCTCCCTCTCTCTTCTTCTCACTTGCTGTTCTGTCACCTCTCTCATTTTTACAGAGCTCTCCTGCCTGTGTCCTGGGGACCCTGCAGGCCTGGCTGTCCCAGAATACCAAACAGTGTGTCATTGTATACCATCCCGCACTCAAAATCACCATGAAACATTTCACAGCTAATCAGACCTGCAAACCCAAGTATGTTTTATACATTCAGTGGTTCTGATTCTGATTTCATTCACTTCACAGTAAATTAAGTCAATGCTAGTGGGAATATACAGGTGTAAAATTAGTTTAAGTAAGATGAAAAAGAACTCATATTTTCTACCAATAACATAAGTATTAAAGGGCTAAAAAGGAAGTTGGATAAGTCAAAATCCAGCAACTGATCTTTTGAGGAGACTGAAAGACCGTGGAAGATTGGAGGAGTGTTGTTTTCTTAGCAGAAGTGTGACAAAGGAACACTCCCTGAGCTCATGTTATTTAGTCCCAGAGATTGTAATACAATGGAATATGTCTTTCCGACTACAAAAGGCATGAGAAAGAAACACTAAAAAAATGGTACAAAATCCAGTACAAATGCAATTGACTCCACAGAGGTCCCTCTCAAGGTTCACGTGCAAGACCTCTAAGTAATGGAACTAACAGACAGAAACAGAGCTTGTAACAAAGAGGAGAATCCATGGAAACAGGGGAAAAACAACAGCAACATGGACAAGTTCAGTCATCTGCACAGACCTTGGTCTGTAAACACACAAGGCATGAAAATGTGAGGCACATTCTCCTGACACACACAGGTAAAAGCTCTTGCAATTGCATTGATGGACTAGACATCCACAAGATGTAAGAGACCAGATGAAGATTTAATTTGGTCCTAAGGAACCGAATCTGAAACGGGCTGATCCAATGGGCTTCAACAAAGAGATAGCCACAGAATTCCATTAGCACCAATAAAATTAATCAGGGACAAGAATATTCACTGAAAAGGTGCAGAGAAAAGAGAGGTTCTGTGTGCCACCCTCAGACAGAAGGAGGAAGAAAGATCTTTTGAGGAAGCTGCTAGAGGTGTAGCTGGAGCGAGAAAACAGCAGTCATCAGCCAAATGGGACTGATGACAAAAGAAAGTCCAAGAAGTAAGATAATGCAGTGTCAACATCCAGAGAGTAACAACACACAGGAGAAGAAATGAGAGATGAAAAACCAGAACAGAGTCTTAGTCTAAGAATGATCAAGGAATAATGCAAGAGAAAGGCATTGAGAACACATTCAGTTCCATCTCCCAAGTACTGAAAAGAAAATAAAACTCAAACTACCAAGAAACAAAAAACTGCTCACTAAAAAACATAGAAAATGCCACATGATCACGGAAAAATCAGATAGGCCCAGAGTCAACACTACACAATCACTTATCATCAGGTTAAGAAAAGAGACAAGAAAGGACATTGCAGATTAAACTCCAAACACAGATCATAACATTATACAGAAGTTCTGTCCTCCCATTTTACTCATGTCAACAGTTTCACTGAGTTGAGCAGGGTTTGGTGAGGCAGAAGAATTAAATTCAAACAGTTTTTTCATAAAGAATAGGGAAAAGAAAGCCATCACTACCAGGAACACAGAATGAGGAAAATCAAGACCTGAGAGAAAACACTTGAGAAACCAGCCATCATCACAAAAGAAGAAATGACATGATTTTGCTTTCACAAATAGCTACCACATCTTGCAGAGCTTGAAATGCAGTTAAGTGGAACCCAGTGGAGGCCACAGAGAGGAAGAGAGGGCAGTGGAGGTTATTTGAACCCAGGAACATGCATCTTAACTGACATAGAATCTTGTTCAGCAAATGTTTGGGAGGTAATGGAATGCAGATTTAAAGATTATGAAAGAATTAAGGGGCAAATGAGCTCAAAGAGACCTCATTGACTCTGCCATTCGTTCCTGACCTCTGAAATACTTGCAGCATATGATGAAAGCAGTGACATAGGCTTTGCCATAGCCTTGTTTATTAACTAATTATCTAAGGCCACAATCGTAATGAGAACTACACAAACAGCATTCAGAGCATATTGTCATTCACCAGATCAAGTTACAGCCACAGAAAACTATTTTTGTGGCTTATTTCCCCCCTCCTAAACTCCTACAGTATTATGATGATGTGTTAATGGCTTAAAGGTACCTTTAGCAAGTTGGTACAAGGCTCAGTTTTCTCTGACAATCAGCAGCTTGAACGAGCCCATAATGATGCTTTAGATTCAATTCTGGGCCTTTTTCCTCTCCAGAGCATTCATATGGTTTTGATCTCATTGCCTTCTCCAGAGGAGACTACCCACAGTGTGCAGAGATGGGGAGGAAGGGGTTTGAGATGTAATTTGCATTTCCAGGTGGGAGTTCTCTGGGCCGAATATTTCCTAAGCCTGCATTTGCTTGATGCAGTTCAACATTTGAATAACAGAAATAGATGGGTTTTGAAGTAACTGCAACCACTTGGAAAGAAGAAAAAAACCCAAAAAAACCAAACCAAACCAACCCCAAAACTCTGTATATCAATTCTTACCTCTGTTCAATATGCATGAGTGTTTAACAAAGCAAATCTGAGGCTCGCTAAGGGACAGTAGCAATATGAATATTAAAAATATTGCAATTGCATCAATTACCATTTACTCTTACTGAGGAACACTCATGTTCTGATTATGCTGCGGAATAAACAAAAACAACAGTATTGCAAAGCCAGTGATGGGTATAACCACAGAGCTGAACAGGTTTCTAAACACAGAACAAAACTTCCAGAGCTACTCGCATCCATCTCTCCAGTGCAGCTCTTCCCTACCACAGTGCCCGACAGAGCTGCACAAGGGCCCATGGGGTGGGAGCCACTTCTCTCTCAGCATCCCAGCAGCTCAGCCAGCACAGCACAACAGTGACTGAGCCATGGCCTTGGGACTTCTGAGTGAAAAAGCCACAGCACAAAGCAAAAAAGCTTAAACAGGGAGCAAACAAATGCACACTGAAAGAAATGGAGAAATAATTAATAAACCATCTGAGAGACTGAGGGGCACTGCTAGAGGCTTTTGCAGTCCACAAAACAACTGAAATGAGTTAAACTGAGCACAGAAGCAAGGATCTACCTTCCGCCACTGTGACAGAACTGGAAAGGGGTGGGGAGTGAGAAGTTTATTTAAACTCTTTGTTTTACATCCTGACTGACCTGGGCATTGTGAATTTTGTGTATTTGTACATTATCCTGGCTTTTGCTGTAACAGAACTTGTTGGTTGTTAGCTAAAGCCTTTGAGAAGGGATTATGACAGAAGGTTCTGGAATCTTTCTCACAAAACTTTTACCAACTTGGGCTCTTGTCATTTCCCTTTACAACAGGAAAGATGTCTGCAAGCCTCCTCCATAAGGTCTATGGCATTTCATTTTTTTGCATATTTTCTTTAATTGATGTCTTATTTTATATGTTCTTCTCTGCTGTATTTCATGGCAGAGGCTAAAGCGGGGACACCTTCCTGGAATTATGTTTGAAAACCAGTCTCAGATTTCTACTGCACGTGACAGATGAAATAATGGCCATGAAAGGAGGGTATGGAAATTTTGACTAACGAGGAGAACATGAAATGTAGTTAGACTCTGGAAATACCTTAAAGCAGCAAGTCGATATACTACCCTATGCTCTTTCCTGGTTACACACGGTTTTAATACAGCATTTACCACTGCATTATGTAAGCATTTAAATACATCACTTCCACAGCATTTTTCTGGGGCACATCTCACTTTACTTGTCCATGCACACCTTGGGCATGGAAGCATTCTAGAAACAGAGACTAGGCAGTGTTTCTGACGAGAAGTACGAACTGTTCCATCGGGCCCCGCGGGGGCACCCTCAGGGCGCTGCAGAGCATTGCTTACAGCACCTCTCTGCAGGAGACACAGGTACTTGCCTTGAGACACTCAGCAAGCACAACGCAAGGCCAGAAATAAACCTCCAACAGATTTAATCAGAGGCTGGTGTTTAAACTCTCATTTCCCTATCATCTTTCCGACCAAGGGCTGAAATCAGGCATGGACAAACAGAGCTTGGTTAACTGGTTTCAGGAGATAATTAACAAAATCTTACTCTGCTATCTCTGCATGGCTGAGGAGGCATATCAGCAACATAAATCTATCCAGTTCTCAGGCTCTGTTTATCATAACTTGTTTGATGCTACTCAAATCACCTTGGGAAGAAGGCATATTAAAAAAAAAGAAAAGCAAGCATAGGTATTTTCTGAGAGCTGCATCTTTTGTGCACGACCAAAAGAATTTGGCCTCCTACAAGCTGTCAATGCAGCAGTTTAAAATAAATGTTTGCGTTATTAAATTCACATATGAGGCTAAAACTTCTGGGCTGGAATTCTAAATTTAAACCTGAAGTGTACACTACTAATCACTGTATTTCTGACATCTCATTTTCAGTGGTCATTAACAAACTCAGTTTTTGTTCTCTCTAAAAGTCAGACCTCTCAAAAGTGCCAGAACATCTTGGCTAGCCAAAGTGCTCTGCTCCTTTCTACACTCTACATCCAAGAACACCAGTACTAAAATTTTGCATTTCTACTCACACAGGTCACTGCTTACATGACCATCAGCATGACAAATAAGCCAAGGAGTGCCTTAACAATTCTCTGAAAAGAAGCAAAACTTTCATCAGCTTTTTTTCACACTTCTGGTAGAGACTTAATGGAATAGCTAGAATTTTCTCACCAAGATGGGAACTCCTTCAGGAGAATCAGTAAAAATAGGGACTGTTTGAGAGGGACAAGCAGCTTCTCACTCCAGTGTTTCACTCTCTTAACCAATTTCCAGAATCTCTCTCATAGTGACTGTTCTTTTAGGCTACCAAAATTTGCATCTCTGTCACTGGAAGAGAGCACTGCACTGTCCACCCTGGGCTGCCATGATTAGACATCAGACTTCCACATCTGGACACTTGTGCTGTAACACCAAATCCTTGCCACCCCACCCAAGAACACAGAGCCGAAATTATACAAAAATACTGAGCATGCAGACAGTGACAGAGAGCAGTCACAGTGTGAGTATAAGACAACACCACTTGGTCTCTATGAGCATTTTTTTTTCATTTGTTCAATTGCAAAGTTTGTATTTTTGTCACTCCACTTCCTTTACGGATTTGGGGACTGCATGCCGGTTGTACTGAATTTCCAGCTGCCACAGCCCGAACCAGGGCTGTTGCATGTGAGCGTTTAGAATTAAACATGCAGAATGCAGAGAACAGTCACAATATCTCCTTTATGATGCTAATGAAAACATAAATAAGGAAATTAAAAAGCCCCCCGTCTAAAGTAAAAATAGCAGTCACTGCCACAGAGACTGTATGAGGCAAAATGAGAACTACATTTCAGCAAAACTGCACACACTCCTGTAGCCACACAAGAAAAACCTTCTCCTTTGCTCAGTGGGATATTAAACTTTCTAGCTGTACTTCTTAATTTTAGATAGCTCTTTGAATGCATAGCTTCTGACTTCCTTAATTTCTTTTGTATGCAGTAAGTTTTGTTTGTTTGTTTTTGGGGGGGTTTTTTTGGTTTTTTTTGTTTTTTTTTTTTAAAGAGCTGCACTGCCATAAATCAGTCCAGCCTGTGGAGGTCTTAAAAAATGTAACAGTTATGACTGCAACATTCATAAATACTTTTATTATCCCTTCTAGGCTTTGTGGAATGCCTTGACATTCACGTCTCTGACTTGGCACAATAACCACCATGTCTTTGGGCATGTGCAAGCCCACACTCACACACACAGAGTCTCTCTCCCTGCAGGCTGCTCCACCAAGAGCCTGAGCACACCCCCGGTGTGCAGCGAGTGCCACCAGCGCTACGGTGCGTGTGTGACACAAAGCAGGAAGGGACTCTCGGGCTCACTTCTCACAGGGAACAGCCAGAATTGCTGAAGACGGATTCCGTGTGGCTGGCAGAGCGCCCCTACACCTCCACACAATCTCCCTGCTCCTTCCAGAGAGAGCGGGCACGCTGGGGAGCCCCGCGGAGCGAGCGCTAATGAGCCTCGGCAAGAGAGAGACATCATCACGCTTCCCATAACGAGCTGGCTGATGATCTTTCAGCTCCACCAGCCAAATAAATGAAAATGAGCCCGAGTGCAGGAGCTGTGATCCACGGCCAAGGAGCCAAGCAGGGGGCTGAGGGAATGACCGCTTGGCTTAAGATGTAGAGTGATAATTGATGGGTCAGTTTGGCGCTGTGAAAGAGGATCTGAATGGCTGCAGTACGCAGGATTTGCAAGTCATTCTCAGGAGGCTGGAACCAAGTCCCTGCAGGAAATTTCGGTGAATGCAGTCAAGCCTTGGCTTTCCTCAAATGTCATCTTTTCTACCGGACACATGTGAGCACAGGAATGTGAGTGATACCACTGCAAGGTGAGTCTCTCAGCCACAAATTCTATTAAATGTTAAGCTTCAGACGTAAAACAGGCTCATGCCACAAAACCACATCTAGTCCTAATCCTTTTACTGCTACTAAAACAGACATTTTCCTAGTTTTCAGTCAAGTTCACTTGGTTCTAATGAATGCTTTGCTGTGGAAAGCATCCGAAATGCAGCTGTGGAAAGCATCCGAAAGAATTAGTGGTTGTTTTGTAGGGATCTCAGACGAAACATTCCACACGTGGTCCTGTGAGACTGCCACACAGCAAAGGCTGGGAAAGCCAAAACACAAAAGGAAACTCCCTGGGTGGCTGTGCACACGCTCACATGGGATGCAAGGTGTGCTGGCTGTTTCAAGGCTCAGGAAGGGCAAGGACCAGGTCTAGCAAACAGAGCTGGAATTAGCTGGAGAAAAACCCAAACACTACATACAGCATTTGGAGAAACAACTGAACCCCAGCTACCAAGGACACAATGCACAAATTGAACACCACACACACACTACCATCAGCTATCCCTTTAAATCAAAAGACTTGAGGATCTGAGCCTGGATTTGATTGCCACCACAACTCATGAGCCAGGTCAGGACCAGTGCTTTGATTCAGGTCTAATAATACCAATTTAAGTTACTTCTGTGACATCTGAGCACCACAGAGCAGAAGTCTTGAGGTTATTTGTTCTTGTGAAGTGAGTCAATGGAGTAGAGAAGACGTCCTTGGACTTATGTGTATTCCCCCAAAATTAACATTTACCACTGAGAAAAATTAACTGCAAATTCTGTTAGGAGGCATGCGATCCTTCTAACTACATTGAGAATGCTTTTGCAATATAATATTGATTCTGTTAAGCCTCCTATGACACAGTGTTAGCACATATAAGACTATCTATAGAAGAATTACATAGAATCAGGGGAAAAAGTATGAGATTAGTGTTCCCAGACTCTGCTGCATTTGCAATTCATGCTGAATGTGTTCACTGTCAAGCTGTCATTTTACATTAGGAGTTAATTTTCCTGCTATCGATCCTCTCTCTGCTTATTCTTTTTCTCATTCTTCAGCTGCCAGGGTTTTGGAAAACAATAACAACCAAAACTATAACACAGAGCTTGAAGTCCCGAACAAATTTTGCACACATTCATTCCATAACCATCAGCCAGCCTCACTTCTACAGCCCCATGCAAATCTCCATTAAAGTTGGCATGCATTTGAATAATGAGTCACTGTTTAAAGACAAAAGAGGAAAAGGGGCACAGTGCATTCATGTTGAAGAGGAGTTAAATAAAAGTACTTCACAGCATAGGTGTTTGTAATACTGTACTTGCTGTACAGAACACGCCTTGTTTCTGAAAACAAAATCCGACAAGGACAGAAATATGGCCCACAAATTAGGTGTTGCACTTTGGTAAGGAATGGATGAAATACCCCATGTAGGATAGAGTGTTACAGAAACAGAAAAGGAAGGAGTGTGGTAGGTACCATTCCCCCAGGACATTTGAACTGCATTCCATGCTCAACAGCAGGAATTTGTCAATATCAATAATCCTGAAAGTGAAAGAGACATACGTAGAGTCCTTCCATCAACCTTTTCTAACGTATTATTCTTTCTATTTACTCTCTTTGCATTTCTCCCAGCTGGTTTTGGCTGAGAGATACAGCATGAGAAAAGCAGACCAAAGTGTGCGTAAGCCTACGTGTGAGATCGTTCCGGCACGCAGTGATGGGACACCCTCTCCTGGAGAAACAGCCACACTTCCTCTGCTCCAGCAGTGAAAGAGCAGGAAAACAGTGATATTCCTGGGATCTGCAGACAAACTACCACGACAAATCTTGATATAATGATAATAAGTAGGAACGCTTCCCCTTGACATACACAGACTCTTCCCTGGACTGACAAAGACACTGTTAGATACAGCACCCATCAGAAAAATCACTCATTCACATTCAAGCAATTAGCAGCTATATTAGCATCACAAAGAGAGGAACCTCTAGATGAAGTAAGTCATGATTTTTGGCTCAAATTCAGATCTTCCACGAGAGAGACCCTATTGGTTGACTGACTCCCGGCATCAGAGGATACGTCACTTTGAACCTGGCAGAATATCCCCATTCCGGTGGTTACCTCCTAAAGTTAAAAATTAAAACAGCTCAGATGGAAACAAAGGGTCATCTTGCTTGGCTAGAAGTCCAAGTTCTACACATTTCCTCCACTCACTTCACTAAGATGTCATAGTTTCACATCACATACAGTTCTCACTAATCCACTCATATTTCCTTAGGATGTCATCTGCAAAATTTATAAAAGGTAAGGCTATGAAACTTCTCACAGGAATGCCTCCAAGAGGCAAAATAATAACCAAAGTGCTACTGCCTGTGGATAAATAAGAAAGCAATGAACAGAGCAGGGATTTGTGGTGCCAGTGACCAGGCTACAGGTGACAGTGTGGTAAGTTTCTGACTGGCTGCAGCCTTTAAAAATGAAAGAACTTGGCAAGTACAGGGCTCCCAGATGAGCAGCCTGGATTCCAACGTGGCATATTTACAGTGGCAGCAATATCTCAGACACTACAGTGGAACAAACACCTGGGGGATTCCTTTCCCGCCTGAGGTGGCTGGCAGCTCTGCTGTGTGCAGAAAGCAGGACAGCTTCTGACTGGGACACTGCTGACTCGTATCTTAATTAGATACAAAAAGGAATGGGAGGAGAGAGGCAATCATAGTTCAGTGTGGTCACTGATGTGAATTTTGAACTTCATTTGACATTGCTAACATTGCTCTCATTTGGAGAGCTTCTAACCACGGTCTCCTGTGCTATGACAAGTTTGTAATAAATTACAAATGATCAAACTGCAGGTACCTCTCTCAGTTTGCAGCCCAATTTAGAAAAAATCAGTGGAAGAACAGCAGCAGCACACGGCTCAGGCTATGCCTGATCAAAGGGGAATTATTCCTCGCAGCTCCAGGAGTGTTCAGGCACTGTTTACCTCAAGGCAGGAATGAATAGCAAGGGTAAGGCACTGAAGCCCCTGGGAAGTCCTCACAGCCTTAAAAAGTCTGCAGAGAAAATTTCTAAAATGCATTAAGCACAAAGGTTCTCAGTGCCCAAGGCAAACTGGAAAATATTCCTTCCCTCAAGTTACTTGAACGCTAAATCATCACCTGCAGGCTCAAGCTGTCATTTCACACTGAGTCGCATCTCAGTGTCAGGAGTTCTCCTCAAATCATTTACTCTCCCCCTCTGCACCCCAACACACACAGTGGTTTCTTACACAAGCATTAGCAGAATATGAATTACTTCTAGGAGGGAGTGAGACTTCTATTCATATATAACATATATTAAAGCCCTGATTAAATTCAGTCACAGCCTTCCAGTCACTTCAAACAGTTCTACATTCAATTATAGTTTGGGATTTATAAAGGAAAAGAAAATTCTCAGCATTTCCTGGTGTAAGAGTTAGCCTACGATTCCATGGTTTGGTCTATAAACAGT
Organism: Ifrita kowaldi; assembly: GCA_013398055.1. NCBI lineage: Eukaryota > Metazoa > Chordata > Aves > Passeriformes > Cinclosomatidae > Ifrita > Ifrita kowaldi. The sequence continues at coordinate 190,912 of VZRS01004232.1, forward strand.
AAGAATGGGCTTTCAAGAACCAGAGGCAAGATGCAAATTAAATACAACCACTTCAAAGAGGCTCCTGTACTGAAGGCTTTATAGCACCCAACTGGATCCAGGGGAATAGCCGAGGTTCTGGTGAGGATCAGGGAGACAAGACTTTTTTTCTTTCACTATCTAATCAATGCATTTTGTCCAGTTCCTTTCAGTAAAAGGGTCATCTCTCGGTGTACACACACTTGCATTATGGCAGTGGGATCTAATCTCAGCTGGCAGTCTCATGACTAAAAATACAAACACATTAAAGATGGCAGTTGTAAGTAAGGAATTAAAATTATCCTTCTGATCATCATGCAAGCCGGATTAATGGAGAAGAACCAGAGGAAATCATTATCAGACTAGGGAATCAAGAAAATCTGAGTTGCATGCAAGAATTTAATGCAGTCTGCAATGTTTCACATCCAGTATAAAGCCAAAATTCAGGCTATAGATGTTGGAAGTCCTGCACTGCTGTGTTAGGAGTAGTGTGCAATTCACAAATTCACAGAACAGGGAACACTTCCTTAAAGAGAAAGCAGTGCAAACCTCTTAATTCTGCTGCACCATTAATTACAAGCTGCCTTCCTGAAGAGAAATCCTTTAAAAATTGTTTAAAAATGGTAAAGCCAAAGAGCCTTCCAGCAGGCCACCGTGCAGAGCAGCCCTTAATCCTGACCTACACAATGACAGACTCTGGGTAGTGCCTGCATTTACAAAAACACAGCTGAAGGATGGCACACTCCTGGCATCAGCCAGCTGCAGATTCCCTCTTTCTTCCCTGCCCCTTCCCAAAACAGATTAAAGGATTTCCATTGAAGGTAACTGTGCACTGGGAGCACATTTTTTCAGAGCCCATACACACCCAACCAGCAAACAGGACTCAGCAATTGCTCCTAAATGAGTAGCACAGACTCAATGCAATCAATAGGACTTTTCTGCTGATCTGCTTTTACAAGGAGAGCTGACCTAAGTTTCAGGACACCTGATTTATGTGTGTATACACTGATCTAGTGCATTTAGGTTTTAAGTTTTGGCAAAACCCACAATTAAGTATAAAAATTTAGCATCCTCAAAAAGTTAAAAATCAGCCAGGCTGATAAAAAAAAAAGTCTTCAAACAGTATCTCATATCTGCTGTGCATTTTATCCAGAGGAATCCTGAAGGGCCTTTGAAATATGCAGCAAAGCACAGCATAAATTACATAAATTATATTATCATTTCCCTCTCAGATGAGGTCTAGCACCTGTTTGACACCGAGCAGCATTGCTGCACAGCAGGCTGCAGCTGGAAGCAGAGCAGCTTTTTATATGGAAACTGCAGGTGGAGTTCAGAGTCAATATAATTACAGAGTCTGGAATTTCATCAGAATGCTAAGGATGACATTCTTTTCATTGCTCCTTTTGAAAGTCTGTAAAACTTAAATTATTAAAAAGGTCTTCCTCCAGCCATTCTTATTTTGGATTGACATTTCTTCACTCAACTCCCAATTTCAGTGGTCAGTAAAATCACAAAGCAATGGTGCTCTGGTAGAGCTTCCCAACAGATATTGCATGCTGGAATGAGGTCAGGGTTTTCAATGAGGGTGCAGGGGACCCTTTCCAAGGTTTGGTTTGCATCTGTGAAGGGACCATGCTCATTACTAATAACACCCACCAGGGAGGTGCAGGTATCACTTCTTAATGCAAATAGCGTGCTAACATTTCCAGCAATTTCATCTGAAATTGCTTCTTCTCTTGACATCAAGAAAGCAGACTTCCATGGCAAAAAAATAATTTGGAACTTACCTTCCTGCTCTCCTCACAGAGACCTCTCCCTTCAGGCCAGCTGTATGGAAGTATTAGCAGAACCTGGAAATGGTGCTTTACCTGCACAACATTTATGCACAGGTGTCTACTGATGGGAAACAACAAAGGAAAAAGTAGGCTCAGGATTTTAGAGGCCTGGTGTCTCTGCATTTTTATCTTACCTCTGATCAATTCAGTGTCTTCAGAACATTCTCTAACTTCCCCTGGAGAATCTCTTTTCTCTGTCTGGTCACATACTTTCACAAAATCTGCAGAGCTTGGTGACTTCCTCATTCCTGAGAAAGGTTGTTGAAATCCACCCAGGTTCAAAACTTACCAAGGGGAGAGCTCTCCCCAAACCAGTGCCAGGTGTGATTACAAAAACCCTTCTCTCCTGTGTTAAGAGGCTGCCAATAGACCAGATTGACTCAAGCACCAGATTAAAGAACCAAAGCTTTGTGCTCTTTTCTCCCACACATCCAAAAAATCAGTGATTTACAGAGCAGGCCCACCGGGGTAACAGCAGATATTGGCATTCTGTCAGCCTGAGAAAAACTCTTCAACAGAGAAGACATCTGCTGAGAGTGTTTGATAAGGACACTTCACTCTCTTCCACTGGCCAAGTCATTTTCTGTTCCGAACATCTGAAGGAGGCAACAACCAATGTCTTTGCCTATCTCTGTCCAGATGAACCACACCAATCCCAGAAGTTTTGATAGAAACTGGATTGATAAATGCTGTAACAAGCTTGAAATATTTCTGTAATCTCTGTAATCTCCTCTCGCAGGGAAGTGTTTTCTTTACAAATACTACATTCCATACAGGGAACCTTGCTGGAAAATCACATAAAGAAATCTTGAAAATTCATATTTAGAAGGGCCTGAGGAAAGAGAACAGTTCACACAGAGCAAAGTGTTCCATTCAATCCCAATTCTGACTTGACAGATTTGAAATCTGGGCATAAATAAGAAACAGTGAAAAAAGCTTTATGAGAAACCTCTATAAAATATTGTATTTATATGCAGGCCCACAAACAAATGCACGTGAACTCATAGGCACCATTTGGATTCTGGAAAAGCCAAACTTAGCAACAAGATTAAATAAGAAGTTAAAAATCATAAGTTTACAAGATTTCGAAACATAGTGGATCAGAGATGCAATAAGCCCTTCTCACTTCTGTGTCTGGAAAAGAATCCCCCCCACACACACATATCAATGTTTTAGAGTTGCCTGAGTGGCCACTGATTTAAGAGAAAGATGTATCAGCTTCTTTAGAAAGAGAGAAAATTGTGAGGGGAGGGGACGGGTTCAAAGGAAGTAATGAAAGATAGCAGATTAAGATGATACAGATTTTTCCCTGAGAAGATTTTTGGCAGGAACCCAGGAATGAAATCTACATTTGCACACTCCAGTGGGAGCTCAGAGAAACCCCAGCCCTGCCAAACTCTGTAGCTTCATTTTGATGGATGAAAAGGCTTTAGATAACTCACTGTACATGGCTGGAAGACTTGGGAGAAATGCACAGCTTCCAAATACCCAAACTCATTAGTAGTTTGCCAGGAGGCTAGCACAGATACATGCCAGAAGTCGTGGACATTAGGAAAGTATTTCCAAACAAAGAAAAATAAAGGATGAGAGAAACTCGGAAGTCACCTCTTCATCTCCTAGTTACAAAACAAAATAAATAGTCAGGGAGGTGTTTGTATCTCCTGTTCCTAAGGACACTGAAGGTCTGTGACTTCACACCTCTCCCACCAGTTCATCCCACCATTCTGCTAGGCTTACTCCCACAATCTCTTTCTTAAGTGTCCAACTTCAGTATTTTTAACACAATTACTTCTAGTCCTAACCATGAGGAAGAAGAGATTAAATTTTTTTTTTTCCTCATAGTAACCATATTTGCATTTGATTAAACACTTCTCCCCTTCCAGATTTCTCTCTGGAGTCTGTCTCACTCCAGGTTGTTCAACCATAGCTTTGAGCTTTCTCACTGTTCTGGATGTTCAAAAGTGGACATGGCACTTGAGGCAAGTCCTTCACCAGCACTGAGGCAGTGGGAGGATTGCTCCATGCATTCTGTAGGGCAAAACACTTCCTTAGTGCACCACTCTCTCCTCCCTTGGATCTCCCTCACGCAGTCCCCAGACAGCAGCATCACTTGGCTCTGGTTCTCTCTCACACAACCCTCAGGAACACAGCCCCATCCAGGCTCTGAGAAAGAGCCCCCCTTCCTCCCTTGTCCGTGTTATTGCTAAATAGTTGTATTTTGTCTTAATTAGTACAGCCTGCAGGGAACTTATTCTTTGAGTTATCCTGAGAGTCATTTTTAATAAATATAGAGGAAGAAACCTTCAAAGATTGCAGCAGGTATTTTAACACCATTTCATTCTGGTGAAATAATATGTTTCGATGTGCTTGAAAGCTCCAAGAGGCAAAAGGAATTGTGACTGCTTCTGTGATAAATTGAAAGCTTAAGAGAATGAGGATGAAACATGTTTCATCCTCAATCCATATTCATTATTTAAAAGCACACAGGATTGAGAAAACATGACCTGGATTCTGTACTGATGAAGCAATGCCATTTTAAAGAGAAACTAAAGCAATACTGCATTTCCTATTCCAGAGCAGTAAGTAAATTGCTCATGGTTTGTTTAGAGTTGGAAATGTGCACAATGAACCATTTACTAATCTATCTTCTTTCCATCCACAAATTAACCACACAGGATTACAGAACAGTCTGAGCTAAAGGATCATCAATCCAGCTTCATATTCTCAGTGCCACGTCCAGAAATATTCAAAGGGATTTCATAACATATTTCAATTTTGAGCTTTAATGCGAACTGTTCCCTGCACCTGCTGTTACCAGTGGTTAATATTTGACATTCTGTAGCTTTCTCATCTCATTCACATGCTTTTAATATTTATGTTCTCTGATCAGACAGGTTCCAAGCCCAACATATAACTACCAAAATATCTTCACAACAGCTAAAGGTGGACGAAATCTATACCATATTTATAAGGAAATAAATATTTGTACAACAGCTGAGGAGCGCCGTGTGCCAGTGCTGGTTTACTCCCCCTACAGGTACATGAGAGCATAAGTACTCACAGGAAATAAATCATTTGAAGCTGGGATACAGCATCAGCACAGGGCATGAACTCAACCTGCATCCAGAATTTCTGGGTGAAGCAAAAGGCTGACCAAGGTGGCATTCCACTTATTTGAAGGAAATGCTTTCTGGGGATTTACTTCAGGGAGAGGAGATCCTATCTGCAGGGAAAGCCCCGGCTTGCACCTTCCACCGGACTTGGCTGCTGCTCAGACCTGCTCACACAGGCAAAAGCACACGCGGGGCTGCAGGCACCAGGGACAGAGAGGAACGCGTGCCTCGGCTCACTCACACCGTCACACCCCACGATTCCATCGCTGCCACAACTTGAACACGAGCGACTTTGCAATGCGCCCTACGAAGCCATTTTCAAAGCCCAGATTAACCCCCGGCTCACCGTAGTCTTCCTGCTTCCCCTGGTTTTGGGGAAGCCGTGCAGATCCCTGCAGTGGGACTCGGTCCCGGGGGTCTCTCAGCTCCAGCTTCACCCCCCGGTGATTCAGCAACAACTCCCCTTGTTCCCCGCTTCGGGACCGCATCCCGCCAGCCCATCCCCGAACCGAGCCGGGGGAGCGGGCAGGGCACGGTCCCGGTCCCCTCCTGCTGCCACCTGCGGCACGGCGAGGCAGCTTCGGCTCACCGGGGCAGCCTCCGTCCTCCTCCTCCTCATCCTCCTCCTCAGCCCAGCGCTGCCCGGCCGGCACCTGCAGCCCCGTGTGCCCCTCACTGCCCCCTGCCCAGGGTACGAGAGAACCTTACGGGCGGAATTGCAGGGTTGAGAATCTGGACCGCTTGCCGGAAATTCGACTTTTTGTATCCAATGAAGGAGTTGGAAGACAGTAGACCAGTCTCTTTCCCCGACAAAAAGCGAGGTGTAACATTCGCGTTGTCATCTGATGTTGAGGACGTAACACTACGACCCTTAATTAAAATTGCAGCCATCAATGACGGCCAAGGTCAGCAAGCTGCTATTAAAACTCTGCGCGCACCGACCGAGCTGCTGGCAAGGCCACAGGCAGCGTTTTTCGGTGTTGCTCCACAAACATTAGAGGATGGCAGCAGTGAAAGGGGGAGCAGCTCCAGAACAGGAGCAGACCCGCGGGATTTAACCTGCAGCGAAAAGCGGAGCAGCTCCAGAACAGGAGCAGACCGGCGGGATTTAACCTGCAGCGAAAAGCGGAGCAGCTCCAGAACAGGAGCAGACCCGCGGGATTTAACCTGCAGCGAAAAGCGGAGCAGCTCCAGAACAGGAGCAGACCCGCGGGATTTAACCTGCAGCGAAAAGCGGAGCAGCTCCAGAACAGGAGCAGACCCGCGGGATTTAACCTGCAGCGAAAAGCGGAGCAGCTCCAGAACAGGAGCAGACCCGCGGGATTTAACCTGCAGCGAAAAGCGGAGCAGCTCCAGAACAGGAGCAGACCCGCGGGATTTAACCTGCAGCGAAAAGCGGAGCAGCTCCAGAACAGGAGCAGACCCGCGGGATTTAACCTGCAGCGAAAAGCGGAGCAGCTCCAGAACAGGAGCAGACCCGCGGGATTTAACCTGCAGCGAAAAGCGGAGCAGCTCCAGAACAGGAGCAGACCCGCGGGATTTAACCTGCAGCGAAAAGCGGAGCAGCTCCAGAACAGGAGCAGACCCGCGGGATTTAACCTGCAGCGAAAAGCGGAGCAGCTCCAGAACAGGAGCAGACCCGCGGGATTTAACCTGCAGCGAAAAGCGGAGCAGCTCCAGAACAGGAGCAGACCCGCGGGATTTAACCTGCAGCGAAAAGCGGAGCAGCTCCAGAACAGGAGCAGACCCGCGGGATTTAACCTGCAGCGAAAAGCGGAGCAGCTCCAGAACAGGAGCAGACCCGCGGGATTTAACCTGCAGCGGGAGGCGATGGGGAAGGTGCAGGGCCAGGGCCGCAGCAGCTGCAGCACATCACGGCTCCAGCAGCTACAGCCGAGGGCCCCGGGAGCCCAGCATGGAGCTATCAAGGACACAGAAATGCTGGTTTTTTCCCTCCTGCCACAGGCTTCCAGGATTTGCAGGAAGTTTTCCTCCAGGCCAAGCAGGCAAAGTGAAGGTTTGTATCCCAACCAAGCATTTTACAAAAATTAAGGATGGCAAGCAGTCAGTCCTTTGTGAAACGGTGAGATTCAGTCAAATCCAATGGTTTCACATGGATACCGGGATGCATGGATCCTGCTGTGGCAATTACCTTCCATTCTATGCCAATCAGAACAAGCACTGCCAGAAGCAGCCCCGACTCACAACAAGCCCGTACAGCTAATGAGCCCCTGTCTATCTGCGTTTAAGCTGGCTGCCTTCCTCCTCATAAACACCACTTCAGAGCAGCACTGCCTGCTTCTGGTCCCCCATTAAAAGCAAAAGTATTTTTATCACTCCAGCAAGATGCAGTGCTCTTTCTTACCAAAACCCCAATTACCACGTCGCAGACTCCAGTTAAATATTAACAGGTAAAACTCTCCCTAAACCTACTCAACTCTGGGTTCCCATCTAAAGGGTTAGGAACACAGCTGAGAGCACACTAATTGCTGACAAATGTCATCTTACACCAGTCCTATTACATAGTCTTGGACATCATTTAATCCCCCTTGGAAGAGGTTTAAGCAAAAAGACACCTCTCTGGTGCTTGAGATAGGACTCAAGCCATTATTGTTGTCCACTTGACAGCTAAAAATGACAGTAGCTATTAATCATCCTGCAAGATAAGCCTTAGTTATACATATATGAGTGTAGCAGAAAAGCAGTGCAGCCTGTTACTTATAAAGGTCTGGTTGTTGAAGGTTTTTTTTAAAAGGCACTGAATTGGTCAAAAGCCTGTTGATAATAACTGACCAATAACTGGCATTGCTAAAGCAAAACATTAAGTACGTGATCAGTTCAAAAAGGAAAATTAAATTAGCAGCAAGTGGGTCAATATTGATCCATCCGAAATCAGGCTCGATTCCATCTCTATTATTCACCACTTTTGGGGGCAAACAGACCTTTAAAAAGATGAAACAGTATTACAGTCATCCCTCTCATCATCTAAATCTGCAGGATCCCTTCTTAGATCCCATGACAGAATTGTTTGGGCCTATGCAGTAGCTGCAGCTGTGCCTACCCAGGAGCAGCCAGGAGTAAGACAGCGCTCAGTGTGTCCAGTAGCTGGCCCTGGACCCTTCAGCCTCCCAGTTACCTCAGGCACTGCTGCATGCACCCCAGCACCCACACTACACCCTGCAGACACCCCTGCAGCTGCCCTCAGACACCCCTTCTGTCCTGTAGCTGGCCTTGGGTCCTCAGCCTCCTGGTAGGAACAGCTTCAAGCCTCTGTACCTGCTCCAGCAAAGATGCATGCAAGAATTTGCAACTGAGGCCACATTTTCTATTCATTATCTATTTTTCATCTTGTGTATCCTGTTTTGCAAGGACCTACAGCAACAATTTCAGCTCAAACTTTCCCCTCCCATGTCCTCCAATGGCCATTCTACAATGGCATCTTAAATACTGGCACAGATGAATCTTTTTTTTTACTCCACCTGTAGACTGTTTTTAGAATGAGATCTGGACTGCTTTACATTTCAAATGCCATCAGTTTTATTTCACCCTACCTTTTTACTTTCAACAGAAAAAAAAACTTAATAATGATTTTGGTCAGGGGATCCTAAAGGAATAGCTGAAGCGTCATTTTAAATCACTTTTGACAATGGTTCTTCAGGACATTTGAAAATCAAGAGCTTAATGGTATTTGACTTCAGTTTGAAGGAGCTTTACAAAGTTCAGCCTCTATCACATGTCAACTGCTTGAATAAGGACATAGCACTCACATGCAGCATAGCTCCTCTCATGTGAAAAAGGGGCAAGGAACAAAACTGCAAGGCATGCAAACTGAGACCAAACCAGAAAACTGACAGGGGTAAAAAATACTCTGCTTTATACTCCCATATAGAACAGGCTTCACTAATTTAAAAAATAGCTCTGCTGAAAATTGTAGGGCTGAGTTTAGTACACAAGCTAGCAAAGCTGTAGAATACCTGCAGAACACACCTGCGTTCAGCAACATAAGTGACTCACTTCAAAATAACCATCACAGCTGCCATCGTTATTCCTCCTTCGGCCCGCAAGGGTTTGAGCAGCTCACATAGACACCTACTCATTAAACCACGGGGAAGGAGGCCTCTTGCTCAGGCTGCAGGACGAAATCCACCTACAACCCACCTGGTTTTAATCCCTGCTTTTCCGGAGCCGCTTTGCCGCTGGAATTCCCGCAGTCCCGAGCGGCAGCGCAGGGAGCGGCCACGCGAGGGCGCCGCAGCCGCGCTCCCGCTCCCGCGTGTCCTGGGGATCCCTGTCCCGCACCCCTCCGGCACCGGGAATCTCGCATTTACAGGCCTTCCCTCCCGGTTTTATACACAAATAATAAGCGGCAGCTCAAGCCAAGCCACCTGGCACTCGCAGGGTGCAAGGAGCGTTTGGAACTAAAGCTGTTACGCCTTCCCAGGAATGGCACGAACAGAAGCGAGGAGCGGGCGGGGAGAGACAGGACATCGGCACTGCTCCGGGAAACGAGCTGGATCGGGGGAGGAAGCACCGCACAGATTTCATTCACAGCGCAAGTACTCAACATGTTCAAACATCAGTTTCTGAATACCGTGTTTAGCACACAACAGAGCAGCCCACTCCTACATCGGTTTCAAGCCCGCAGTAAGATCTCAGGCAGCATTCCTCAAAGCAGCAGCTTTTAGTCCTGCTCTGTCACCTGATTAAACTGTGCAACTGCATAAGCCAATGCTTCCCAGTTGGTAGGGCTAATTCATCACTGCACCCCTATAGAAAGGCTATTCATCAATTCCAGGATAAATAAATGCCCACTGATTCCTCTTTTCATTGTTCAGGTAGTTACATCGGTTACCTTAATCCAAATATAAATCCACTTGAAACTGCAAATTGAATCATAAATTAGGTCAAACTTCAAAAGGTTAATCAACTTCAGCAATGCAGTTTGCTTATCACTTTATCTCCACAGCCAGGTCCAAGGTTTGTGAGAATGATCTCAGCCCTGCAGCTCTTTCCTTTAGCACTTCTGGTGGCACTGGAGATGGATCAGGTTTTTCATTGCTGCAGATCCTCTGCGTGTGTGGCTTAGAAGAGATGAGTGTATCTTAATGAACTATGTATACACACAAGAATAATTAGATTTTGCCCTTTTTTTAAAAAAAAATTATTTTTACATTAGAGATTTGGTTCTGGCCACCCAGTGACCCTCAAACATACAGGTGAGCAGCTGCTGATAACCTGAAGCTTGTAACTGAAAATTTAGTTCCAGATTTCCTTAAATTCCCCAATACAAGTTTCTTGTCACTGCCCTGGCCACAGTGGTGGCTGTTTTGGCTGAAACAGCTATCAGTGCTCTTTATCACAGCAGGACAAGAGAAAGGGAGCTACTGGAGAGCCCTCAGTGACAGCCAAGAGGACCAAGGGACTGGAACACCTGACATGAGGGTAGAGCTGGGTCTGCTTAGCCCAGAGAAGGCTCAGGGGAACCTCACCAATGTGTATAAATACCTGAAGGGAACTATAAATGAGAGAGAACTCTACAGTCTTGCCCAGTGACAGGAGAAGAGGCAGTGGGGGCACAAACACGAGTAGTTCCATTTCAACATAAAGGAAAAGTCACAGGGTCTCTACCTTTGCTACTTACATTATGGCAAAAGGTTCCCTTCCCCTGATTTCCACAGTGAGCTCACCTTTCAGATTCTCTCCCTCTTTTCCCCCCAGCACACAAACAGGGATGACGACAAGCAGATCCAGTCTCTTAGACAGAAAGGTTACCACCCCAATGTGGTACAAGAGCCGCACATGCTCTATCAGGAGGATTTCTTGTTCAGCATTCATGAAATGTTTACTTGCTCCTGCCCAGACTGGGGCCCAGGACAGATGCAGAGCAGAAGTTACAAATGCAACAAACAGCTTAACAACACCCACCTTGTTCCTGCAAACAGCTGAGGAAGTCACAACGCACATAACACACAAATATACAAAGAGACCCCAGGATTTTATTAAAAGAAACATGTTCAAATGCAGCATTGAAAACAGAGAGAGCGGAATGCCAACAGTCAGAGAACTTATGCCGAGTTATGTTTTCTTTGACAAACTAGCACCATTGAATCACAAGTCACAGACTAATTTATTTCTAGAGGTTAAAAAACCTCCACCATTATAAAATTTCTATGAATTCCATTAAAAATTGGTTCTCAATTTACTACTCCTACAGAGATGAAAGCAGTCTGAAGTACAAGTTTTCATATCTACTCATTGTTCAAATTACCCATAAAAGACAGTTTATTCTTAAGTCTAAACATCCTGATCAAGGGAAAAAAATGTCTAAAAAGTGACCTCCACAAGTCATTACAAACTAAACAAATAAGAAAGATCTACTGTGTTATAAATATACACAGTACAATATGTACAAGTCTGGTCTTACAAAAGAAGAGCTTCCTAGTCCATAAAAATACTAACTCAACTACAAAATTTTCTCAGTATTTAGTCAAGCCGTCTCAAGCAGTCACCATAGCAAATTCCTAAAACACTGATTTGTTCCATAGCACAACAGCTTGAACGTGTTCACAATGGGAAAGAGCCCAACACTTCACCATAAAACTGATTTCTAACCCTAATTTCCCACTCAGGTTTAGTGGTGCTGTTAGTGTTTGTTATCTACTTTAACGTCACAAGACCTTTACATGTTTCTAGACCGTGTCTGAACTATTCAAAGTGCTGAAAGTGCGATCAAAGAGTAGAGTTTTGTATCCCTTTTCCAGTACACCCTTCTCTGGCACTGGCAACAACAGCCAAGGGTTTCTAGGTCTGTGAGGTCCAAAAGGCACACGCTCGTTTGTACATGCTCAGGCAAGTATTCACACACACATACATGCACTTTGCTTTAAGGAGCTGCCCCACATCAGAAGGCTTCCTCCCAGTAAGGAAATTCAAAAATTCCTTACAAATGCCTTAATGCAGACACCTGGAATTCATAATGACCCTGACATGACCTGCTGAAAAAGACTGTGAGATGGTGGTGAAAAAAAAAAAAAAAAGTAGTTTTTGGCTTTACACTTATGCTGTCCAAGTATTGCTCTGGAACAGAGAAACACAAAGTCTATGCTCTCTCACTCTATATCAAGCAAGGGCCAGGTTACATTCACCAACATGATTTATCCCAACAGTTAACAGCATTTGTGAGCATACACATACACATAACCATAATCCTTGGCATTTGTTCTTCTACTTAAGGCCATCTGCAGCCTGAATGAAAATAAAACTATTTGAAGAATGCTTCAAGCATTACCCTTCTGTACTTACACATCCAAGTACAAGAAGTAACAAAACTGAGCTGCACCTCCACCAGAAGACAGATCACTGACACAAGTTAACACTGCCTCCTTTCCTCCTCCCTTCTCTACAGTGCTCTCCTACGACATGCATCATAGTAGCTAGTACTGTTAAAAATCAAGAACATATCCCTCTTGACAAAGTTGACAAATTTTTCTAGTGGGCACATTGGCTTGCTGGAACGTTTGTAATGATCCTTGCAAAACGAGGTCTGGAATGTGACATCAGCACCGTTGTACAGGATGCGAATAAAGTGTTCTTTGGGCCTCTTCCCATCCTGCCACAGCTCAAAAACTAACCTGGCAGCAAATCTGGGAAATCTGGCCTCTGTAATGCCCAAGGCACTGAGAACAGGTGACAAGGTGACATCATGCGCAGAGTAGAGAACAAACACTTCTTCCTTCTTGCCTTCTGCAATACGCTGCAGCCGACTGACAGTCTGGTTGAGGAGAGGATGAGTAGCCAATAGTGCATACAAGAAGTAAAGTTTCTTGTCCTGTCTTTCTCTCTCATCCTCCAGCTGATGTCTCTTGATTACTTTGAAGTGCTCCATACCAATGCAGCCAGTTTTGGTACATGGAAATGAGACATTATGACAAAAATAGCACAAGAGAGAATCTACTGGGTTAGAAGCTCTCAGCTGCCTGGTGGGAATGCCCACAATCTTTGCCATATCCACATATATTTTCTCCAGATCGTTGTTTTTCACCCGTAAGCTGTACTGCCTGCGCTGCTCCTCCTCTAGGTAGTGGTTTCTCATGGGACAGTCGCAGCTTCCCGAGCAGAAGATGGTGCTCCACTGGTGCCTCATGTTGATTTTTTTCCAGTCAAAATCTGGCAAAAAGGTGTAGAGCAGCGCCAAGGCACTCTGCAGGGTTCGGCTTTTCCCCGTGGTCTCCAGGTAGAGCTGCTTGGCTGTCCAGTCACCAGGGAGCAGTTTGTGTTTGTTGATGTAAATTTCTCGGAGCAGTTGTCCATTTCGCAAATGTTGTACAACCCCTGAATTTTGAAACAAATTCACATGATTAGACTCTTGGCAGTTTTGACAAAAAGAAGTTACAGCTAGCAGCCTTACTGATAAATGAACAGTAAGCTAAAAGGTTATAAACTTACAAAACTGAACTTCACTTGTGATTGACTATTAGGAAAACTGTCTGCAACATGAGAAACCTGCTATTCTTCAGTATCCCTCAGATTCTAGGAACTAACCTGAAACATAGAAAAGAAGTTGGTTCTATCAGATTTGTTTAAAACCTCAGTGGTTTAATATTTATTCCTTGGACAGACTGATTGTGTCTAACATGACTATATAAGTAAGGTGTTTTTGAAGACTGCACCTGAGTCAGGTTTTCAGGCAAGGCAGAGAATGCTGTGCCCCTGAAAATCTATGGCAGCCAATAAAACCACCAGCAGCCACGAAACAAATACACAGAATGTAAACTAGTGTGTAAACTCCCAGAACAGTGGTGAGGTGCAGCAATTGCATTGAACTTCCTTCTCCATCTTCCTTTGGGGAGTATTTAAATTGCTTGGTAATTTATGCTAAAGCTCTGCCTTTATCCAGCTGGAAAGGGAGAGTGTATCCTTCTTATATGTCAAAACCTCTACTCCAGCATCCACATTTCTTGCACTAACCTCTCACAGCAGCAGAGCAATGGGCATGAACCCTTTATGCACTAGAACACCTTTATATAACTTGCCACAGGCCACAGGAGTCCCCAGATGCCAGCTCAGTTACACAATCCGTGTACTGTGCCACTTCACACACAACAGGCTGTGTTAGGAAGCGTTCTGTGATGTCCTGCCTTGCTTTCTCCTGGTAACACTTTGCAGTGACCAAGGATATCTTCCAAAGGGACCCCAGAACACACAAGGACCTGACGGGGACCAGATGCATAAAGCACTTCCATAACACAAGCATCAGGTTTGGCTGCTACATCAGCATCTCCTGTAGGGGACACAGGGTCCCTCTGAATCACAACCCTGTCAGTAACAGAGCACCAGATCTTCCTCAGGAGGGACTGAGCACGCTGTTTGTCACAAGGGTAACAGTGCAACTGTGTGGTGTGAAGTAACCTGAACAAAAAGAAAGAACTTTCCTGCCACAAAGAAAGTTAAAAGAGATGCCAAGATTGACCAGTGTGTAACAGAGCTGTCAAGCTATAGCACAAAGCATGGTTTCTACAACTGCTGTCACTTTCACAGCAGACAGTCTAATATCCCAGCACAGCCTAGGACAGGATCAACATGGTAAGTTTCCATAAACAAGCATTTATTTCAATATAAAGAGAATCAGAGGATCCTTTTTCAAGCAGACTGTGTTTTACAGAGCAGAGGATGAGACAGAGCTGCTATGGGAACTCACCTGTCTGTGTAAGCTCTCCCATCTCACACAGAGAATGACTGGGGAAGCGAGGCAGGCTGCTCAGGGAACCATCCATTTGGGCTGCAGACCCTTTGGACATATGCTTAATGAAGGCTTCAAGCTGAGGATGAGAAGGTTTCCTAGAGAGGTAAAAAACCAAAATGTGAAAACTTCCAAAAGCGCATGGGAAAGCAGCTCGAGAGAGTCAAGTATTCCAAGTATGTCAGCTCAGAAATTTCACAGTGTGAGGTTATTTCCCACTGAGACAACATCTGCTCTTACTCAGGACTTTTGCAAGTATGGAAAAGAAATCTTACTATCTACCAAAGAACTATAGGGAAACAGATGTCTTGTCATGTTAAAATTATGATACCTTTCAGTAAGTAATTTAGAACAATTTCTGGGGGTTGCTTTGAATTCAGTCACTAATACTGTCATTAAAATTAACTGAATTAAAATGAAAAAGAAAAGACATTTAAAAATCCTTTAAAACCTCTCTCCAGTTTCTGAAGTACCAATGCTCTTTAACAGCACAGCCAGAGGCAGTAACAATCTAAAGGGCTTCAAATAACCAATATTTTAAGTAGACAATTTTGAAGGAATTTTGTAATGTATAAAGCTGATTACAGTCTCAGCTTTTATTTCTGCTTCCTTCAGCCTCGAATCAATTAGAACATGTAGTCTTGATTGCGTGGGACTGGAAAGTACCATTAAAACTGGAATCATTGTTTGGGGCACTGCACTTTCATCCAGGAAGAAAGAGGCCAACACTGCTGGACACTTACACAGGTAAGACACCCCCACCATGCAAGTGATGAATGCAGCTGGAAAAGAGATATTCACACAAATGTCTGAGTTAACTCACTGAAACAGAGTTCAAGTCAGCGAAAGAATGCTTAGATCTCCCAAACTGTGCTGAAAATTTCAAATACACCACGGAC
The DNA here is from genome assembly GCA_013398055.1 of Ifrita kowaldi. Classification (NCBI taxonomy): domain Eukaryota; kingdom Metazoa; phylum Chordata; class Aves; order Passeriformes; family Cinclosomatidae; genus Ifrita; species Ifrita kowaldi. Next base: position 206,516 of record VZRS01004232.1, read on the forward strand.
TCAGCTCACTGTGGTACTGCTGTGCAGAAAGCTACAGGCACAAAGAAGTCCACAATGTAACCCAAAGGTAATCTGAACCTTTAAAAAATACATCTGTGATCATGTTCCTACAGCAGAAATGCATTACATGAGTGGGGTCTTCTTTGTTAAATGTCAACTGTTACCAAAGGTCACACAGTCACCTCTCTAATTTTGTGCAGAACTAAATCAGAAACTGTTTGGCAACCCAACTCTGCCCGAGATGGTTCTTGTCTTAATAGGATGTTCAGCTTGAATACAGTTAATGTATTTTCATGTTGCTTAAAAAAATAAAATACATATAGAAAATAAATTTTTTCAGATATCTTTTCCAGAAGTCTGGGATTTGTGTTTACTGCTCATATTTACATCTGTTAGAATGATAAACTATTTTTGATATAAAAACCTCAGGTCTTAAAAAGAAACCCGAGTTGCAGGACCCACCAGAGGGAGCAAGAACACCACTAAAGCAGGAGTGAGTGTCTGGAATCAAAGTTTACTGAGACAAAGACATCTATGCTTACTCAGAAGAGCCAACTGAGAAACTCACACGAGAGGACCTCTTGCTATGTGAGCTATGCTCACAGCCTGCACAGACAGGAGGGCTCGTAAGAATCAGTGTCTGTCAACAGAAAGGTAGCTCCTATCATCTTATAAAACTGGAATTTTCCAGTATTTTATTTACGTTCAGGAAAAAAGCCATCCTGGCAGGAAAATGCTACAATTAAGCCACAACTGCCAGTAAGAAAAAAAAATGCAAAATGAGACAAAAATCCTAATTAGATTAATAACCAGACTAATTTTTTCATTTTTACTTCATATTAAAGGAAAACCAGCCAATTTACGATATTCTAAATCCACAGCTGCTTCTGTATATTGTAATTTTAACAGGGCAAACGAAGATTAGTATCTGCAAAGCAGAGAAAGGAGTGAAGTCTGGTTTATGTTTCTCAAGCAGCAGAGGCTTCCTGTTGTACAACCGTTCATCAGAAGCTCACTCAAGCTCCAGAAGAAAATTTCCAACAGAACATTTTGTACCTTGCACTATTTTCACAGCCCAGCAGTGAAATCTAAAAATGGAAGAATTAAGTCGAGAAAATTAAATTACACCCATTAGCAAATGGCCTTTTAAGCTTATTACAGAGGTAGCAGGCTGAACCACCAATTTTCTAAATCTTGAACTTTACAAAACTCTACACATGAATAAACTGACAATCAAAATTTTCCTTAAATGCTGTTCACTTAATTACCAAGTTCTGCAAATATATGTGTAAAAAACCTAAAAGAACTGCATTATCCATTCTGCTCCTTTTGCTGCTTTGCTTACAAAAGCCTGAAAGAATTCTAACGGAATCAAACCTGCGCTGATAAAACTGCCAGCAATCACTTGTGGGAAGAAAGAAAGAAGAAAGCAAGTATTTATCTGTACTTCGGAAAAGGAATTTTCTGAAAAAATGGTAGGCAAAATAAATTAACTTTCAAGACAGAATTAAAAAAGGGATGATAATTGACAAATTTATATTCCAGTGTATTAATAATATTAGATATGGAGATTCGAGTTACTTAACTTGGGATTACACTGTATTTAAAGTGAGCACAAGATAAGCACATGCCTGCAGAAGTGCATTGTGAAATATGACTGCTGGACATCTTTCTGAATAGAAATTCAAAGCTTGCTCAGTACATATCCCTGTACAACTGGGCAAACAAACACCCATTTTTCTCAGCAGTAGGATTTGCAGCAGCACTCAGGCTCCCAGCTGACAAAGCATTCCCCCTCCCGCCCTGAGACTTGGCTTTTATTTAGAATATGAATCCTCCTGTTGAATTGGCCAATTTACAGATGCTGCAGGAGATGGAGTATCCAGGCAACACGGCTGAGGCTGCTGGGGCTGTTGGAGCAGGAAGCAAAGGAAATTGCTCAGTTGTACAGCTGAAAAGATTGAATTACCCTTAAAATTTTATTTCCATAAAAATAATCAGAAAAGAAAAACAGGCTAAAGAGATATCCTTCTGTAATCTTCCTGGCATTACAATGGTGAGCTACCACATTTGCAAAAGGTATTAGTATAAAAAAATATTTCAAATTTTGTCAGGAAATGGAACAGCTTTTCACTTAAACCCACTAACAATAGCCACACTTCCCAATTTTAACATTTGGTTCCCTTATTTAAAATCTGTTAATTTGCCTTTTAATGATTTTATTTGTCTACAATAGAATAAATTTTATCTGTAACTAAACTGAGGATGCTTCTTTTCCCTCAAATAATTAATTCAGGCGACCTTTTTGTTATTTACAAACTGAACAATGGGACAATAGAACCCAGATTTAATACTCTGGTTCTCATGCACTAGCATTAAAATGGACCAACATTTAAATCCTTAATCAACATTTAAATATCTTACTTGCAAAGGTCTTAAAATGCTTCAATACTGAAATATCACCTCTTTATTGCTACACTGTAACCAGTGTACATGGAAAGAAATATTGCACAACTGTTTGAACTATATTATATATTTCTGCCAGGAACAGAGCTGGCATCCTTCAATAAAATTTCCTTTTTCCTTAAGGAGTTGAGATGCATGGCAAAAGCTGAGATGACCAGGCTTCTCACAAGGAGTTGCAGAGCCCTCAGTGCATCACTCAGTGAGTAAATGTGACCACACCAGGCTCCACACACACAAACATGACCTTTCTGTCATTGTACAATGCAAGATTCTGCCTGCAAACTGTACCAGAAGCAAGTTCCTTTCTCTTAAAATGCAAAAAATCATTTTAGAACTTCAAGCAAAAATAACATGTGTTTTCTGTGAAGCTCAGGTAGGCAAAAAAATAGTGTGAGATCAAAGGACTACACTGCTTCCTTTTTAGAAGGCAAATGAATGGAAAGAGCCACTAAACCCAACAATAGATCACTGTAGTCTACAAGAGAGATCCTAAGGCAGCAGTAGTACTGTTGGGGATTATTTATTCACAAAGGTCTTGCAGCTTTTACATTTTTACAACAAACTCCACAGTGCTCCCCTGCCAGAGGCTTGGAATGAGAGGATCTGGGAGGTCTCTTCCAGCCCAAACCATTCCATGGCTCTGTAATTCCATCTACTTCACTGCTCTCTGAGTCTTTAAAGTCAGCAGAGGCCTCAGGAGACCTTTCTTCACCTGATGCTGGTCTGGATCCTACTTTGACCTCACCCCAAGTCAAATCCACAGCCCCTTTAGCTCACAGTATGATGTTTGTCTCATCTCCCACCTCCCAGCTCATTTTTGTGGCAGCTTCAAAACATGTGCATACTGAACCTAAAATTCCAGTATTTGTTACTAAGCTTCTTATGATTAACATCAACACCTCTCAAAATGCCTTCAAGTATATGCTAATTAACCCAGCTTACTATCAAATTACAGCAGTCTTCTCTAATCATTTTAGCATCTTCCAAAAAGCATTTCTTCTCTCTCACATACTAACTCAGTGAAGAAACATTGTGTATTTTTCACTTTTGACACTATAAATCTGAGTTACATAAGGAAAAAAAATGTGTGGGATCAATTTATTTCCCCCATAAGCAAACACTACAAGGAAAGGATTTTCATAACATCATTCAAGTCATTTTCTTGAGGAAAAAGTATGTGTTATTCGGTTCCCTCTGGAAATTTGCATCCAGAACAATAAAAATGATAATAATATTAATTGAAGTTTTAGATGGAAGAAATCTCCAAAGCATTTAATCCATTTGCTTATATTCATTCCACATTTATATGTCACAATCCATAATTCACAAAACCCAAGCGTGACCTCAAGGCTATTTTGCATATCCATTAGAAGTCCATGGGGCTGTGGCATAATCTGCTTAATTAATGAATTCCATCAGCTGAATGCCAAGTCAAATAAAGAGCAGCCTGCATATGAGCAGCCTGCTTATCTGATGTTGTAAGTCCAGAAAGCTTAAACAAGGCAGACTTTGCATCAGACATCTCAACTCGACTGCACGGCAGCAAGGAACCCTCAGTTCAAAGGCAGCGATTACAGACCCTGTCACACTCCCCATATAAATACATCGACAATCGAGCACCAAATTTACATCACAAAGGAATAGAAGCCTGACAGCCAAACACAGCAAATAGCTTCCTGATGCTCAAGTAATGAATGTTCCATTCAAAACAATGGCTGAATTCTAGATTTATTCAGTAACGTCAGCTTTAACACATCTGGACAGAATGGCGCAGAGCCAGCTCTTTTAATCTTTCTGCTGCCCTAAATTAGGAGAGGAGATGCTATTTTACATACATTTTGTTCCTGAGGAGACAAGGTCTTTCAGGGGCTGTGAGTGGTAAGGGATGTGACATCTACACACTGATGCTCTAATGCTTCATAAATCAGTGAGTGCCACGGGCATCCCCCCTCCCGGCCTCCTCAGAGCCTGGCTGTGCCCTCTTAACTGCTCCATTTGGTCATTCCGTGCCAAAGCCACACTACTTCCTTGCCTTTTATGGATAGTTTTTCTGACTCCAGGGCCTTCATGTTGTAGTCCTTGCCTGAAACTGAAGTGGAAACAGCTATAAAAGCTTCTCTGACAAATACAAAACTGAGGTCTCCTGTGGCACACTAATATTAAGAAACACAGCTACTCATCCAACACTGTCACTTGCAGTTAACATCTTTCCAATAAAGCTTTCTCACATACATTCTAACATGACAAAGATCAGAAGATCAGAGCCTTTAGGAACTACAATAGAAATCTGGATCATATTTCTCTGCTTAGCATTTCATGCTGGAAATAATCTCACCCTTTATAGGCAGGTCATTAAAAATGTTATCACAGCTATTAGCACACAATTCATTTTCCATCTTGTTAGAAAAATTAATTTCCCACTCCACTCTATGGCAGAGATAACTGGAGTTTGGTCTCCTCTCTGCAATCTCAGGAATGCACATCTCATTTCAGGAAGCCACTCAGCTTGCAGTGGGCACAGAGTGCTTCTGGGGTTAGGTACCGCTCAAGGAAATCCACCTTCTCTTGGAGGATGTTGGATCAGACCACAGAATGGCACCTCTTGACAAAACAGGCACTTTGGTGGAAGCTGAAGTGTGAACACAGAAAAGCAGCAGCCAATGTCTGGCTTCCTGGGCTGCCAGTGTACACACGCCCAGTTTTTCATCCACCAGAACCCCCAAGTCCTCTGCAGGGCTGTTCTCAGTGATTTCTCCCAGTCTGTCCCCATGTCTGGGATTGCCCTAACCCAGGTGAACCTCTTGAACTTCTTGACCCTCTGGAGTTTCTCATGGACCCGCTTCTCAAGCTGGACACAAATTTCTTGTCATTGCAAAGTTACCAAGGATGCACTCCCTTCCACTGTCCGTGTTAGTAATGAAGGTATTGGAGAGCACCAGTCCCAGAGCCCTGAGGGACACCACTCATCATCAGCCTCCACCTGGACACAGAGCTCCTGATCACCTCTGCATCCATTCAGCCAACTCCTCACCCACTGAACAGCCCACCCTTCCAATCCACATCTCTCCAATCTGGAGTTAAGGATGCCATGTGGGACCACACTGAAAGCCCTACAGAACTCCAGGTAGATGACACTGGTCAGTCTTCCCTTGACCACCATCTCAATCACCCCATCGCAGATGGCCATCAGACTGGTCAGGCATATTTGCCTTGAGTAAAGCTGTGCTGGCTGTCTTGGATCATCTCCTTGTCTTGCACATGCCTAAAAATTCCTTCCATGAAGATCTGCTCCATGATCCTCCCAGGCACTGACGTGAAATGCACCTTCAGTGTGGCATTAACACCTCCAGCACAAGAGTAAAGCCATTTGTGAATAAAGAAACAACATTCTTGCTTTTCTGGTGTGGAATTACAGACAGAGGAGATTCCATGCCATTCTGGAAAAAGGTATTTATGGTCCACCTACACTGCTTTGTGCACCTACTGTGCCTCTTTTCCTGAGTGATGCATGCAGGAACACAGCACACAGCCCTCAGCCACTGAAATCTCCACACCTGACAGTGCTGAGGGGACAGCAGCACGAAGGGGTAGATTTGTCCAGAGGTTTTGCTAACATATCTTGGTATTTTTCTTTTAAGTATTCAGTAGGTTCACTTGCAAGTCCTCTGCTGGAAAAATCATCATCATCATCAACCTACTTAAAAGCACTTACATGTAATCAAAGAAGCCATGTTGGGAAATTACATCATCACTGGTTTTTTCTATTGCTGTACACTATAATTAACCTGTATCAGTGAGTAAAATCTAAACAAAAAAGGAAGGTTCTGCCACAAAGAAGCAGTTCAGATTGTATCTGCAGCTCAAAGTGATTCAGGTGTGAAAACAGTTTTCAGCAACCTTCAAAGACATGATGTTAGACAGAAGCACTATACTGAAACAGAAAGGAAAATGATGTTTCAGTGGCAGTTAGACACAAATAACTTACACATGACAGTTCTAAACAGTGAGAGGCAACCACAGGAAAGGGGTAGTTTTCAAGTAACAAACAGTAGCATTTTCTGTTAACTTGTATTTTAACAGTTAAATGTACAACTCCCATTTTTTCCTGAATTTTGACCCAAATCATTAAGGGAAAACTCTGATAGCCTCGATTTCCGAAGAGTAAAACAAAAAATAATATAAAATACAAACATCAATTTTCTTATGGTAGTGCTGAACTGCCTGAGAGCTTTTTGTATTCCGATGAAGGGAAGCATGCTGAGCTGAAATGGAAGAGACCACCTCAAACAACACACATTTTCAAAACACAGAAACTTCTCTAAGAGGAAGGGCAACCTAAACATCCAACGAAATAGCTTTTGCTTTTCAAAGAAATATGAGGAACTTACTCTGGTCTGAGCTGGTAACATGTAATAGTTGTTTCAAAGACAATACTGTGCACCACTGATACAGGGGTTGTTTTTTCAAACCACAGCAATACACAATGGTCAGAAGTCACAATGGGCTTCAGACTGTACAAATTGTTTCCTGAAGAGGAAAAAAATGATTCTCAAGCAAAAAAAGAGCTTAGTAAAGACAAACTCCAAGAATTTTACCTGCTGGGCACCAACATACAGTCGATGTCAGGTCTCTTTGTTTTGGGAATGGCATACAGAGGATACCTATCACCGTGTCGAATCAGCACTTGAACTGACACCAGCTTAAAATAATGAGGGGCATGACCTAAAGTGAAGAAAGGGAAAACAAAAACAAAAAAAAAAAGAGAGAGAGAGAAAAAAATTGTTACCTGCATACACTTTCTTTAATAAAAAAAAGCAGCTTGATAGCTGTGGTATTGCAGTGAAAGAAAATACCCCTAAGGAAATACAGCTTACCAACCCAAGAAAGATTTCACTTCAGATTGCAAGACAAGTTATACAAGACTGAGGTTCTTAGCACATCTCCACAGTACATCTGAAGCCTACCAACCACACAAAACATTATTCAAGCACTGAACTCTGTCAACACAGTAAGGTTATTCCACTTTTATAATGCCTCTCTTCCAGTCCCCATCATAATGATGGATTTTGCAGCATGCCTAATCTGGATCTTTTTGATATACTAGTTGGTGATTTATTTGATAAGCATTAGTAGGATATGCTAATGAAGGACTTCATTCAGACTCGCTGCAGCCACTGTGGGGTAAAGAATGCAAATATGCCTTCTAGGTGACCACATCTAATGGCTTGGAATTCCAAAATTAATTACTTCTGTGGGGATTTTCTTCCAGAATTCCAAGTCAACTGTTTGCAATGCAGCTGACTTGCAACAGGAATTACAATTCAAACATTAAATATCTACACCTCTCCCAACCCTTTCAATCTTAAGACTTATAGCTGACCATTGGCTGGAGACAGAACCATTTCCAAAAATCAAGACAACGGAGAGGACACAAAAGGAAGGAAACAGCAGCAGCATGTTTGGAATGATTTAACATAATTCAGCAACCAGCTGGCATTTGCTGCACCTCCTCCAAGCACCAATGAACTGACAAGGCACGGAGTTACCATTTCAAATAACGGCACACAGAAACAAGCAGCTAAGCTGAGGTCTGCCCTCCCAAAGCTTACCTTCCATGCTGCGCTCAGCAATGCTGGGAATATTGCAGTAAACGTGAGCTTCGTAAACGGGGTCTATGGCAGGAGGCTCTGTCAGCAAATCGGGCATTATTCTCTTCCGGCTCTTAGGATTCAACCCATCTTCCCTGACAGGGTTTACTGGGATTAAATGCACTGAAAGATACAAAACATACACCATGAACTTTCAGGAGAGTTTAGGGACATACAGGATTATGACTTTTTTATCATTATTTTAAAGTAATTATGCATAAAGACCATGGTTTCCATGAAAGGATGTCTCTCAATAGTACACAAGAACTTTGTTGTGATTTTTTTCCTCATTTACACAGCCCAGAAGAGCTCTTTGGCAAAGTCAATGCCTGGTTAAGGCTTCGGAAGCAGACCTGGATGTAAAACAACTCCGGGTTTTGCACTTTTCTTGAAGCTGCTTTTTCTATCAGTCTCTGAACATGAATCACAGAAAAAGGGACACATAGGTCCAGCTGTCTCTCATAATTTTAACCTAAAAACTGACACTGAAGGACATCAGCAAAAGACACAGCACAGTTATGATGAGGGTAGTACAAACCACTGGGAAAACAAAGTAGTCACAATTGAAGGAGCCGGATTATTCATAATTTTCCGCACTAATCCCTGCCCTTACATTGCTACCGTGTCAACCTTAAACAGTCTGGCTTATCTAAAAAGAAAAAAAACCACATGAAATGTATTTCTTGAAATGAAACTGATACTAACCAAAAACTGTGGAACACAAAGACATGCAGTAAACACACACAGAGGGGAAACCAACAGAAATACCACCACCAAGTCTTCTGACACGAAGATGAAAGCTGAAGCATATCTAAACGTAAGGCCAGAGTTGTAATGACCCTGCCTGGATGCGAAAGCATCACTCAATTTACGAGCCTTACCAGACTAAACCTGTAATAACAAATGCCTCTATTCTATTCTATTTTCTGGTATTTTAATCAGAAGCTTTAGAGGTGAAAAAGAGGAGGAAAAGCGTTCACATTTTTACCCCATTGGTCTTCTATCTTGAGAGAAACAAAAAAACAAGAAAGAAAAGATGAGAGGATGAATTTCAAAGCAAAACTTTACTAATTCTTCTGCATCAGTTCCTCAGCTCCATCCTGACTCCCAGTTCCAATTTCAGAGGTGAATTTGTTCCCCAACAGAGAGTTGTGCTGACCAAGAAAACCAATGAAGACAGCAAACCAAAGCAAAACAAAACACACACATATTTTAAGAACACGTAGCCAGTACTAAAACACAGGCTCTTCATTCTTAAACTACAATACACTACACTTCAAATGTTTTTATGTGGTTACTCTTTGTCTGCCAAAACCAGAACCCAAGCATTTTCCATAGCCTGGCTAGTGCTGTTGACAAGGCCAATACCTGCCAAGTGCAGTGACTTCAAACTTTTCATTAAGCTGCTTCAGATTTTGCTTTCAGCTGTGTTTGGTGAGAATATTGAACTGTAATTTTGACTTTGGACACCTAAATTGTGGAGCTCAGCTGCCATCCCAGCATTTACCTACCAGATTGATTTTTTAGCTCCTTGCTTAGACTCACATTGTTGTGAGACACTGCAAATCCCTGCCCAAGAAACTGGCAGTAACACAGAGCCTTGGCAATATCTATCAGAGGTTGGGAACTCTGGGGCTTGCAGTACATTTGTATTTGGGGTATAAATCCCAAACCCAAGAATGTGGTACAACAGTGACTGGACTCTGCAAATAAACACCACTGCAGCCAGCAGGTGTCCACGGTACAAATGGCAAATTACAGGCACATTCTGTTGGCCAAGTTTCCAAAGCAGAAAGTTACAGGCAACAACTCCCAGCTTTCTGCACCAATTCTCTCTAGAGCAACCCACAAATGACATTGCTTCTGCTCCCTTAATGTCACAGACACAGAGCTGGCTGGAATACCCCAGAGGTTATGTAGCTCAAGCCAGCTTAGACACAGGAGTGTTTCAGCAGACAGGGGAAACCATACCCCACAACAGCAAAAACTCCAAGTTAACTCTGGTCCTCAATTTTGGTGTGGAGATTTAAAAGCAAAATAAAGATTCTTATTTTTTTATCTAAGGCAGTTTTAGCCACAAAAAACCCTGAACAGATCCCATTTTTGTACTGAGACGATTAAGGGCAGAAGCCAACAGATGCATACATCAGCTTATTAAAATCAAGTGCCTATGATTCCTGGGGCCAAATATGTTGTTTGCAGAAAGCAACTCTCATTTCTAATCAAACTAATTGAATAAATCCCATAACACTGCCAGACAAATTTAAGAATAAGGAAAAGCACTAAATCTTACAGAGAAGCATCTACTCTCTCTAAAATATTAAAAATAAAACTGAATATTAAGAACAACATTGAATACTAAGAATAAAATTGAATATTAAAAATAACACCCGCAGGACTGCCAGAATACATGCTTGCAGTTTAAAAAGGAACTGAAAGAACACTCTTAAAGGAGACTCTTAAGTCAGTACAGCAGCTATGGGTACAACTTTAAAATATTTTGTGGACTGGAAATGGACTCAGAGATTAGAAATAACAATAGTTCATATACTAGCTGGTAAATACTGTCCTTATTGTATAATGAATATGCTTGGCTTATACCTGGGAAGAGGAAAGGACACATGATCAGCATCATTTTCCTTTAAGACACTGGAATTAACAAATATTGGGCACAAATAATAATGACAAAATCAATCAAACTACCTATACAAACACCTGGGTCTTCTATTTAAAGTAGCTAAATAGAAGAAAGAATTACATGAACTGGGCACCAGTCTCTGCAGTCTCCTGGAAATCTGCACCAAGTGCATGTATATGAAAATAACAAGTATTTCAGAGCTGGGGGAATGGGGACAGCTGGGATGGGGGGACAACAGAGAAGAATGACAACACAAGACCAAGGAGAGATGAATGCCAGCTGGAGCTGCCTTCTCCTTGCTCAGCATGGTCACCCTGAAGAGCCCAGCCAGCCACACTGGTCCTCCTCACCCCTTGTTAAAGCTCCTCAGAAGCTGGAACAACCCTGCACTTTCAGAGCTTTGGGATGAGGATCCCAAGTAACACATCCTCTCTTTGTATTTCTAGCTGCTGAAACAACAGAAGTATTTTCCATGCTCTTAGCTGTTTCTCAATTATTTCCTCATCTCCTACCATTCCCTGGACATTATTTGTGCCTTATGTATTTATGATGTGCTCTCCTTTCTCCCTCCCTTCTCATTTCAAGTACTTGGCCTTCATGCTCCCTTGCTGTCTTCATTTATCCCACTTCCTGGCTCTCCAGTCCTGCTTTGCACACCTCATCCTCTCCAGTTCCCTTTGCACAGAAGGCTCAATTTGTTCCTTCATTTTTGTACTCCCTGTACCACACAGAGCAGTTCTCTAAAGCTCTTTGAAGAGCTGACTGTATCCAAGTATTTCCCTGCTCAAGTCCTCCTCTGCAGTATCAATCCCACCTCTGTTTCCCACGTGGGTTTTTCTGGTCCGTTTGTAATGGGCAAACCTACAAACAGTATTGGACTGATACAGCTCAGAGAAGGAAGTGAAAAAATAAATAAAAATAAATTTTAAAAAACCCCTCACAGGAAGCTGAAACTCATCTTTTTTTCCAAACTCAGTTCTGCTCTTCCAGCTGTACATCATTACAAGGTCAGAACACTGCTACACAGTTTTCACATTGTTTTTTACAGCTTAGCACTATTTTATATGAATTTCTCTATTAGTTCACAGTAACATGCACTTGCCCAAAACAGAAGTCTGACAGTGGGCACATAGCCATACTTAAATCTATGATTAAGAGAGGTTTTGAACAGGATTTTTCCACTGCTGTGCCTTTCAAAGCTCATGTTTTACTATGACAGGAATACAACAATGTAAACCAGAAATTGAACAGATGATTTCAATGTACATTTACCGCAGCCAGAGCAGTTAAAAAAATAGATCTGTAACATATTTCATCATCTAACTGGAAGCTTTCCCAACACGGGAACTATAAAGAACATGGACATATTATTACTGAGGTAGCTTGACAACAAAAAGGGAAAGAGACCATATTTTATTTCCCAATATTCATAAACTTATTTTTATAACTAAAGAAGCTACATAAAAACTACTTTGAAACAATAATTCTGAAAAAGTTATAGCGAAGAAAAAAAGTAGAAAGTTACAGAAACAATAAAAGGAAAGAGAGCTCAATGCAACTCTTCCCAGGGTCCCACCAGGCTAAAATTGTTTGAAACATGAAGTAAAACTAAACACATAGGCTGGTATCAGACAAAAGTAAGATCTGATGGAACAGATGAACAGCAACTGCTGCCCTGTGAGACAGAGAGGCACTGGTCACACAGTATGACACCCAAATACTGCTGCACAATCACTCCTTCAAGAATCCTTGCTGCTCCAAACTGAGACTATTTTTTTAAGTCAATGCAATTCAAAAGAAGTAAAAACCAAATTCTGATACTAAGCTTAATTAAACAAAAAACCTCCAGGAACCCTTATTTTAAATCACACCACGGATCCTGAAGACCACATTCTAACATGAAGTCAATAGCTTGGCTAAGAAACATCTTTAAGAAGAAACCCAGCGGCGTCTCAAACATTATGAGCATGGTTTTATTTCCAGTGTACATTAAGTATGACCTATTTAAAGAGCAACAAGTTGATTGTCTGACTTCCATACTCCCCCCCACCAAGTTCCTGAATGCCACAAAATATATAAAACCCCCCAAATATTAGACAAGTAGTTTCCAAGCAGGAGAGACAATCATTCAGAAGTGCTTTCAGTGGAACGATCGTAACAATTCCTACATAGCAACTAATCCCCTCTGGAAAAATGTCAAGTTTACCAAATCAGCTATTGTGCTCAGAAGCTCAAGCAGGGAGCCAGATACGCATTAGGGTTACAAAACTGACATGAATTTGACAGAATTCAGTACAGCAGAAAACCAAACACAAAGCAAAGTGAAATTCATGTAGAAAGAATGCCAAATAAAATGCTAAATCACTTCATTATCAATTTCTCTCCTTCCTGTAGTCCTACTTTGAGCTTGAGATACAAAAGGTAGCAGCACTGTTCACCAAGAAGAAACACATTTATCCATGAAAAAGAATCAACACCATTTACCTAAAACCAGAAAGATGGGCAATAAAACCAGTTTCCATTGCTGTTTTCCCTTGTAGCTCCAACCAGCCTGAGAAGCAGCAGCACAAGTAGCCATGTTAGTCTCAGTCTTCTGACTTAACAAGAGAGCTGAAATTTTCATCTTTTATAATACAGAAGGTTCTTTCAGCCCCATGCAAACATACTATTTAAAACAGTCAAATAGAAATGCAGCCACACAGCAGAAACGAAAAACAGCAACCCCACTGTAAGTAACCTTAAGCTGATGGGTAAAGAAAAGCAAACACGCATGTCAGAGAGCACAAAAAGTTATTTATCCACTTCCACCTTTCCCCCCACCCCTTTCTGCTCCTACCAGGCTGCCTACCACAGAGCAGAACACTCAGGCTTCTGAAAGCCTGGTGATGAATGTGGACTTCATACATTCATAGAATCATTAAGGTTGGAAAAGACTTCTAAGACCACAATTGTTAACCCAGCACCACCATCTTCACCACTAAAACCTGTTCCCAAGTGCCACATCCACACATTTCTCCTCATATCCAATCTATACCTCCCCCAGCACAACTTTAGGCAATTTCCTCTTGTTCTGTCGCTTGATACCTGGGAGAAGAGACTGATCCCCACCTGCCTACAACCTCCTTTCAGGCGGTTGTAAAGAGAGATAAGGTCCCTCTGAGCCTCCTTCCATCCAGGTTAAACACCCCAGCTCTTCTTCTAGTTGCTCTCTCCCTGGAAAAAACAGTAGTGTATGGAAGAGCAACCCAAAAGAGGCAGGAATTCTTGAAAACTGAGGTTGGGGGAAAAAGGAGAAGAAAACCAATCTGGAAAAAGCAGGTAAGGCACACATCGTGCGACACTGAAGGTAGGCTGCCAGTGGGGAAATGAAGCAGCCTGAGCACAGCACTGCCAGAGCTCTGACATCCTGTAACCCTGGGTCTGATCCCTGCAAGTCCCAGGACAGGTCCCTGCAAAGCCCCAGGTGTGTTCCTGGCAAACCCCACCCTCATGCCCAAGCAGCACACCCCCGGGATCAGTTCTAGAGCTCTGCCTTGGATTGCAAACGCACATTTGGGTATCAATGAAGTTCAAATGCGCCTGTGTGACACACAACCCACCTTTCTCATTTTCTTCTTTTGTACAGCTAAATAAAGGCTCTGACTGGCTCTAACGTAAGATCTGTATTAACAGCAAGGGCCTTCATCCATAATGCATAAGGCCACAATCACTACTGTGCTGCATTTGAATGCTGAGTAATCACACAAACAAAAAAAGGCTTATTAACCTCACACTGGTCAAACTATCAAGTATTACTAAGAAAAATAACCATAAAAGTCTTTAAAAAGGCTTTCTAAGCCTGTGAATGTAAGCTTCTAAGCTTTAGGTTTTATATTTATATAAAATATAAATGGAGCCACTAAACTTTTACAGTCTTACATTTTCACTGGCTTTTAGTATATTAAGAATGTGTAGTTTAATTAAACAAATAAACAAAAAAAGCAGTAATTTTGATTTTAAATCAAACCTCTTGCTCTACAGAACCTGAGGAGGAAATTTTTTTTTTTAACATGATATCTGTCCACACTGAACCTACGAAGAAGTGACAGTCAAAGAAGTGACAGTTGTCAGTGTCTTTGCAGTCTCTATCCCTTAACCACTTCTTTCACCACAACTCTGCTTCCCCAAGCATTTGCCCTTCCATTTTCTCCACTTTGGCTGTGTGTCCTGCCTGTTAAGGAGCAAGTGGAACAGGGGTCCCTAAAGCACTGATGTGTTCATGGGCAGCCACAGCCCTCTCTCTACTACAGAACAGGCTCTGAGCTTCAAGGTCTTCTTCCCACAGAGCTGCTAAATTCTCTGAGCACAACTACAAAGGAGGAAAAAACAGAGTGAAGGGAGCTATAGGAGAGGTGGGTAACAGAGAGAAGAACAGTGGGGGATGGAGGAGGGCACACACTTAAATTTAATCTGGAATAGCAACAACAAAATGCTCTGCCTTGACAAACCCCTGAGAAGATAAAGAAGGTTCCTTGGAGCGTAATTTCTCCACAATATTTCAACCTAACAATTGTGTGTGTTCCAAGGTGACACAGGTACAGCCTTCAGACTGCAGCTGTGGCACGGCAGCAGAGGCAAGCGCTCCCCTCCTTACACACTTGAAATGTTACCTACCCAAACTCTGAAAATGGATGATTCAAACACAGATTCATCAACCTCAGTACGGAAGAGGGCAGGAACTTCCAAGCTCATGGCATTCACTAAACTGCCAAATGGGAGCAAACAGAAAACAGAGACTACAGATCCCCTCCTCTGAGTTTCCAACAGTTTGCAAACACTCAGCACCAGTGGTGAGTTATGGGCTGACACATGCCCAGACACATATACCTATTTAACCCACTCAATTTTGTGACTGCAGCTGCTGTTTTTCCTTCTGTAAAAGAGATCATAGTAATTTAGAGACTTTTAAAGCAGTCTTACAGAACAGTCATCTTGCCAGCACCCTACATGTCAGGTTCTAGGACAAACTTTTAAAAATATTCACCAGGAGTATTTAGGTGTAGCAAGCAAGTAGCAGATATCATTGAATAAATATTCTTTTCATGCCAGTGTTTCTAATCAAAAGTGCTGAAAAATGCTTGCTACAGCAGCCTTGAATACCTGCATTTCATACTGCAGAGCCACAGTTCTGCCATGGCCTTCAGCACAGCATATTCTGACACCAGAAATTAAAGCCCACTAGAACAATTCTATTGATCCTATCAAATAAACATGGACATCTCCCTTCCTACAGCAAAAAAACCAATTACTTTGGAAGACCATGAGGAATGCTGCCGCGGACTCCTGAAACAGAACATCATATTTCAAATTCTTACACAGAAACTTTAACCTGTCAAGAGAAATTGATTAAATTCACATAGCTGGGGAGTTGGGTGGATTGGGGGNGCATTACTTGGGTCACTATTCGAAAAATGCTGCTTTGAAAATTCTGTTGAGTGCTTTGTTTGTATTTCCTCACGTGGCTCCCTAAACTACATCTTCACAGTGACAACACAGAAGTTACAGTCCCATTTCCTCCCCCAATTACTTCTTGCGATTCAATAAAGAAAAAAGGTGGATTTCCCTTTTCTTTTAGCCTTGCAGACTCAGTCACCACAGAGCCTGAAGCATCAGGTGCCTTCCTGCCCTTCTCCATCTGGAGAACTCAGCTACAGTCAGTCTCCAACCCAAAACATGCTGGAGATGGGAGCAGGGCAGCCAACACAAAGAACCACTCCCCTCCAACTGGAAAAATACCCAGGGGAAATTTGCAATGAAAATGCCATTCCTCTGTTTAACGTGTAGGAAATGCAAGTTTTCTGAAGCATCCTGTATACCACAGGTTCACTGACAGAAAATGGGAACTCAGGGAGACTAGGAGGCTGCAGGTGTACCTCAGCTAACCCAGTGGAAGTCAGACCTGATTGAGGTGGAACGAGTGTGAGCTCTAGAATATTTAGATTTTTAATGCATATGTTTTGAAGAAAATCACAGACATTAGGACATAAGGAAAAAAACCCTGAAGACTTAACAATGCTCTCCTGCCATGCACAAGTGAAATGGAAGTCTACACATACACCTCAGTATAAGCTTTCTCATCACAGTCCCTGCTTCCACCCCAGAACATCATAATACAATTGCAGCTACAACTTTTAAGTGCATCTTAGTTTTTCTAATCAATCCTGGGGTCATTTTCTCACATGAAAGGCAACCAAAAGCTTATTCTTCAGTCTAACGCCATCTGAGTTTTCAGCCTTCTTAGTTTTCAGATCCCTAAAGTTTTCCACTGGAGATGAAAATGTTCCTGTGGACAACTGAGAACTACTATAAATAGGCTGCTCTCCTTAGCTGTTTTTCACAGACAGAAATAGCCAACCCTCCCACCTCTTTCCAGGAGTGGGGCAAGGCCTATTTGTCTGCCTATTTTCTGGCTCACAAGTTGTGAACTTCTTTAAAGGTTTTCCTCATTTTGGGGCAATTGCCAAAAGCAGCCCTTGCCCACGGAGCCATAGCTCGCAGGTACTGACCCAGGGCCTTATTCCATATCAGAGTCAGGACAAAAGAGCAGATTTCACTACTTGTGTATTCATGTCCAAAGGTAAAATAGAACAACTACACACACCCACCATGCCTGGTAGCTTACCAGCTTTAAACCACTCACATCAGTATTGCAGAGAACAGGTTTCTTATTTCCAGCTGTATTAGCTGCATGGCTAGCAGATTTTTTTACAAGGTCATAATCGGACTTACATGAGGAAAATAAATATGTTAAGAAAATCCATTTTGCACCAAACACAGCACGGCAGGCCTTGCGCTCTTGTGTTTGAGACCTAATTTAAGCAGATACATTAAATTATACACTGTGTGCTTGCATTTATTAAGTCCAGATGTGGCTCTGAAAAGAGCTTTATAGTTTTAGGGGTTTCCCTCCGCCCCCCCCATTGTTTTTCACTGGACAATTCAGAAGAGCATATGGCACTGCTTAAATAGCTTCCAGGATCTTCAGCCTGACAGCAATAACACAGCAAAGCTGACTGCAAATCTGAGCCTTTTCAAGCTCTAGAGATGACAACCATTTTCCACTTCTCCTCCCAAAGTGAAAAACTACTCGCTGTACTTTATCGTATTTTCCTACTGCACTGAAATTCTACAATGTTCACCACAGAATAGATTTATATTTTCATCAATTTAATGTACTACTTTCTTTAAAATAAATCCACATGCACACTAAAGCTTTTCCTTTCCAGCATGTCACTGATTACCCCATTGCTTGGCTCCACACTCGGTCTGGAGGGGGTGGGCGAGGTTCCTACAATTCACCCAGACAAGCACAGATTTGCTGCTCTATAAACACATTGCTCAAGTCACATCTTGCTCGTTCTCCAGGTTGTTTAGTGACAAGATGCAACAGGAGCCCCAGCAGTGCTTACAGTGAGGCAGTTATGTTGGTCCCTGGCCCACCACAGGCTCACTGGGATTCCCAAATGAGAAGGGCAACAAACCCCATAAACCACCACGCTCTGAACAAGTCCCTCCTATTGCTGAGAGCTGCCACGTCTCATCAGGCTGTGAGATTACTTCAACCACATCAAATCAGTGTCTTGAGGGCCACCAAACAAGGCTTAAGTACACTAAGACTAAAGAGGGGGGAATTATGACCCAAGCACATGATTTTTATAAATACAGTAGATCCAGCCAGTGCTGCTTATCCAACAAGACTTATGAGCATTGCAATAAGATTTTAAAGCACTGTTCTGGTTCTGCCTACAGAACTCAGCAACTGCTAAATGAACTAATCCAGCTGAATTGTCTTGGAACAGATTTTCAAAACAGCTTTTATCAGCTGTGTTCAGAAACTGTTGGCAACTCTTCCCATTCCCATAGTATTGTCTCAAAATAAAGATCAATTGCTTTACACTGATATACAGTATACTGAACGCTCTGCCATCCTTTTCCAGGGGGGTGGGGACCTTTGCTTTTAGTTTGGGGTTTGTTTGTGTTTGTTTGTTTTTTCCTTTTGTCCTGCATGATTCTCACAACTACTGGAGTGGGAAGCTGTGCAGCAGTGATTGCGACATGACTGAAAAAGAAGATGCTTGGCAGATTTCACATGTGAACTGAACACCGACATGGCAGCCAAGAAGATTCAGCACAGCAGAAGAAAACGCAGCAAAAAGTATTCTCAGGAACATGGACTGCAAATCCTCTGGCTTCAGTGACCCTTTCATCTACAGCAGCTGGGAATGATACAAAAATATGCCCCATAAAGCAGAGTTCAAGACAGCTCAAGAGTTGCTCCTGTTCTGCTACCCAGCAATCTGCTGCTGACACTTCACATCTCTGACATGGGCTCTCTGCAGCTGAAGCCCTACGAGTGCTCCCTGCACACAGGGGAAGTGTGCACTACTGTTTTCTATCATCCTAGATGCCTCTTTTCCTTAAGGTTCTCCTCAGACAGCATCCCAAAATACTCAGAATGCCTTCTGACATTCAAGTCAACTGTTACTAGGGCATGTACTATAACATCCAGCTATTAAAACAGGAATCCCAAAATACACAGGTAAAACAAAGAAATAAAGGGACTTAAAAACACACCTTAGCTCTGCCCACCACGTCTTCACAAGTATTGCTCCCCTGGTGTCAAAACACCAAGGCTTTGGGCTGCAACAAACTACTTCTGCTCACTGGTAAAGGCATCTTCTGATCACGTCTCCTGAGCTGCTTCCTGCACTTCCCCGCAGCACCTCTGCCTGCACAGCTGGGCCAGGGGCAGAGAGAGATGTCTGTCCCTCAAAGGGCTGCCACCCCAAAGGCAGGGACACACACAGCCTCTGCAAAGGCACAGGGCACAAACTGCTTAATATGTTAATGTCATCAGTCAGACACGATCCACAGACATCTGGCACTTCTCTACACCAGTGTCCTTCCAAGATAAAAAGCCTTACAAATTCAAATCAATATTTTCACTACTGCATTAAATTAGCACTTTTCTGTTTCGCATCTAATCCCAACTGCGTTCTGTCCACAAACTGACCTGCTCAGGGAAGTGATCTCAACACCATATGCCACTGCTTACCCAAGCCAAGCCAGCTCACTTGTTTGTCCTTGTCAACACCAGGGCAGGGCACAGAAAGCTGCCATGCATTTGCCAGCAGCAAACCTCAAAACAACATATTTAATACAGTAGAATCTGACAGGTTTTTGTGCTGGGAAAGCCTTCCATGACAAACCTAGTCATTAATCTCAGGAATTCAAAACAGTGCTCTCTGGATCAGAGAATTATTGGTATCTTTGGGACCCTTGCCATAAAACAGCTTAGGGGAAGACAGTGAATCTTATTTCTTGTCTTCATTCAGCATTAATGTGCACAGTTGGTAAACCCAAAATTACACCACATATGTTTCCAGCTCTTTTAATCCAACCATCTCACAAAAATCAGGAAGGGAGATCACTTCCACTTTGTAAGACTTCAGATTTTACTGTAGCAAGTCCACAAAAGCCCCAGTTCTTTAAATACAAACTAGACCCTGCCTCATTTAAAATAAACCACAATGCCGTTTATTATGAACAAGCACTGCTTTTCTCTCAGAAAGCGAGCTTTGAAAAGCTAAAAGGGAACTAATTTTGGGAACACAGATTACTCTTATTAGGGAAAAAAAGGCAATAAAAAACTGCCTGCAGGCATTAAAATCTTCAAGATCAGTACCGTTTGAGACACTTCATTTATCACAGAAACTCCACATGCCCAAGAACACACAGTAAATTTTTCAAAAACCTTCACAGTCAAGTGACAAGACACTTTGGATTAAGTCAGTAATTATATCATTTCAGCAATGAGAGCCCAGGAAAAGCACATATAAAAGAACAAAACTCCCTGACAGATAACCCGCAAGAGAAAAATTAGAAGGACTAAGAAGAAACATGAACAACTGTATGAAGCATATTAAGCATCTCTCTTTCAGATACACACAGTGGAACCAGCACATCCATAAACCTGATGGTTTTCAACTCAATTTGCAGCAGCACAGTGGGGATTAAGGCAGGCACAAAGCACAGCTCAGAGAGACAAACCTATCATCAAACATGAAGTTTAAGTAGCCCTCCATGCTTTTCAGAAGACTGCACATGGCCTAGACAGGGGAAGTACAACTGCATTATACCCACTGACTTTAAGGTAGTTCTCCTAGTGCTGTCCAGTTGAAATTCTGCTCAATGAACAAGGAGGGAAGATAAATTTGGGTCAGAACATCCTCTGAGGAAGATGCAGAACCCAAATCTCAAACAAAGGACAGCAAATGATTAAGGTATGATGAACCCATTCGCAATTAATAGATAACATTGTCCTAAAAGCTCTGCTAAAAGTAAAGTAAGAGGGATAAAGCTAATGAAGTGTGAATTGATTGTGAATTCTCAGAAAACTGGTCTAACATCAGAGTGGTCAGCAAAAGATTAACAAAAGGCTCCTACTAAAACACAGCAGAGTGACAAGGCTGTATTTACCTTCTTAGCTTAAGACGTCCAGGTTTTGCTTTGATGCCGTCATCTCCGAGATGATGAGAAAAACAGAAGTACAAGGGAAGGCAGCCCTGTAGCAAGGGGATGAGCAGCTGAGAAATCACTTATGGAAAGAGCAGACCTTCAGGGATGAGAGTCACTGCGCCGTGCCCAGCCAGCCCCAACAGGAACACTGAGCAGGGCCGGCAGAACCAGACACAGGCACGCTCTGCCTTCGCTGGCTCACCCACAGGTGAGCAAAGCCCAGAGCCCATCTCCCAGAGAGCCCCGGCAGTCAGGGCTGGGGGACTGGGCTCTGCACTGGAATCTGCTATCCTGAAAACCCCACACAAGAGCTCGAATGCAAACCCCACACAGAGGGGCCATGCTCTTGTGAGAATCGAGGCTTTACACTATGCAGATTTCACCTGCGTGAACTAACCCTGACTCACCAAACATCTATAAAGAATGGAACAGCCCCACATTAGAAACAATGTTCTCTCTTTGTCATTTCTACAAACAAAAGAGGGTGAATTTCCAAGCTTAAGAACAATGTTTCAATTGTTAAAACACAGTTTAGCCCAGTATAGAAGTAACATGTGGAAAAATCCTAGGAACAATTTTATTGGCTTTAAAAGACAGACGTGCCATTCCAAAACACCTGCAGTGACCTGTAAGGCAGCCTGACTCGGCTCTCAAGAGCTGTGAAAAAGGAAGGGCACAGAACTGGTTTAATGACAAAGCAGAATTTGCTAAGACAAAAATAAATAAATCGTGTGACCTATTGCTACAGAATCAACTGTACAGCAGCCTTCAAACGTGTGCTGTAACAGTTCATATTAATTCTGCTTAAATACAGTCCAACATCCACCATGGATGAAGTCCGAATGTATATTTAAAGAGGAATTAGGAAGTTCTGTAGCCTGAGAAGTAACTTCTATTGGTCAAATTGCATTTCAAGCAACTTAACCTGACCTATATTTAAAGCAACTATTTTGAAATGATTGCTCTATTTTTGTAGAAGAAAGTTAAGACTGTCCCACAGTATAATTTTCAAGCATTCATCATGTCTCCTCTCCTTTCAAGGGTTCATTTGCTGGACTGATGCATTATACCACCACTTTCAAAAATCACAAAAAAGTTATTTAAATCTCCAGTTACAACATAAAAAGAATTTTTAACAAAAATCTCAATACTTACAGTTAGTTCTCTTCACTCACTATTAAAATGCACAAAGCCTCGGACTTATTATTCGTGGGTTGTTTTTCTCTTTAATCTTAAATTCAGATTAAATTAGCACTTTAAAAAAAAAATCCCAGAGAGACTTCTCATGAGTGGAAAATTTGCCATGTTTATGAGCTTGAAGGCAAAATACACGAAGGGAGAGATCTGCTCTCCTTTTAATTTCGTATGCTGGTAACACATGACAAAAGCCAAGTTCTCTACATCAAGAATCCTAAAGCTGTGGCTTTTTAAATATAGTTACTTGTCTACACCAGCAAAATGCAATACCCACCCGAGCAGCCACTGCCCCACAGCTCTGGCTCCCAGCAGGGGCTGCAGGAAGCCGTGGTGAGGACCTCAGGCTAAGCCCCAAACACCTCAGTGTTGCATATGATGCCCACACTGTCCTCATAAAGTAAGAGCTTGCCTAAGCTCAAGCCAAGAAAATAAAACTCTACT